>CM023453.1:134788587-134881253 GCA_013339765.2 Haemaphysalis longicornis | reverse complement strand
TTTATATACAAGAGCTCTGAGGCCGGTCAACTAGCGCCGCCCCTCGACTACCGCGGGAGACGTAGAACGTCTTCTTTCCCAGCGGCCGCCACGTAGAACGTGGTCGGAGGTCGGGGTTAGCAATTGGCATATCCGAAACTGCTGGAGCCAGTGCCTCGTAATGCATGTAGCAGAAAGAGAGATACGGAACGAGGACTTCGGTAAAGATACATATCAAGGTTGCAGTCGTCATTGCCAGGCTATTCGGCTTTTTTCGAAAAATTTAATAGGGCCGAATGACGTGTGCTTGTCACGTTTCTTGGATTCATTGATAAATAAGCGAAAATATAGTCGAGAAAAAATCCGCCGTTTTTCCGGGAGCGGGAATCGAACCCACATCTCCGCATAACCGGGCGGTGCGTTAACCAATTACGCTATCCCCAGCGGCTTCTCTCTCGACTTTTAAAGAGGGGGTTTATATTTACAAGAGCTCTGAGGCCGGTCGACTAGCGCCGCCCCTCGACTACAGCGGGAGAGTAGAACGTCTTCTTCCCAGCGGCCGCCACGTAGAAACGTGGTCGGAGGCGGGGGTTAGCCATGGCATATCCGAACTGCTGGAGCCAGTGCCTCGTAATGCATGTAGCAGAACAGAGATAAGGGACGAGGACTCGGTAAAGATACATATCAAGGTTGCAAGTCGTCATTGCCAGTGCTATTCGGCTTTTTTTCGAAATATTTTAATAGGGGCCGAATGACGTGTGTTGTCACGTTTCTTTGATTAATTGATAAATAAGCGAAAATATAAGTCGAGAAAAAAATCCGCCGTTTTTCCGGGAGCTACGTCTACCGCGGTAGTCGAGGGGCGGCGCTAGTTGACCGGCCTCAGAGCTCTTGTAAATATAAACCCCCGCTTTAAAAGTCGAGAGAGAAGCCGCTGCGGGATAGCGTAATTGGTTAACGCACCGCACCGGTTATGCGGAGATGTGGGTTCGAGTCCCGCTCCCGGAAAAAGGCGGATTTTTTATCGACTTATATTTTCGCCTTATTATCATGATCAAAGAAAGTGACAAGCACACGTCATTGGCCTTATTAAATATTTCGAAAAAAAGCCGAATAGCACTGGCAATGACGACTGCAAACATTGATATGTATCTTCACCGAGTCCCTCGTCCCGTATCTCTCTGTTTGCTACATGCATTACGAGGCAGGCACTGGCTCCAGCAGTTCGGATATGCCAATTGCTAACCGACCTCCGACCACGTTCTACGTGCGGCCGCTGGGAAAGAAGACGTTCTACGTCTCCCGCGGTAGTCGAGGGGCGGCGCTAGTTGACCGGCCTCAGAGCTCTTGTAAATATAAACCCCCGCTTTAATAGTCGAGAGAGAAGCCGCTGAGGGATAGCGTAATTGGTTAACGCACCGCACCGGTTATGCGGAGATGTGGGTTCGAGTCCGCTCCCCGGAAAACGGCGGATTTTTTCTCGACTTATATTTTCGCCTATTTATCAATGAATCAAAGAAACGTGACAAGCACACGTCAATTCGGCCTATTAAATATTTCGAAAAAAGCCGAATAGCATGGCAATGACGACTGCAACTCTTGATATGTATCTTTACCGAGTCCCTCGTCCCGGATCTCTCTGTTCTGCTATATATATATATATATATATAGATAATATATATAATATAATGAGATATATATTTATAACATAAATAAATATATATATAGATATGATATATATATATATTATATAATTATATATGGGTTTGAGAAATGAGGGGCTCGTTAGGAAAATACAGAAAGAAATGCCGGCAGTCTACAAACCCAAAGAAGGCATAGGGGGAAGGTTAGACTATTTTTTAGCGTTCGTGACGTTACATTATTAATTTTATTAATTACGTGAGAAAGAAAGAAGAAGAAAAACACGCGCCCAGAGTGGGGGGAACAAACCACGCCTTTCGATTAGATCTCGAATGCCTTACCAATTCGGCTATCTGGGGGGACTGTGTTCTGCTTCACTTTCTGGGGTATTTTATTTACTACAACGTATCTGACGCTAGGGGTGGTAGCCAGCGCCACTTCAGACTACACGGGGAGACGGGGACCTTCTTTTCAACCCCCGGCGCGTGACGCGAACGTCTCAGCCTGTCATGAGCGGTCAACTGGCGGGGAACCCTCCTATGCTACCTTGGCATCAAGGCTGCCAGAACCGAGGCCCTCGCTAAGCTTTCGAGCGATTATAGGGTTTGAAAATGAGGGGCTCTCGTTAGGAAATACAGAAAGAAATGCCGGCAGTCTACAACGCCAAGGAAGGCATAGGGGAAGGTTAGACTATTTTTTTTACCGTGTGACGTTACATTATTAATTTTATTAATTACGTAAGAAAAGAAAAAGAAAAACACGCGCCCAGAGTGGGGACCGAACCCACGCCTTTCGATTAGATCTCGAATGCCTTACCAATTCGGCTATCTGGACGACTGTGTCTGCTTCACTTTAGGGGGTATTTATTCTTTACTACAACTGTATTGACGCTTGAGGGTGGTAGCCAGCGCCACTTCAGACTACACGGGGGAAGGGGACCTTCTTTTATAATATATATATATCTATAGCGATAGAGAGATATATAAGTATATAGATATATATATGAGAGATATAAGTATAAGATTGGGAGATATATCTAGAATTATAGATAATAGATATAATATTAAGAGATGTCTATATAGATATATACTTGATATATAATATATATATATATATAATTATTATTTAATATATATAGAATATATATATATATATATATATATATATAAATATATATATAATCTGAAAAAGATAAACCTCACAAAGCGCGCAGAAATAGTATAAGTAAAGAGTCGGATACACAGAAAGAACAATAACACAACAATGTTACTTACGTAGCGGCAACGTACTTACGTAGCGGCCAACCTATATAAGAAATGTGTTCAAATGTTTGCGACAGCAAAACCTATGTAAACTTTACTCTGATGAAGGCAAGTCCCGTTGCGCTACGTAAGTAAACATGTTTGGTTATTGTTCTGGCTGTGTATCACGACTCTTATTATACTATATATATCTTATATATATATAATTATATATATATATATATATATATATATATATGTTACTAACATGCGGACAATTCCCAATGTCCCTCCATCGACGACGACGAGGAGGTGGCTGACGCGCAGCCGGTGCGAGCTCGGTGATACCCGCCATGTAAATAGTTAAGAATACATCGTCCGCATCTCATTGTTCATGTCCTGCGCCACGTAACATGTTTGTGGAGGTGGAGGTGCAGAGCTCCTTTATTGTCGGAATCACAACTCGGACGGTCGGAAGTGGCTTTTGGTTATCCCACGCCATCTGCGTGCCGACATCTGCGCCGCCTTTCATGCCGACCCGAGTTGCGCGCACGCTGGCGTCCTCAAAACGTACGAGCGACTACGCCTACGTTACTATTAGAGGGGCATGTATACCTACGTGCGGAAGTACGCGCTCATTCCGGAGTGTCAGCGTCGCAAATCACCGCCTATTCGCTCTACAGCCCCGTTGCAACCAATACCGTGCCCCTCGAAACCCTTTGATCGCGTTGGAATCGATCTGTACGGGCCCCTGCCTTTAACGGCTGCCGGTAACCGGTGATAATTGTAGCGGTCGACCACCTCACAAGGTACGCCGAAACAGCTGCCTTGCCGGCATCCACGGCTCGTGACGTCGCCAGTTTTCTTTTGCGTCACTTTGTACTTCGTCACGGAGTGCCTCGGGAACTTCTGAGTGATCGTGGCCGCGTTTTCCTATCGGACGTTGTGAAAGCTCTACTCGCCGAATGCCACGTTGTTCACCGCACGAGCTCCTCGTACCACCGCAAACCAATGGGCTCACAGAGCACTTCAACCGCACCCTGGGAGATATGCTATCAATGTACGTGTCGTCGGATCACTCCAATTGGGACCTCGTACTTCCGTTCATAACGTATGCATACAACACGGCTACGCAGGCAACGACAGGATTCTCTCCGTTTTTCCTACTTTATGGACGCGAGCCGACCTGTACACTGGATACCATTCTGCCTTACAACCCTGACGCCACAGAATTTAAACCGGTTTCGCAACTAGCGCAGCAAGCCGAAGAGTGTGGCCAACTCGCCCGTTCCTTTACAACTGCAGACCAACAGCGCCAGAAGCATCGCCGTGACGATTTTACCACCCCTCCGACATTTGAACCCGGCTCACATGTCTGGCTTTGGGTGCCCTGCCCGACACCGGGTCTCTCCTCAAACTTGTCGCCAAATATCATGGCCCTTACAAAGTCATCGCCCGCACTTCGCCCGTGAACTACATTGTGGAACCAGTCAGCCCATCCTCTGATCTTCGCCGCCGGGGGCGTGAAACAGTCCACGTTCAACGACTGAAGCCCTACTACGACCCCCCGGTGTCGTCCTCACCCTAAGTCCCAGGATGGCTCCTTTTCACCGGGGGCGATTGTAGCAAGGATAACGAGCAGCTCTTAACGCCATCAGCTTATCCGGGTATGCGCCACATCAAGAAAGAGTGCCATGCGATCGTGGCCAATCTATGCACGACGGTATGCGCGCACGCTGGTAGTAGTGGAAGAAGAAGTACGGCTAAAGGTGCTTGGCGCGTGTGTTCGGCCATCGTCGGTACGCTTGTACCTGCGCTCGCCTTGCTTCTGCTCCTTCCAATAAACAACGTTCGGTCTACTACCGGAGGGTCAACTATATCCCTTACAATATATATATACGTGTGTGTGTGTGTGTGTGTGTGTGTGTGTGTGTGTGTGTGTGTGTGTGTGTGGTGCGTGTGTGTGTGTGTGTGTGTGGGCGAGCGTGTGTGTGTATATATATATAGCGAATCACCATAGGAAATGAGGGGCTCGTTGAACATAAAACGGAAATGGTGGTTGGCAGTCAAGAAAACCTCGGAATGCAAAGGGGGGAGATTTGGTAGGTCATGGAACCGATAAAGAATTTGGAAAGACAGAAAGAAAGCGGGAAAAAATTGCCCGCCGGGTAGGATCCCAAGACACGACCTCCAGAATACCGGTCTGGTGCTCTGACCACTATGCAAACGGCGGGGCTATTGTCCTTCACTTTCTGAGGTACATACGTTAGGTGTTTTTGTTTCCTGCGCTGGGGGGTTTTAGCGAGAGCACTCGAACTACTCGGGGTGAAGGGGGCCTTTTTTTTAAACCCCGGGCCGTGACTCGAGTGTCTCCGACATATTGAGAGTGGTCGACCAGCGTTGAACCCTATTAAGCTCCCCATGGCACTAAGACGGCCAGAACAGAGGCCCTCCCTGTGCGTGTAGCGAATCAGAATAGGAAATGAGGGACTGGTTGAAAATAACAAACAAATAAGGTTGGCAGTCAAAAAAATATCGGAAAGCAAAGGGAGGATGTGGTAGGTCATTGAAACAGATAAACAATTTGTAAAGACAGGAAGACAGAGGAGAAAAAATGCCCGCCAGGTGGGATCCGAACCAACGACCTCCAGAATACGGTATGGTGCGATAACCACTACGCATTTTTTCTCCTCTTTCTTTCCAAATTCTTTATCTGTTTCAATGACCTACCACAACCTCCCTGTGCTTTCCGAGGTTTTCTTGACTGCCAACACTTATTTCTGTGTTATTTCTACGAGCCCCTCATTTCCTATTCTGATTCGCTACATGCATAGCGAGGGCCTCTGTTCTGGCAGTCTTGGTGCCATCGGGAGCTTAAGAGGGTTCAACGCTGGTGACCACTCTCGACATGTCGTCGACACTCGAGTCACGGCGCGGGGACTAAAAAGAAGGTCCCCTTCACCTCGAGAAGTCAGAGTGGCGCTGGCTACCACCCCCAAGCACAGGAAAAAAATTACATTGACATAAATACCCCAGAAAGCGGGGAGGAAAATCGGCCCGACGGCAGCGTAGTGGCTATCGCACCAGACGGTGTTCTGGAGGTCGTGGGTTCAGATCCCACCTGGCGAGCATTTTTTCTCCGCTTTCTTTCTTTCTTTCTTTCCAAATTCTTTATCGTTTCTATGACCTACCACAACCTCCCCTGTGCTTCCGAGGTTTTCTTGACTGCCAACACTTATTTCTGTGTTATTCGACGAGCCCCTCATCTTCTATTCTGATTCGCTAGATGCATAGCGAGGGCCTTTGTTCTGGCAGTCTTGGTGCCATAGGGAGCTTAAGAGGATTCAACGCTGGTTGACCACTCTCGACATGTCGTAGACACTCGAGTCACGGCGCGGGGATTAAAAAGAAGGTCCCCTTCACCCCGAGAAGTGAGAGTGGCGCTGGCTACCACCCCAAGCACAGGAAAAAATGCATTGACATAAATACCGCAGAAAGCGGGGAGGAAAATTGCCCCGCCGGTAGAGTAGTGGTTATCGCACCAGACCGGTATTCTGGAGGTCGTGGGTTCGGATGCCACCTGGCGAGCATTTATTCTCCGCTTTCTTTCTTTCTTTCCAAATTCTTTATCTGTTTCAATGACTTACCACAACCTCTCCCCCTGCTCTTTCGAGGTTTTCTTTACTGCCAACCCTTATTCTTGTTATAGACATATATAGATACAAATAGAGGATATAAATAGAATCTAGATATATAGATTATATATGATATATAAGATATTATATATATATATATATAGATATATATATATATATAGATATATATATATATATATTATATATATATATATATCATAAACACACAAGTGGGGCGGGGGCACTCGACGATGCAGAAAGTCCCAACAGATGGTGAGGGCTATGCGAACGCGAGAACACTCAAATGTATTTCACGTTCTGAGGGGTGTAAGTTACAAAATCCCGCTGGCTTCTTTAAACGCATGATTGAACAAAATCATGAATTTGTTTCTTGGGCAGCTGTATTCATAACATTAGCCAACAAAAATAAATTAGACAAGTCAAAACAGATATATCAACGTATTCTGGCATCAGAAAAAACACGCAATATTCCGGAAACCTTGATTGTCGTTGTTCGGAAAATGTTATGAAAAAATCTTCTAAAACACAGTTGAGATTCCTGTACTTGTTCCCCACATCAACTAGAACTCGTTCAGGACCTGAACTGGCCTCCGGCAGCAAAAGAAATATTAAAAAAAATTTTTTCCAGCCCTTTTCAATATCGGCCTTTTGTAATTTTTGAAAACTTCTCCGATATTGAGCTTCTCCGCCACAATGAGTACATGCTCATAAAATGCGAAGCCGTGTGAAGAAGCCGTTTTGCTAGGCGTTGACATCCCCTTTTTAGCATTTTGGACTCGTTAGGCGTGTCATTACGATAGAGTTTTTTCCTCTTTTACCGGCGTCACTGGACGATATACTTAAATTTCTTTTTGTGCATTTGTAGAGCGACCGGGCCACCAATTATGGCACCACCGTCGCTTCAGCGAATAGCGCCGCCCGTGGCGAACCTCTCGTCAGTGAAATGCCGGTGGCGGTGAGTGCACCGTCGTTGTGTTTGATTTTGTGAAGTTCTGCTGCGGTGTGGCTTGCAAAGCGTAGATTACCACAAGCAAATTTTTTTCAGATCGGTAAACCTTGAGCGCGGGGGTGACCCCCACGTGGCATGCCATGTGTGTGATTTATTCACATACTCAGTAATTACAAATAGCAGACGACGCTCAATTCGCCAAGCTTAAGGGCAAGCTCGAAATGCAAGTGCGTTCCTTCGTGCAAATGTTTCATGCATGTGTGCAGTTTGGCGTATCGCGGAATATATTGCAGCTAAATGCTCCGACAAAGCCGGTGTGGGCCGCCGATCCAGGAATGCTGTGGCGCTGGCCTTCGGCAGTTGATGACGAAACGGCGCCCTGCACAAGCGAAAGCCTAAGTTGGGGGTGCCGTCTAAGATTTACCTCAAAGAAGAAATTGTGATAAAAGACGCTTCCGTAACTTCATTAACTACGGTAGGAACATGTTTATTTCACAGAAATACGCTTGCTGCAGTTATCGGGAATCGTTTACATATAAATGCCGCATGATAGAAGAACATTATTGCTTGTTGTGGAAAAGAATTGGTGTACAAGATTTGCAATGGTTGCTAGATAGTTGGTTAATGGTTTTTTAAAAAAACAATTCCTGCGTGGCGGAAGGCCAAGAGACAGGAGGGTGCCGAAATCCTGTACTCCGTTTCAGAACTGAAAGCTGCGGTCGTTTTTGAAGCTGCCACCTACGCCTGAAAACTCATGCACTCCTATATCTAACGACGATAATGGTTTATCGCAAAGCTTTCTATTGTGGGTTTCCTTGGTTGCCTTCTGGATTTAAAGTCTGACTTGCTTGACTTTGAATTGGACCAGCACGCCGTTGGGTTTTTCGATCGCGGTGTCTTTGTTTTTTACCATTTTCCATTCTATTTCGCCCAAACAAAGCTTCGTGCTCAACCATCGTCGTCGCTAGACGGAGGGCTGCATGATTTTGCTGGCTTGTTGTACCCTTCTATGCACCCCTCTCGAAGTCCAAACTGTTTCCAGCCTGTCGTAAATGCGCCTGGGCTGGAGGACTCGTGCTGATGCACCGCTGTTTAAGGCAACAAGTCGCACATTTTTGGTATCTTCAGTAGGAATTGCACGATATTTTTACGTAGTCTGTAATTTATACATCAACACTAAAAAACACCCTCTGATGTTAACACGGCCACGCTTTTTAACTATCGGTGCCAGTTTTTATTCCACGCAGGTGGTAAAATGGGAGGATAAGGAGGGATGGTTTGTAGCTTGGGCTGTTGGGTTGAAGAATAACTTCGGCTCTTGATAAAATAACCACTGCAAAACGCGGGAGTTCCGCTTTGGTTGTCAGGCTCACATGCTGTCAGAGTGTCGCGCAGCAAAACTGAAGGCCCAAAGCTCACCCTAACAAAAGGGAAGTGCAAACTGCCTAGACGTTTCCACGGCGACAGGTAGTTGATCTCGCACGTAAGTGCCTTTCTCCTTAAACCACACCCATCGAGCTATCCCAGCGTTAAGGCTTGCGTGGAAAGCGCGATAATTGAAACCAGTAAGTAATATTTAAAGTGGTAGTAATAAATGCTAATATAAATACTTTCATTCCTACTCAGATCCCGGGGAACCAGGCGCAGAGCGCTGCAAAAAGCGCTTATGTCAATGTAGCTCATTCGTAAACTTAGAAGCGTCAAATAAGTTTACGTAGCCGTTAGTGCATTGAGGAAGAAATGAATACTAATAATAGTAGTTTTATCTGTCCTCAGAATGGGTAGAGCCAAGCGTAGCTCGTTGCAAAAAGCACTCTTGTCCTTGTACCCCATACCCAAATTTAGAAGCGCCCGACAAGTTTACGTAGCCGTTATTGCATCTAAAGCCCAGCACATCTGTCTAGACTTCGTTTCACCGCACCTTTCCGCTCACAGCACCATCAAAACATTCAAAGAACAAAACCAAACAGGGCGAAAACAACGACAGGCCGCGTGGTCCAATGTACCGGCTCTTTCCACTAACAAGGGAGCGCCGAGTAGTGGCGCCCCCCGTCCAGTAGCAATAATTGCCGCAAACCAATCGAATAAATCATTGAATGGTACATTTATCGGAGCATATTTTAAAACACCCATTCTGTCCGCAACGCAGAATCACCCCTATAGTGTTGGATAGAGCAGCATCCTAAAACTAGCTTATTAGATATTCTTACGTGCAGCACATATTAGTAAAAGGCACTATATTTATGCCCACGTGAGTGAAATAACCACGAATTTAGGAAAACCCGATTTCCAGAAATCCCCCCGTAAGTGAGCCCTGCGCCATGACAGACATGTACTCCTGAATTTTATCAGTTTCCAGCAGTCTGTCTGTATTTCCATATGTTCGTTTGTTCACATATATATGTATCCTGGTTTATATCTTATATATTATATATATATATATATATTAGATACTATATAATGATTATCGAGCTATATATATATATACTATAGCTTTACATATATATATATATATATATAGTGTTGTTACATATATATATATAATATATATATATATATATAGATATATATATATGACATATATGACGTCGGTGAAGTGAATGACGACGATGACGACGAGGGACGTTTTTGGGCTCGTGAAGGAAGGCGAGGATCACGTCAGATTCCGGCTTGCTGTGCTGTCTGCAGTAAATACTGGAATAGCGTGAACACATTGTGTTCCTTCCCTCATATCCTCGTAACATCTTTTGGTAGAAGTGCGGGGTAAGGATTGCAGTTGTCGGCATGATGAAAAGCGCAAATAGACCGGGCGCCCAAGTGGTCGATTTCTTGACGGACGACCGTCTGAATGAGGGAGACAGTAGCGACGTCAGGTCCAGCGAGATACGGTGACAAAGTAGCAGGGGACATGGCTTCGACTTCCCGGCAGATAAGTCGTGTTAATGCCGGAGAAGGGGGCGCTTCGGGATGTCGTAAGGGCTGGTCCTCACACGTCGATGTCGCGGCAGTATTCGGCAGCCAGGCGAAGTGCTGACCGATCCGGCGCCTTTTTGCCTCCTCGAAGCGTCGGCAATCAGCAATCATTGCATCCACAGTTGTGAAGTTCTTGAAGACAAGCAAATTGAAAGCGTCGTCGGCAATGCCCTTAAGCACGTGGCCGACTTTTTCTGACTCGGGCATGTTGCGATCAACCTTCTGACACAAAGCCAGCACGTCTAGTATGTACAAAACGTAGGGTTCCGTCGCAGAAAGGGCTCGGGTAGCAAGTTCGTTTTTGGCAGCAATCTGGCGACCCGTGGATTGGCCGAACAATTTCCTGAGCTCCTCTTTGAACTGGTCCCAGCTTGTGATGGTCTTCTCGTTGGCCTCGTACCAGACAAGTGCGGGATCTTTTAAGTAACAATTCACATTGGTTAACATGATCGTTTGGTGCCACCTGTTGTGGAGGCTGGCGCGTTCATACATCTTCAGCCAGTCGTCAACGTCGATGTTACCGGTGCCAGAGAACTTCCCGGGGTCCCGCCGCTGGGAGATGACGATGGGAAGAAGAGCCATGGGCGGGGATGTTTGAGTGCCTTGCTGCATGGCTGTTACAGAATATGTTTGAGAGCCTTGCTGCATGGCTGTTACAGAATATGTGCGCCCACTGCGTAGCTCCGCAATGGTTGGTAGAGCTTGGAACACCAACTGGACCCTTGGGTCCAAGGAGAGACAATGCAGAGAAGGGGCGCCGGAGGGGAACGAGTCCGCACACTCCAACTCCACCTTGCCCCGCCCAACCAGTTAGGCGTCAGTATTCGTTTCCTTGTGCTCGCAACCCCGCAGAATGGCGCACACCTGACGACGGACCAATCTGCTTCCGCTGCCGCGGCGTCGGACATGTCTCTCGCTACTGTCGCAACCGCTGGTCCTCACCTGCACGCACTGGTTTTCCGACTTATCGCCCTTTGGGAACTCCCTCTCATCGATCTCCGTCCTACCAGGTGCAATACAACTTCCCCGCCGATGCCTCCACGTCCCGAACTGGCCGCTCCCCTTCCCCTCGCCGCCGCCAGTCGCCTTCGCCGCAAGTTCGCCGCTCGCCTTCTGCCGCCTATAACAGCCCCCCAATCGTCGGAAAACTAAATGGTGCAGCGTCGAGAGGTAGCGCTGCATGGACGACCCCGCCCTCAAATTTCTGTCCACTGAACCTGCCCGGCCCAATCTTATCAAGGTATAAGTCGATGACGTCCCGGTTCAAGCATTAGTTGACACAGGCGCGCACATATCTGTCATGAGTGCAAGACATCGAAATGAACTTAAAAAAGTTATGACGCCTGCTCCACCTCGCATGGTGCGTGTCGCCGATGGACGAGCCCCTACTATAGTCGGAATGTGCACTGCACGCGTGACAATAGACGACCGTCCCATTTCCGTTTTGTTCCATGTGCTGCCGCAATGTCCCCATGACCTCATACGGGGCCTGCACTTTTTGGGGGAACACTCTGCCCTGATTGACTGTGCCTCGAGTTTCGTGCGCCTTGAACTTCCGCAGGCAGCTACAATGGTCGACGACATGCCCTCCCGCCTCCCCTCCACGAAATTCGTTAGGTTATCGCCACAAGCTGCCACATGCGTCCCTTTGTCGCCTTGCCCCCCAGTTGAAGACGTGGATTACATCATCTCGCCTATCACGGACATTTTGCTCTCACATGACGTGACCTTTCCTCATACCGTTGTGACAGTTCAAAACAACCAAATCTGCATCCCTGTTCTCAATTTCGGCCACATTCCCCAAATCCTCCCAATTGGAATGTCCCTTGCAGCTCTTTCTCCATTGACACGCTCAGATATCTTCAGATTGTCTGCGTCCGAGTCCCCGTCATCTTCACATGGTCCACACCCTTCTGTTTCTTCTGACGGCCCTTTTGACCAGATGATCGCCGCAGATATCCCGTCTGCACAAGCGGAGGACCTTCGCCGCGTGTTGACCCGTTATCGTGACATTTTCGATCTCGGCAACCGACCCTTAGGCCAGACCACTCTAGTGAGGCACCGCATTAACACCGGCGACACAACCCCTATCCGTCGACGCCCATACAGTGTGTCTGTAAGCGAACGCCGAGTTATTCAACAGGAAGTTGACAAAATGCTCGCTAAGGACATTATCGAGCCCTCGTTTAGTCCATGGGTGTCGCCTGTCGTCTTAGTGAAGAAAAAAGACAACACCTGGAGATTCTGTGTGGATTATCGGCACCTGAATAAGATAACCAAAAAAGACGTATACCCGTTGCCCCGCATCGATGATGCCCTCGATTCCCTTCATGGTGCTCAATATTTCTCATCGATCGACCTGCGTTCAGGTTATTGGCAAATTACTGTGGACTTATTGGACCGAGAGAAAACCGCTTTTATCACGCCAGACGGACTTTACCAGTTTAAAGTCATGCCTCTTGGGTTATGCAATGCGCCAGCAACCTTCGAGCGCATGATGGACTCGCTCCTTCATGGCCTTAGGAGGCATACGTGCCTGTGATATTTGGATGATGTTATTGTTTTTTCACCAACCTTCGAAAGCCATCTTCAGCGCCTCTCCGCAGTTCTCGAGATATTTCGTACCGCCGGCCTTCAACTTAACGCATCAAAGTGCCATTTCGGACGGCGACAGCTTACCATCCTTGGTCATCTCGTTGATGCCACTGGTATTCAGCCCGACCCTGCTAAAATCCGTGCCGTCAAAGACTTTCCCCAACCTATGTCTGCGACAGATGCCCGCAGCTTCGTCGGGCTGTGTTCTTACTTTCGGCGCTTCATTAAAAACTTCGCCGATGTTGCCCGACCCCTAACGGACCTACTGAAACAGAACGTTCCCTTTTCTTGGGGACCTCTGCAAGCAGACGCTTTCTCTACTCTTATCACCCTTCTAACCACACCTCCTATCTTGGCACATTTTGACCCTTCTGCCCCTACGGAGCTCCGCACAGATGCAAGCGGCTACGGTATCGGAGCTATCCTCGCTCAACAACAGGACGGTCACACCCGAGTGATTTCCTATGCCAGCCGCCTTCTCTCTGTCTCGGAAAGCAACTATTTAATAACTGAACGCGAATGCCTGGCTCTGGTTTGGGCCGTAGCTAAATTATGCCCATACTTATACGGCCGAGATTTTTCTGTGGTCACTGACCACCATGCACTTTGCTGGCTTTCGTCGTTACGAGATCCTACTGGCCGCCTCGGACGTTGGGTTCTGCGTCTCCAGGAGTACACGTTCTCTGTTGCGCACAAGTCTGGAAAATTACGCCAAGATGCAGACTGTTTGTCCCGTTATACCGTCGATCAGCCCGACATCATCTGCCATCACACCGACGCCGTCGTTTTTGCCATCTCCGATTTGCATTATTTGGCCGATGAACAACGCCGCGACGACTCCTTACGGTCCCTAATCGACACTCTCTCCTCTAACCTCTCGGACCCGTCGTGCCGCCTTTATCACCTCCAAGACGGTACTCTATACCGACGAAATCTCTCCTGCGATGGACCTGAGCTGTTACCGGTCGTACCAAAACAACTTCGCCTAAACATACTTCAACAGTTCCACGATCACCCCACAGCTGGACATCTTGGCGTCGCTCGCACCTACGACCGTATCAAGCGTCGTTTCTTTTGGCCGGGTTTATACCGTGCTGTGAAACGTTACGTTAACGCCTGCGACACCTGCCAACGCCGAAAAACAACAACTTCTCTCCCAGCTGGGCCCCTTCAACCATTGGACGTGCCGTCCGAACGATTCTTCCGAGTAGGTCTCGACCTCTTGGGGCCATTCCCTACGTCGACCGCAGGTAACAAGTGGGTTGCGGTGGCCACTGATTATACGACCCGGTATGCCGTCACCCGTGCTCTTCCTACCAGCTGCGCCACCGACGTCGCCGACTTTCTGCTCAAAGACGTCATTCTCGTCCACGGAGCCCCTAAGCAGCTGCTTACTGATCGTGGCTGCTACTTCCTCTCCAAAGTGATCGCTGATATTCTCCGCTCGTGCTCGACTAAACATAAAGTGGCAACCGCTTACCATCCTCAAACAAATGGCTTAACGGAGCGACTCAATCAAACCCTGACCAACATGCTATCTATGTACGTCTCCCCCGACCACCGTGATTGGGACGGTGCTCTGCCGTACGTGACCTTCGCGTACAATTCCTCTTGCCACCACACTGCGGGGTATTCCCCGTTTTACCTACACTACGGTCGACACCCCAACCTGCCATTGGACACTTTGATTCTCTCGGCGGCAAGCCCCACTGAATATGCCCCAGACGTCATCGCCAAGGCCGACGCGGCTCGTCAAATTGCACGCACCCGTCTTACGACATCCCAGTCCTCCAGCAAGCTTCGCTACGATAAGCACCGTTCCACAGCCAGATTTCATCCAGGTACCCTAGTGCTTCTGTGGGCACCTACGCGTCATGTGGGCCTCTCCGCTAAACTCTTTCCTCGCTACTCTAGCCCTATCGAGTCGCGCGCCAAGTCACTGATGTGGCTTACGAGATATCCCCACTCCAGTCCTCGCCTGCCCATCCTCCAACAGACATTGTGCATGTTGTCCGGCTCAAGCCATATGTTTGCCCCAGCCAAACAGCTCTATAAAGTGCGCCGGGACGGCGCCTCGTCCCGGGGGGTTATGTTACCCGTCGGTGAAGTGAATGACGACGACGACGACGAGGGACGTTTTTGGGCTGGTGAAGGAAGACGAGGATCACGTCAGATTCCGGCTTGCTGTGCTGTCTACAGTAAATACTGGAATAGCGTGAACACATTGTGTTCCTTCCCTCTTATATCCTCGTAACAATATATATATATATATATATATATATATATATATATATATATATATATATATATATATATATATATATATATATATATATATATATATATATATATATATATATATATATATATATTTATACATATATGTACATTTTTCTTCAATGAACTGAGCCTTCTTTACTTTAAATGTTGTATATAGCGGCAGAGTCACCTCTGCAATGAGCCCCCCAGTGTTTTTTCCGCCGCCCCTAATAAGGCAACTAGAGCAAATAAATTGCCCGTGACTCAGACGTGATTCAAGACGTCAGACACTTAAAAACACACTAGTGAATGTCAGCGAACTTCATAAAGTCCAAAACACAATTATTATAAAAAACAGGGAGACTGATTTACTAGGTAGTGTAGGCACTGGTCGGCGACTTTGGCTAGTTTCGGTTTCCGAAATTGTGGTGATCCTAGCGGCATGGTGCTGCGGCGTGGCCCTTCCCTTTCCCTCAGAGTTTCTTTCTTTCCACACCGTCAACGCTTTCGCGCCTCCTCACACATGCGCAACAACTCACAGGCGCCATTATTTTTTTTTTCTCTCGGCGCGCACGGCGGGCCAGTTCGGTAGTATGTACGTGCGTGAGCGAGCCGGCGTGCGAAGGGTTGCGCGGGTTGCCTAAACGCCTCCACGGGCTGAAAGTTTCGCTGCAATTATAAAATACATTCGAATGTATTCTAAATATGGGGCAGCGGAGGGAGGAGCGTTACCACTCCTGCGCCGCTCTGTGGTGCAACAACACAGGGGGGTACAGTTCTGTCAAGTTTCTCGCCTTCTCCAAAGACGACAGGTAAGCAAATTAGTATTGTACAAGTTATAGTGAATTCCTTAAAAGCCGACCGATGGCACTCTTCTGTTTTCAAAATAATTCGCGCATGTAACGTGAAGTTAATGAGACATGTCACTTGTCTTGGAGTGGAAACTAATGTGCAAATATATCCCAGCTGTGCGGGTATACGCAAATATTTAGTAAAAGTAAACGCGTCTTTGACACGCACACTCTTGCTCGCAAGATCAATTTGTGGTGGCATTGCCGTTTTTTGATTGACTTAGTAACTGCTGGAATGTCGATTCAGTATACTTATCAAGGTATTTTTTGTTGTTTCGTGCAGCAGGTATGAATCTAGGTTTGGGCCTCAAGTCGAGGACGGTTTGCCACTTGATTGGACATTTCCTCCGGTGACTCTCCTCAATCCATCCAATGTCATCACGACGCACCTGCTCACAAAGAAGGCAAGCTCAACTGTACGCGCTTCTTGCCTTTCACGGCGTACCTATTACCACAGCGATTGGTGGCGTGGAGGTGTTGCTCCAAAACGTATATTTGCGTCGAAACTACCGCCAAGCGTTGCTTCAGTGCTCCGAAAAATCTGACGTGACACCGCGGTGTTCAATGCCAGTCGATTTTCACATGAAGCAGTGGAATGCCAAACCGAAATACATGCGTTGTCTGCAGCCGCCATTGCAAGCGCTTCGTTAATTAAAAAATACATGAATAAAACCAAGTAGCATTGCCGACTTTGCTGTTCAATCTAAACTGCGCGTCCGCGCCTTGTCATCTTATCGCGAGTGGGTTTGGTGTTCCATAGTTCTGAAGTTAGAATGGTCTTGCCGTATCGGACAGGATGAGATAAGAGGCGCTGCCCAGACACGAGCTAGAGGGTAGCTTGTAACAACCTGGCCAATATCTGCGGCTTACAATACAGGAAAGCTTTTTTTTTTCTGGGTGTCTTCTCCTCCCTCCCCCCACCGCCTTCCCTCCCACCTCCGGTAAGCAGACTGTTAACTCACGCGCCATTAAAAGAAAAGACGGGTGCCTTCTATTTGTGTTGCTATTGTGTTCTGTGTTCTACGACGTGGTTGCGCATTATTTTTGTACGCAGATATAACGCAGCAATGAGTGTCTATAGTGCGGTCATTGTGTTGCAACAGTTTTTTATGGCTGCATTTTGTTGGTGTGAACATGATTTCTCGGAAGTGTATGCAGGTTAATGGGCGGCCAACGCTTTATTTCAGTGTTTGCGTTGACTCGCCCGAAAGGCAGGGCTTGAAGCATACGTGTGCGTGCTTTCTTTTAACATATAGGTTCCCAATTCTTGTGTCTATGTACTCAAATGAATTTTTTTAATGTCTAAGGACCATTCCTGTCTCTAGGTGAGCCGAAGAAATAAGTATACGTTGAGTTGAACTTTCAAGTCCTTTTCTTCTCCCGCCGAGGTGTGCGCCAAAAAAATCTGTTAGGGACTAGAACTTCGTAGTTCCTCTTCGTAATCAAGTATTGTGTACCTAAATGTGTATTCATGCCTGTAACTTTTGCGCAACTTTAGACGGAGGACAGATACAAGAAGGACACGAAGACCTGTATCTGTCCTCCGTCTAAGTTTCGCAAAAGTTACAGCCATGAATTCAGAGTACCAACTAGCCCGCCTACACCGTGTTATTGTAATGTGTATGTAGCGCGTTTTTTTCCTATTGTACAATAGTTTACGCCTAAATTTGCATATGTCATATTCTTGCTAAGTCCAATACTGTGTATATAAATCGTATGTGCAATATGAGTGTAGTGCATGCTTTTTCATGACATCGAATCAAAGATGTCCTCATATGATTTTTTGAATAAAAGAAAGCGAAAAGAATGTTTGTGTAACGCTCCAATAATATCGCCACAAAGACAATAATTTGACACCAGAAAACGCACTATTACTTACATGTTTTCTTCGTTGCACACACATACCAAATGACGGGCGGCGGCCATTCCAAGGCATCGCTGCCGCTCTTCCAACTTTCGCGCCTGGTGCCATTGTCGAGCGGCCCACGAGGCAGCGACCGGCGCCACGCGCGAAATTGGGCGAGCGTCGGTTTTAGAGGCCGGCGCGCGGAGGCCCGGCCCGGCTGCCGCGGAAAAAAATGACGTCAGCAGTCGTCCCGCGAACGTCACCACCCTCCTCTCTCCCCTCGCCACTCGTTGCCATGACGATAAGTGCATCGTTTTTCAGACGCCACGTACCACTAGGGGAGGATTTGGCACTGTTGCGAATTACGCGGGACCACGGTGGATGCTACAGAGGCCGCCCCGTGGTGTAGGGGTCAATGTCAAATCTTTTTTCCTGCTTTGATGCAAACGGAAGCACCGGGGCTCAATATCCTCCCAATGATTTCCCCCATATATACCACCACACAAGCTGTACCACTAAGAGGTTTCAAATAAAACTGAGGAAGACTCTGCAGGACACGGCACGGAATATGATAGGTGTAACATTACGAGACAAGAAGAGAGCGGATTGGGTCAGGGAACAAACGCGTGTGAAGAGCAAATTAGTATAAATTGATAAAAAACGGGCGTGGGCAGGGCATGTAATCCGAAGGCAAGATAACCGTTGGTCATTAACGGTAACACAGTGGATCCCTGGGGAAGGTAAGCGTGGCCGGGGGCGGCAGACAGTTAGATGGGCACATGAGATCAAGGAGTTTTCGGGGATAAATTGGTCACCGTTAGAAGAGGACCGGGATATATGGAGATTCATGGGAGAGGCTTTGCACTGCAGTGGGCGTAGACAGGCTGCTGCTGCTGCTGATGATGATACCACCACGCAGATGTCATCATCATCATCATCATCATCACCAGCCTGTCTACACCCACTGCCGGGCAAAGACCTCTCCCATTAATCTCCAATTACCTCGGTACTGCGCTAACTGCGACAAAGTTATCCCCGCAAACTTCATGATCTCAACATTTCGAAGAATTCAGGATCGTGCTGCAGAACCAATCTTCACCTCTCACCGAGGAAGCAGAATTTACGACACAGGAAGCCAGCGACAACCTTACACGCATTATCACGGAGTGTGCAATAGAAGTCGGGGGCACGATGGCTAGACAGGATATTGGTAAACGTTCCCAGGAGACGAAAGATCTAATTAAGAAACGGCAAACCTTGTCAATCTCCACCATAGCTGACAGAATAGAACTAGCGGAGCTTTCGAAGTTAATCAGTAAGCGTAAGACAGCTGACATACGCAGATGTCAGTACCCTCCCAACCAGCCGCCACACCGGCCACTTGTGATTCTGAAGCAGAAATTACGTTCTCGCCCTTGATTTTCGCTCACGTCCATATAGTTTGATGCAGCTGAAGTGCCCATGCTTTATTTACCGTCAGTATATTTTGTATTGTTTTGTTTTGTTTTTCAGGAGGGACTAGCAGCTGTACGCACCTCCATGTGCGTTCAGAGGGACACGTGTTTCGGTATTTTGGCGCAGGACGCCAATTCGCCAGGCGCTTGCGCTCGAGCAGGTCTGAACAACTACTAACTGCAAGTGTACGCCAACTAAAAACATCGGAAAAATGACTCCAGCTGCAGATTATGCTGTCTTCTCGCTGCTTACAGGCATTAGCCTGGCTGTGGGCTTTGTACTTTTCCATGAAGAAGACCATAATTCAAGGTTCTGTAACGGATGAAATCTTCCTTGGTAGCAAATCTCTGCAGGGTCCTTCCTCTCGGTCTATCCGTCCTCGCTAGTGTGGCGTCGGCGACCGGCATTATCGGACTCCCGGCACATATGTACGCGTATGGCTTTCATATAAGCTGGGTTCGTTCCTTTAACGTAATTCTCCTTCCGATGGCAATCGGCCGTCGTTGTTCCCGTTTTCTACGATCTGAAGGTGACATCCGTCTTTCAGGTAAGATAGCTTTTTTTTCTTTTTTTCGTTCTGCATTGCACTCTCGACAAGAGTTCCTAGCAACACTCTTTATTGTGTGCCAGAATTTATGGCAACCCGCAACGCTGTAATGAATGTTCTGAGGCCCTACGCGGTGTGATCTCTTGAAATATTTAAAGCTAAAACGTTTTTTACAGCGTAATCTTTCACTGCGGCGTTGGGGAACGATATTTTGATTATCGCAGGGGAAGATCTTGTAAACAGATGTTTTACTACATTCTCTAGCTGAAATAAAAATTGTGGAAACCGTGAACAATTTCAACGGATCATTTCAAGCATAAAGGGCGGCTGTAACTGAACTTTCCCTACTAATCATTGATCCTAGTTTTTTTATGTTTTTGGGACACCAGGAGCATTGTCGATAACGTTGCCTATTTTTGATTACCCGCTTTCAGACCGTATTAGTGTGTTGTCACCAATAATAGCAGGTACGACTAACGTCGCTCAGGGTAATAACAAAACCTCCTAATTGCTGGTTGTGCCTTTAAAGCAACAATTGGAAATGTTGCGGGTTTTATTCTGGAGGGTGTGAGATCTTGGGAAGCGTTTTTTTAAGTGCTGCAACATCTCTAGAAACTGCGAACGCTAGGTGTTTTCGTGCAGGTCCATTTATTGTATCTATCGTTTTCATGAAATACAACTATCCCTGAAATTGCACAAGCAGGCGTATAAAGTAAGGAGTGAAGTTGCACAAATGGTTGTTATCTTCGCTTCCTGTTTGTAGGCCGCGAATATGAAGGGGTGACGTCGTGTGACATGTCCTTAGTACTGTTTTGCTTTGATTGGTAAAAAAGAAATTGATGTATAGCTAGTTTTTTTCCCGGCACTGTATAGCTTGAATTTTGCGAATAATGTTAAGTTACGTCGGGAAGACTGACTGGCGGAAGCGATTAAAGTGAAATGAACAGCTAATTGGTGGATTCTCTCAAGACTGTTTGTTCCTCATTTTTTACACTGGCATATCCCAAACGTTCAGACGCATATTCCAAAACACGGCCAGTGCATTTAGTTGAATACGAGGTGTTTAGTTTCAGGGTGTGTTGAATGCGATGAGTTTATTTTAGGCTTTTGAAAGTGTAATATAGTAACCCTAATATTCTACGGGCCCTAACCCTAATATCTTGAGTGTGAAACAATCAATTTAACTTCCCCCTTATCGCGATGCCAAGATATGTACGGGAAATCCTTTGATAATTTACGGACTATATGAGGGGCTGTTTTTTTTGGAAGTAATGCGTATACAAGCCGTACTATCCAAGTTGATGTGCCACGTCCCAGCACTCATACCAAGTAATTATCGCATCGATAGTTCGGTCAGTATATTTCGTCCATAGCGGAGTTACTCGAAAATAAATAGACGGCGAGTCATCGCCAAGCCGCCCATTTAAATAGCGCTTTTGCCACATGTTGTAATGTGTTGATCAAAATTTTAATAAGTGGCGGTCCTCGGACGCTTTCGTGGGGCACTGTGGAGTAACCGAAAGAAGATTAGAGTAAATACCCTTAACCTCAACATGCTCTTTGTGACAACATAAGATACGATGTTACCCATTTAACAATGGCAGATGGAAAACCAACCATGTTAAGTTCATGAAATAATTGAAGCGGGGTGTTTTAGCAAAGGCCTTACTAAAGTGAAGGTAGAGAAAGCACAGGTGTGAGCGGGTTTATCTAGAACTCAGGAGAAAGAATAGTTGCGAAAAAACTAATTGGGCAGTAGTGCATTTGAAGGTCCACTCACGAGGCCAGTGGCCAGGCGTCCCCGCCACGCGCGTGGAAGGAGAGATAGATCCCCGCCGTTCGGTCTAGCAGCACAGCACTGCCGACGCTACGCTGTGGCTTCCGCCAATTCGCTGGCCCGCGTTCGGGAGACGGCTTGTATGGATGAAGGAATGCCGCGGGAATCATCCCCTTTAGGAATGCAGACGACCCCGTCACGTTGCCGAGGAATTGCTTGACGTAGCGGACAGAAGAGATAATTATCATTGTCCGACCGCGCTGCGGCGGTGACTTTTCCGCGAGCTCCCACTGTTGCGCACCACCATCGGAAGGGTGAGCCTCATTTCACACCCGATCGCTATGACACCCCTTCGCGCTCCTGTCACGTGATCATAAAGGTTGTGGCGTCAAGACAGGACATCACGTGAGAAAGATCGTTACGTCACTTTCTTGTTTAACCCAAAACAAATCGTGCCGTGTGCGTTTTGTCTACATTGGCGTCGGCGTTTGTCGGTTCGGTGCTATCCGCCTGTTAACGTGTCAAGGCCAGTTATTTAAAACAAGTGCAGCGTCTATCTGCAAACGTTTCTTTCAGGGTAATTAGCGAGCGAAAGTGAGAGAGAGCTATTTTTCCCTTGTTTTCGTTGTTTCGTGGTTTCGGGCGTCGCGTTTGTGCGTGGCGGTCGATTGTTCCGAGTGCGCGGCTGGCCTTGCGCGCCGGGAAGCTGACGCCTACCTGTGGTAGTTGTTAACCTTACCTTACCTGTTCTTGCTTCTAGCTCAGAGTACTGTCACAACGAGAAATTTAGCAGCTACTTTGAATCGGTATGGCTAAGTGTGAAGGACATGTGGGTAATGTTTCACAGGCTTGAATTTGACGTTGTTCTAACGACAAATAACGGCATTGAAGCCCAAAGCAGGGTGCTCAAGGCCCACTATGTGAAAAGTGCGAGTGGAAAGCGGTCACTCCACGTCTCTGATTGTTGTCGTTGTTCGTGGCTACTTTTCGGACAACGAGAAAAGGTTCCACGAGTCGACGATGAGGCAGTCGTCACTGTACATGACAGTTAGAGAGTTTTAGACTGCGGAAAGCACCACTTTAGCACGCCCCATTGCGTTAGCGGGCACGTTAACTGACGTGCAACGAGGCCTTATCCGTTTGCGATTGTGGCGCGCAAACGTTAACGCCTTGTAACAATTTTTGTGAAGGCTTTGTGCAATGCCCGTGAGTTTTAATTGCACAGAGGTGCAGTGTCCCTGTTATTGTACAACAAAGTGCGAGTGGTCTTGTGTTCTTTGATTTCCATATTGTTTTACTCCACATTGGATTGTTTACGTGTGTATATATTAGTTTGTCTTTCAGTATGTTATTTGAATTTGAATGTTTGTACACCGACACGTACCTGAGGCGTCCTCTCAAATAAATTTGTCTGCTCACCTATCCTGCCTCACAGATCTGTAGCATTGCTGAGAGCAGTTAAGTGGCTTTATGCTACACCTTAGACAGATATCATGAATGCTTCACACTGTTGAGGCAGAATTACAGGTACAAACAAGAAGTCAGTCATATAAACAACAAACTGCCTACCTTGCAAGATATTGCTTTTATAGCACTTTTTGCATAATAATATTTTTTTCTTGTGTTTCAAGTGTACTTATTTAATTCTAATTTTACTTTCGCAGTTAATGAACCTTTTGTACATTTGCTGATTTTATATTATATATAATTTTTTTACATACCTGTGACATAGTATTTATGCCAACGGTCATACTATCGCAATAAAAAAATGTGGGGTATGCTTGCGGTCATTCTAACTCTGCCTGATTAATGTAAAGTTGTGATGTGGAGCAGCGGCAACGAAACATCCCAACTGTATGCGCCTATAATTGCAAGCATAGTCTTTTGTACAAGTTTTTTTACAGCAAGGCATTTTTCAGCTGCTGCTGACACACACACAAAAAAATGTAAAGTTCCTTTCAGGCTTTGGTAACTGTTGTGACTAACAATAGTGCAGTTAGAAGTGTGGCGGTTTCACAATTATTTTTGTAAAATTGGTTTGCGAACTTGGAATGCGCTTACTAACACTGTGAAACTATGCAAGTCATTAGGTTAACTTTGCTTCAGTGGATTCAGCATCTAAAGGCCCAACGAGACGAACGGTCCAATAGTAGTTATTCGTCTCGGTGGATCATTCAAGCTCGATTGGACCTTTCGTCTCGGAGGATCTTTCGTCTCGTTGGACATTGGGGCTCTTACTATTAAATGAATGTCCGGAGCACTCTGAAGTTACCTTGAATGCCCTCTACCGCAATATAGTTGTGGGACCTTCTGCATTTTCACATGCAATAACTTTTACACGATAATTTGAAGTGAAATGTACGCCGGCACCTCTGATTTACGTCATAAAAATTTGAGTGTGCTTGCAAAGCTATTGACGAAAGCAAGCTTGGTCGCGAATTCGTTGCTGAGGGTGCCGAAATATGACTCAAGTTTTTTCATTCGGACCTGTTTTATCATTCGGGCAAGCCGTCAGGGTTTTTCTTGTTATTTTATTGGTGGGCACTAGTTATCAGAAAAAAAAATAATGTTCCCGACCTTCATGCCATGGCAGGCACGCGAGCGCTAAGCAAACTAGAAAATGACGTGTTCCGGCTCCATCCAAAAAAACGAAGGGTGCTACGTCAGTCGCCTGGCACTCACGTGTACCGCGCGTGAGTGTCCGTCAAACTGCTCGCAGCCCGTAGAAGCGGTCGATGCAGATGAGGGTTGTATATTCTCAGTTCGGTGTCATCAAGGCGTCAGTTGATGTGTCATGTTTGTTATCGGTGAACTTCATATATTAATCAGTTATTCAGATAAAAACATCCTACTTCATATCTTCCCTTCTGATATTTCGTCTACATTTCTTGCCCACCTTATAAAAACGACGTTATTGTGCTTCACGCTGTAACAAGAGCAAGCCCAAATATTAACTTCAAGCCTTGGAATTGTCATAGTTATTCACTTTTCACAAACCGTCTTCATTTCATCGATTCCCTTTCCTCATCTGTCCGCAACAATAGAAATCTGACGATGCCCTCCAGCAGCATAAACTCAGCACCAGGTGATGTGTTACATCGATAAATTGGAACACTTCCTGAGCATAAGAAATGAAAATACGCCCAGGAAATTGAAATTTTCTAGCGTATCGCTGCTGCGTTCGCGCTCAAACTTCACGCGGAAGTCGCATTTTGTTGGTCTATTTTGTATGGCACTGGAACAACAGTAGATACCTGTTTTTCTGCAAATACATAATATTAATCTTTGACTATGTCAAAATGGTGGCCATTATGGCCGGGCAAGCTTATCTTGAATCGGTGGTACCACCTTGGATATGCAAAATGAAATGAGCGATGACAATTCACGGTGGAAAGGAGCCGAATGAGGTAGCAGAGGATCAAAAAACCTCTTTTGTAGATAGCTTAGGATGGCCACAAATAATTACATAGCAGCTAGTACAAATTATAATACTGTACTCCTGCGGTTCATTGTTGTCGATACCGGTCATCCGGTTTATAATATATGTTTATTGCAATATACAAGGTACATTTGCGGGCCTGCCGAAGTCACAGAAGGCTTGAAGGGCAGTGCCCGGCAGTTGGCGGTACCAAGGCCAGTCGCTTCGCCGGTACGGACACACAAAAAAGGGAAGAAGAGAAAAATAAAAAAAAATAATATTAAAAATTGTGGTGAGTGATGAGCAAATAGTTAATAGAAAATTTCCAACAGACGTTTCTTAATTAGTTTTCGGCTACTGAGGGAGAAAACATCGTCTGGTAACTGATTCATTGTATGCGGGACATAAAAAGCGCGAATACGTTCCCCATACCTACTTCGTGTCCTAGGCAAACGAAACGATTGCGTTGACGAAGGTCCCTCACATGAATGTATGGAACACAGTGCTCTTTCGTCTAAACATATTTCAGAACTACTGTTTGTGTATACAGAACTAAGAATTTTGGCATCTGAGACCACAAGAAAATACAGACATTGCCTTCTATATTTGTACCATACAACATCGATTTAAATACCAGTTTCAATAAACTGTCAACTTTGTTGCGCCAAAGAGCCGAGCAAAAATAAAAACAACAAAACCATAGCGTAGTACGCTGTAACCAAGAGCGTGCACGATCTGTTTACGGAGTTCAACCGGACATAATGAGCGCATTGAAAAAAAAAACAGGCAATTTACTAAGATGGGAACAAATGTAGACCAACTGGCAGTTCCATAACATGTCAGAATCAAAAAATATTCCCAAGTACTTAACAGTCAAGACATAATGAACCGAAGAACAACTGCAATTATTACAAGACGACTTGTGTAGGAAGATTGGTATTTCTTGGGAGTTAGGTTTGAGAGGATTGTGAAAGCATAAAAGTTGTGTTTTAGTTTTGTTAATCCCTATCACGTTGTTTTCAAACCATTCCATTAGTTGTTCACAATGGTATTGTAAATTCTTCACAGCTGTTGCATATTCCATGTGTCTAGAAATCAAAAGTGTATCATCTGCATAACGAACAACGCGACAGTAAAGTATGGAATCACTCAAATCGTTAACATATAAATTGAACAGAACAGGTGCAAGAATAGACCCTTGTGGCACTCCACTAGACACAGGAATTCGTGCACTTCTAACTTTTCCAATGACAACGGTCTGAGATCTGTCAGCAAGATAATTGGTAAGTAAAGAAAGAAATGGACCATGAATTCCATAATTATACAGTTTGTCACACAATATCCCATGATGAACACAATCAAATGCCTTGGTGGCATCTAAAAAGAGAGCACAAGCGAATTCATTTTGATCAATGGTCTCATTCATGAAATCAGAACTTCTTCTAAGGCTTTTTGCGTGCCTCGACCACTTATAAAACCGAACTGGTTAGGTGAAAAGACATCACTAGATTGAAGGAAACTATGTAATACTGAACAAACATGCTTTTCCAGTATCAAAGCTATGGTTGGTAGGATTGAAATACCCCTATAATTTTTGACATTGTTTTTTTCCCCACTTTTGAACATTGGTCTAACTAAGACTTGTTTCAGACCCATTGGTACAATTTGCGTAGGGATTATGTTATTTAAAATAGCAAGCAATACGTGTTTGAGTTGCTCAAAATGCTTACATAGAACATCAACAGATACGTCATCCAAACAGGGAGATTTTCGCCGAATAAAGTTAAACAGAATATACCGAATATCTTCCTCAGTACAAAGCGGCAAAAAGGCGGAATCAAGGAGAGACATGGTCCCATTTGGCATACTTGCAGTGGAACGCCCAGCCGTCACCCCCATTGCAAAAGAGGAATTAAAGTGATCAGCCAGCCTAGCAGATATTCCTCCGAAGTTTTTGTGATAGTGTCGACCGTTGTTTTGGAGGCTCGGCCGCGCAATTCATTGACAAGAGTCCGTGTTTTCGATGGGTTAGTCCTCAATTCTTGAAAGCGGTAGTTAAAATGTTAGCGCTTTTCTGCCCGAAAAAAATGCATGCGCTCTATTACATGCAGTTTTATAAAGTGCTGTCAGCTGAGAATTTTTAGGTGAACGGCGACTTTTTGTCCATGCGCATTCACTTTTGGCAATAGCAGAAAGAGCATTTTGATTAATCCAAGGACAACTGGGCGTCTTTGCTTTAGTGTTATCATTTTCTTGGATGCAGTGACCATCTGCGTGAAAACATTGACGAACTGGTCATAAACGTTGCACTCAAGTACATCGTCTAAAAAGGACACCCATTTATACTCTGAAAGATATCGCCCCAGCCTCGAGTGGTGCGTAATTTGAATCTGATTAGAAGGCCTCTTATTTCCTGTTTGGTGTGCAAGTTGCGATAAAATACGACAACCAACGAAGAAGTGATCAGACATTTTCTGTTCGATCATACAAGAAAGGATGTCGTTTTGCTCTGGCCGGGCATTCACGTGATCCAGGCAGGAAGATTCCAACTTGTCGCCCAGAATCTCAACATGTGTTGGAATACAAACTGTTGCCACGATGCCCGCTCCCGCAAGCACGTTTAAATATTCGACAACTATCTTATTTCTGCCTTTCAGAAGATCAATGTTCCAATCCCGAATAATGCAAACATGCCCTGGCGGAAATGGAATCGCACTTAGTTCTTCAACAAATTTATAAGCATTCTGATTCCGAGGCCGATATATAAGTAGCAGTGTTATATCAAAAACGGAGTTATGAACACGGACGGCCAAGGATTCTGCACATGAAAAGGAAATGTTTAAGGAACAAGAAATTCAGCTATCTCTAACAAATAAGGCGATTCCGCCTCCTAGATTGATTCGCGAGTGTAGAAGTAAGTATGAAAACCCTTAAGAAAGAACTGATCTGACAGCTGCTTTGATATATTTATCTGAGTCAGTACGAATATATCTACCAAATCATGGAGTATTTTAACAACATGTCAAAATTCATCCCATTGTTTGCGAATACTTCTTGTGTTCACGTGCAAAAGAGTAAAACCTGTATTTGTTGTTAAATGCACATCGCGACAACCAGAAAAGTTTTGAAAATGTGGCGCTGTTGAGTTCATTAAAGAAACAAAAGAAAAGCCAGAAGAAAAAAATGGTAGAAGAAATAGCAATGCAACTCGTTTAAGGCAGCTGTGCCAAATCAGAACAGTGCATACACGCGCAGCCGGATCCCCCTCCTTCTTTCGTAGGTAAATCCTTCCACTCTTCACCCAAATGAATTTATAGCCCTTCTCTTTCGCATTTGCCCTCGCTGCCCAGAACAGGTCCCTCTTTTGCTTGGTCAGATTTTCACATAGGAATATCTGCGGTAGCTCATCATCCTCGCACAGCTTCTGTAGCTTTGACCGAGCACTCAGCCACGCGTCACGGAAGACGACATTTGCAAATTTAACCAGGATGGGGGCCGGTTTGTTTCCACGCACAGGAAGCCTATGCACAGCAATGACCTTGTCTACTTTGAAGGAAGCGAGTTTAAGCTTGATTGCCCAGTCGGTCATTTCCTTCACCAAATCCTCATAAGGAGTTACAAGCAAGCCATAAATTTCTGGGTTGACAGCTCGATTATACTGCTCAGATTCATTCAGCTCAACGTGCAGTCTTTCAATCACAGCGTCCTGGGAAGAAATGTGATTCTCAAGTGTCTTCATTTGCGCAGTTAGCTCCGATATCACATTGCCTTTGATTCCGCCAAAAGGGAATCTTACTTATGACATAGGTATGTAACCGCAGTTTTGACAATCTCAATTTCTGGCTTCAAGGTTAGAAGTTCGTCAAGTTTGGCGTGCAAAGAAGCAATAGACTGAACGTGCTCTTTAATAGATTCCAATATTTGAGCCTGTCATTGATAGCGATTTCAGATAGGCCGTCGTCTTCTGTGCCAGGTTACCCCACTTTCCGAAATAAGGCTTACAATTCTTTGTTCACATTTGTTGCTTTGTTCTCGTTTTACCTGTATTACTATTCTGTGCGTAAGTGTCTATGCTTGTGACAAGGCACGACGAGATCATTCACAGCATACAAAAAGGCATATCCTGTTCACCTGCAGTGATCGATATTATGGCGTCATGTCACAAGTACAGAATGTTCACCATTCGGCTGGCTTGAGAGACAGGTAAGGTGTGCCGTACATAACGTGCCTGATGAGAAAAGCTTAAGTCGGATGATGTCTGGTTCCTTCACTCCTGCCCGTTGGTGCTTGGTGTGGATTGGTGTGGATGAATTTGGTTAGCTGAGTCATGGTGCGTAGAAGTTGCAGTACTGGACGGGAGCCTCTTCCGTCCTGTAGGATGGTGAGTCCAGGTAGGCTCAAAGGCCAATTGCGCTCAAAATTCCAACCTCGTGAAAACGTTATTTCTGTATAGTCAGCTTAAAAAGGCTGCTTGCATTCTTAGGCAAAAAGGACTAAAAGTTGGTCTTCTGGGGAACTACCTGACTTTGCCCCAATCATTACACCCTTTAGGGACTAAATGTGACCGGACGAATGGTTAATCTTCCACCCGGTTGTTCAGTTCCATACTCCCCAGGGATGGACAACTATACTTCAAACAAAGGAGTGAACAAGAGAGAGCGGCAAGAGATGCCGCTCGAATGGAATTATTTGTTTTCATAGCGGGTCATATGATTTTGTGTGTGTGTTAATTCTACTCAACCATTCATGAGTGCTCTAGCTAAATCGAGAAGATAGCCCATACGTTGCTAAAAGAATCAATTGAGCAGAAGTTCGTTTTTCTGGCCTAAGAGTAATTGGCAAAATTTTGTGATTTCTGGTCCAGTCTTCACACGTCATATTTCATATGATGGTACCTTGTGCCGCGAACAAACAGATTAGCCTTATAGATTTCCATAATCACAATCACACTTTCTTGTTTGTTTTGTGGTGGAACTGTTTTGAGGAGGTTGACGAAAGCCATCCGGTACAGCACGTTGATGAGCAACGCCTTATATTGACGCAAAGGTCAGGCCCGTACACGACTACCTGCACTGTCGCAACGCTCATTTCCCAGGCGGCACAGAAAGTGTGCCCCAAGACCGGCCTGTCTATGGCCGCTTTCTGGCATGTCCGGCCAGCATCCATGTTCTGGCAGCCACTGATCATGCGTTGAACGGCCAACATTCGGCAACCAGCTCTTCGGTATTTTTCCGTCCGCCCGTGTCCGGACGCACAACGGCAGCTAACCGGCTGCCAGATATTCAGTTCCAGTTCTCTTACGGCTGCCGATGTTGAGAAAGAGAATGGCCGATGCACGGCCTTAGGGCATCCGTTTTTTTCTTCGGGAAGCGGTAATCGGCCGAAGCACGGCAAGCGACCGGCCACAGAATATGCGTATTCTTGCGGCAGTTGGTGTTCGAAAGGAGACCGGCCGGAGCGCGGCTGCCGTGCGTTCGTTGTTTCATCGGTGAACCGCGCGTCCAGCGGTAGAATATTCGTTTTCTTCGGGAAACCAGTGTTATGAAGGATACCGGCAGACGTACGGCCCCAGAATATACGTTTTTCATTCGGTTAGCTGTCCTCGGCCGAATTACGGCAAGCGAATGGCCACAGAATATTTGGCAACCGGTGTTCAAGAGGAGGCCGGCCAACGTAAGGTATCTGGTTATACGTCATTTTTTCGGCAAACGGCATACAGCCGAACTCGGCACGCACCTGGGCGCCGAGAATTCATGCACAGACGGTTTGGAAGGAGACCGACCGGTTTTTTTCCTGGGGAGAGACAAAGCCGTTAGGGTGCAGAACGACAGGGACGCGTTTTTCATCCGCTCCGTGTTTCTACGCTTTAAATGAACGAACATCGTTTGTCAAACAGTAATGAGTGTTCTCGGTGAACGGGCATGGTGCAAGGACTCACTGGACATTAGCAGGAAAACCTTTTAGGCCATTGAAATGTCATTTATTGCCACAAGAAGACTGTGCCACACCGACGGGTGAGCTAAGCCTCACCAGTCATCGCCGCTACCACGCCTCTGCCGCCGGCTTCGTCGACGCATCAGCTCGAGGCTATTCGATCCCTCAAGAAATGGAGAGCATTGGAGACGTCGACCCGGCACAGAGATGTCCGATCCGAGATGGAGATGGTTCACCAAATAACTGGCCTTCAAGGGCGTCGAGCAAGCGGCCACCACGCAGGAGCTAAACCGCCACCATGTCAAGGACTCCCCACCAAAGAAAGGCAAGTGCGAGCAAAAGCGCAAGTTATTCTGCTTACAATTAAACTGCGACAAGCAATGTTGCACTATGTTGTTGGTGATAAACGTAGAAGAGACTCGCTCGTGCATTGGTAGGATCAACTTCATGCCCTGCACTATGTTACTTCATGGGATTTTGCGACTGCCTATTTAGAAAAAAAATTATTTTAAATTTGCGATAACAACAGAGCCTTGTCACTGACGACGCCTAGCTGTTAATTTAGTTTCGATGTTTGAAGGTGAGCTTAGCTACTCTTGTGATATGACTCATTTGGTTAAACAATCGCCAGCATCCTAGCAAACACGGATTTTGTCAGGATTTTCTTGCTCAACGCAGATTGTTGAGTTCACGCACGATTTGGCTCTTGCAATACATAAGCTTAAAGTGGTTGACTGTATATTCTTGGACTGCAAAAAAGCCAATGATGGTGTTTCATATCACCTTCTGCGTAGTAAATTTCATCCTATGAACTGAATGAATCGATTTTGCATTGTTATTACTATTGGCCCTATAGCTTTGTTCAAAAGTACTATGTAGTTTACCGGACTATAGGGAATGAACGTTATTCCGTATACCGGCAGCTTCATTTGAATTTAATAACATCCTGGTGTGCTGAATCAGAAAAGTTTTTTGGTGTTAAACAGTGTGTTGACGGCACCTTTACAAGAAAAGCTTCATTCCAATTGAATACGTATACCGTAAATTATGCTGGTGTGACAACGACCGAGGAATATAAGTACCTAGGAGTTTATTTAGGGAGTGGTTAGAGGTTAAATAGGCAGGTTCACACCATAAAAGGTACGGCTACATATGTTTATGCCTTTCTGAGACGAAATTTCAGTGAACCTCCACCTAACTGAAAAGAACAACCGTATTTTACTCACGTGCGCTCAATCTTGGAGTACGCATGTGTTTTCGTGGATCCCTACACCAAAGAGCTGGTTGATACGCTCGAAAACATACAGAATATGTCAGTGCGATTTGTATTAGGTAATTGGCTCGCTCAACTTAGCATGAGAGAAAGTAAAAGTGAAGTGAAATGGCAGGACGTGAAAGATCACAGACGAAACCACAGGTTGAACTTTTTTCGTAATATCTATCATTCGAAAACTGGAGTAGAAGGGGAGGAGTATGTCCAAGCGCCATTCTACATATCGCAAAGTGGGACCGCTAGCTTAAAGCAAATATTAACTTTCTTTAAAGGTGACGCCTTGCGCGATTCATTTTATTTACATCAATACTGCAGTGTAATTATCTTCCACGTATGATTGCATTAACTGTTTATATTGACGATTTTCAGCGCACTTTGTGGAATTATTTTGTTATTTTATCTCATATTTATTGCTTAGTGTTATGTATCTCCCTTCTGTAATGCATGCAAAGGCAAGCAGGCATCAAATAAATAAATAAATAAATAAATAAAACAATGAATAAATAAATGAATAAAAATAAATAAATAAATAAATAAATAAATAAATAAATAAACTTCCAGAGGCACAAGTTTGCCTCCGACGGGTTGAGAACCCTACGCATTCAACCTGACCAATAAAATATTTATTGCCCTATTCGTTGCAGTATGCAAGGTTTCCTGTATGCATGCTACCATTGCTATGTTATTGGTTTGAAACAAATTATGTAACTCTAGTTTTACCCCTTTCCTTGCGTGAACACACAGGGATACAACTGCAGCCACCAGAAGTAGGGCGTCATTCGCAACGCGTCTAGAATTTTTTGAACGTAGTATGACATTAGAAGAAAATTAAGTTCTTTTACTCTATTAAGTGGTGTGGACTATACTCATGAAAACAACATTAAAATAGATTGAAAATGAAAGTACCTGTTCACTCCTTCTTAGGATCAGCCCTGCGCAAGATCATCAGTAAAGTTGATCGAGTAGAAAATGTCTTTGCAAGAAAAATGGGCAAAAACTCCACATACTTTTTGTGAAGGACTTTATATTAAATGCTCCTGAGTGTTTTGTTGAGAACCAAAACGCTTCTAAAGGCATTCACGCCGGTTTTATATACATCAAAATTGGTAAAGCAACTGTTATAAAATAGTTTATGTAGTCATAGCATGAAAGTGTTCCGGAATATTGCCATAAAAGAAATTGGCTAAAAGCGGTGCAATTTATCTCTCTATAATTCAACCCCCTAAAATATGCGCCCTCCGCCGCTCCCCCATCCTCTTCCCCCGTTTATTACAGGTAAGCCTCCCACACAGGATATCAGGACCTGAACAATACATCTATTCAAGCTCTACAAAGAACTGACTAGTCTCTGTGTTCGGCAGTAAAAGAGGCACAGCAATTAAAGGAACGACAATTTGTGAGCACTGTTTAATAAATAAATTTTGCTGTCAACTGAGGCTGGTAATTAAGCAAGGCTGCGCTGAAAGCTTGACGGCTGGTGGTTGCGCGCGAGCTCACTTTGATGTGGCTGCATTGGACCCAAAATGCTGGGTTTGTGCTGCTTCCGCTTTGCGCGAATGAGTCATCTGCTTGCGCGACATGCAGTGACCGGCCTCAGTACAGTTAACGTACTGTGGCTGAACTCCAATGCCCGTAGCACGGCCGTATTTCTGGTAGCTGTAGTCCGGCTGGAGTCCGACGACCGCATCTCGGCTGTCCTCCGGCGGCCGTACTTCGGCCGTACACGGGTGGCTTTGGAATGGCCGGAGCCCAACGGCTGGAATCTGGCCGTATGACCGTAAGGTAGTCGGCTGGCCGACGGACACTGGCCGTTGGATGGCCATGGGAGTACGGCCGTATACGGCCAAAAGGCCCACATTTGGACATGGGCCGAACATGGCTGCCGGAAAACGGCCGGACAGAAAATCACCGGCCAAAGTACACCGGCCTGTTTTAGGTCGAACAGTCCTGTGCTGCCTGGGATTTGGCACAACACGCTTGACCTACCGCTATCGGCTTAATCTTCACAATAAATGAATAAAACAGTGGGGCCTTAGTATTGTTGGACCCTTCGTCTCAGTGGACTTTTCGTCTCGTTGGACATTCATGCTTGATTGGATGTTCAGACTCGGTGGACCTTTCGTCTCGTTGGACATTCAGGCTCGATTGGACTTTTCGTGTCGCCGATCACGTGACGAATTGGACCTTTCGACTCGTTGGACATCCAGGCCAAAAGCGGTTTTTGCGTAGCTTTAAATAAAATTCAAGAGAGCAAAGAGCACAATGCACATTTGGTGGATACTTCAATGCCCCAGGAGGATATATTGTCACGAAGACAAGGACGATGCAGTGGTGTTGAATTGGAAACACGTTTATTGGAGCGAACTTGTGCTCCCCTAACAACTCAAAAGAATACAGAGGCGGCGAAGCAGCGGTCAACAAAGTCACTTGCACAGGCGAGTGTCGTCGAATCGAATGCCCCGGCGTCCGCACTGCAGGCTTTTTATCTTTTGGCGCGCGTGGTTCTCGAAACGTCGATTCGCATCGAGAACATAGTAGATCCAAGAAGATTATTCTGGGCTGTTCACGTTAGATCGGAATGCTCTCCCTATCACAACAGATAACACATGCGGCACAGAAAGAAAGAATGTAACACGCGCTTCCCTTGGCGCAGAGATAACACAGACCGGCGCAGCCGGGCGGTAAAAGCAAAACACAAATAAACAAACCCAATGTATGGTTCGCGGCATTACCCCCCTTCTAAGAGTGCATCGACCCGATGCTAACATAAGCGACAGTCCGAACAAATGAAAATAAAAGTTCGTCATCGTCCGTAGAAAGGTTTTAAGCGAACCACGTGGACGACTTCAGGCCGCGTGCGTCGTCGTGATGTGCCGGAGTCACCATCGGGGATCACTTCGTAGGTAAGTTGTCCAACACGTCGTAGAATCTGGTAGGGTCCGAAATACCGTCGCAGGAGCTTCTCACTGAGTCCGCGTCGTCGGATGGGAGTCCAAACCCACACACGATCCCCTGGTTGGTACTCGGCGTCTCGGCGTCGGAGGTTGTAGCGGCCCGCATCCACCAGCTGCTGGTCTGTTATACGAACTCGAGCGAGCTGGCGGGCCTCCTCCGCACGTTGAAGATATCCGTGGACGTCGGCGTTGAGGTCGTCGTCTTCTACGTGCGGAAGCATGGCGTCGAGCATCGTAGTCGGCCTTCTACCGTAGACAAGCTCGAACGGCGTCAGCTGTGTCGTCTCCTGGATAGCCGTGTTGTACGCAAACGTGACATACGGGAGCACTTCGTCCCAAGTCTTATGTTCAACGTCAACGTACATTGACAGCATATCTGCGATTGTCTTGTTCAGACGTTCTGTTAGTCCGTTAGTTTGGGGGTGGTACGCCGTCGTTCTTCGGTGATCCGTGTTGCTGTAGCGTAATACTCCTTGCATCAGCTCCGCAGTAAATGCCGTTCCGCGGTCTGTGATTAGGACTTCCGGGGCTCCATGTCGCAGCACAACTTGGCTTATAAAGAACTTCGCCACTTCTTGTGCAGTCCCCCTCGGAAGAGCGGCGGTCTCTGCGTAGCGCGTCATGTAGTCTGTCGCTACGACAATCCACTTGTTCTGTGATCGTGACGTAGGGAACGGGCCTAAAAGGTCCATTCCAATCTGTTGAAATGGTCTCGATGGGACGGCGATCGGTTGCAGAAGTCCGGCGGGTCTTGTCGGCGGCGTTTTTCGTCGCTGGCAGTCACGGCAGCTCCGGACGTAGTGGGTGACGTCAGAGGTAAGGCCGGGCCAGTAGTACCTCGCCTTGATTTTTCCAATAGTGCGGGCTGTGCCCAGATGTCCGGAAGACGGGTCGTCGTGGCACGCTTCCAAAATTTCGTCACGAAGGTCCGCGGGGATGACGAGAAGGTAATTCGCTCTTGTTCCGGGGCTGAAATTCTTCTTCACAAGGACGGAGCTTCTCAGGCTGAATGCTGGTAAACTGCGTTTGAAGGTCCTAGGAACGGCAACGTTGCATCCCTCGAGGTACTCGATTATGACGCGTAAGTCGGGGTCGGCACGCTGCTGGGCGGCTAGGTCGCTCTCCGTCACGATCCGAAGAACGCGCTGTCTTCATCAGAGTCTTGTGGTGGTGGGTCGACGGGGGCGCGGGACAGGCAGTCGGCGTCGGAGTGTTTCCTGCCGGATTTATAAACGACTGTAACGTCGAACTCCTGCAGGCGCAAGCTCCACCGCCCAAGACGGCCAGAGGGGTCCTTCAAATTGGCGAGCCAACACAGCGCATGGTGGTCTGTTACAACCTTGAATGGCCTTCCATACACGTATGGGCGAAATTTTGAAATCGCCCATATAATAGCCAGGCACTCTTTCTCAGAGGCAGAATAGTTTTTCTCCTCCTTCGACAGACCACGGCTAGCATAGGCGATTACCCTTTCGCAGCCGCTTTGCTTTTGGACAAGGACGGCACCCAAGCCTATATCACTGGCGTCCGTATGCATTTCCGTTTCGGCATTTCCGTCGAAATGAGCGAGCACGGGCGGGCTTTGCAGGCGTTTTTGCAGCTCGCCGAATGCTTTTCTTGGTCGTTTTCCCAGCTGAAAGGGGTGCTATCTTTCGTCAAGCGCGTGAGTGGCTCTGCAATGCGTGCGAAGTTTGCGACGAAGCGCCGGTAGTATGCGCACAGCCCGAGAAATCTCCGCACGCCCTTCTTGTCTTTTGGCCTGGGAAGTTCGCAATGGCTGAAGTTTTTGCCGGGTCAGGTAGGACTCCCGCGGCGTTGACGACGTGGCCCAAGAACTTGAGTTCCCCGTATGCGAAACAGCACTTTTCAGGCTTCAGCGTCAACCCCGACGTACGAATGGCCTCGAGTACAGACTCCAACCTTGCAAGGTGTTCGTCGAAAGTCCGGGCGAATACCACTACGTCGTCGAGGTATACGAGGCAGGTGTGCCACTTCAGGCCAGCTAGCACAGTGTCCATGACTCTTTGAAACGTCGCTGGTGCTGTGCACAGCCCAAACGGCATCACCTTGAACTCGTATAGGCCGTCTGGGGTTATAAATGCAGTCTTCTCTCGGTCTCTCTCGTCCACTTCAATTTGCCAGTAGCCGGTCTTCAGGTCCATCGATGAGAAGTACTTCGCGTGGCAGAGGTGGTCGAGGGCGTCGTCGATTCGGGGGAGGGGGTACACGTCCTTTTTCGTGATTTTGTTCAGTCGCCGGTAGTCAACGCAAAACCTTAATGTGCCGTCTTTTTTCTTTACGAGTACGACGGGCGCAGCCCAGGGGCTTTTCGATGGCTGTATAATGTCATCGCTCAGCATGTCGTCGACTTGAGTCCGGATGGCTTCCCGTTCGTGTGAAGAGACGCGGTACGGTGACTGTCGGGTAGGTCGGGCTCCATCTTCGGTTATTATTCGGTGCTTCGCTAGAGGGGTCTGACGTAGTTTTGCGCTCGACGAAAAACATTCGCTATAGCGACGCAGCAAAGCCAATAATTTTTTCCGTTGTTCTTGCGGTAGCGCCGGATTCACGTCGAATGGCTGCGGGAGCTTGAATGTTTCTACGGGTGTGCGTTCAAAGTCGGCGACTGCGATCACATCACTTGCTTCTTGCGTTTCTTCGAGGAACGCAATTGCAGCTCCCTTGTTTAAATGCTGGTACTCTTCGGGGAAATTAGTGACCAGTCCCCCGCGTGGGCTGGGGGACCTTCCACGTGAGAAGTCAGCAGTGCTGCGGCGGTTTGGTGACTGAGACGGGTAGGGCGACGGTGAACGGTTGAAGCGGGCTGGTCCTCGGTTGGTGTTGGAGAGGTATTCTTCGATCTCAGCAGGGCGCTGGCCGTATCGGGGGCGTGGGGCGTCGACGGAGAACCCTCGCAAACCGAGCCTCTTGTAGGGACAGCGACGGTAGATGTGGTCGGCCTCTCCGCAGTGGTAGCACAGCGGACGATTATCGGGCGTTCGCCACACGTCGGTCTTCCTTGGCGTCTGGTATTGGTCTACAGGGCGTCGGGCGGGCGGCGTTGGACGGCGGTATGGCTCAGCCTCTTGACGACGGGTTGGAGCAGGGCGGGGTTGACGAACAGCCGAGGAGTAGGTCATGGCTTGTGGTTCGCGGGGTGCTTCCGACGGCGTAGAAGTTCCCAGTGCGTTTTGGACTTCTTCTCGGATTACGTCGGTCAGGGAAGCCACTTGAGGTTGCGGCGTCGTTGGAAAAAGCTTCCGAAGCTCCTCCCTGACCACTGCTCGGATGGTCTCTCGCAATGTATCGGAGCTTCCATTTGCAGCACCGATGGTCTCCGAGAACAGCGCGTTGACAGGGCGGTCGTACTGCCTGGTTCAAATTTCTAGCGTCTTCTCCAAAGCGGCCGCCTCAGACGCGAATTCGGCCACTGTCTTCGGAGGGTTACGGACTAGACAAGCAAAAAGCTCTTGCTTCACTCCTCGCATTAGAAACCTGAGCTTCTTTTCCTCGGTCATTTCAGGGTCCGCACGACGAAAAAGTCGCTTCATCTCCTCAAGGAAAATCACGACTCCTTCGTTGGGGTGCTGCGTTCGAGTTTCAAGCAAAAGCGCAGCTCGCTCTTTTCTCACCACGGTAGTGAAGGTCTTAAGGAACTCCCTCTTGAATTGAGTCCAGTCGGTCAAAGAGCTCTCATGGTTCTCGAACCAAGTTCGAGCAGCATCTTCTAAGTAAAAGAAGACATGCCGGAAAGTTTCTTCATCGTCCCACCTGTTGAAGATGCGGACGCGCTCCAACTTCTCCAACCATTCTTCGGGGTCTTCAGCGGGGGCTCCCCGGAACGATGGCGGTTCTCGGGGCTGCTGCAGGATGATTGGCGACGTTGTTTCTTGCACCATGGTGTTGGTTGCAGCGTTCCTTCTCTTGGGCCCTTCTGGCAGAAGACCGAACTCGGGCGGTAAATCTTGCAGGCGGGGGCTGGCTCTTGTTGGACTGGCTTGGCGGCTTTTCGAGGTTGTAGTGGGCATGAAGGGTGCGTACCCCGCACCTCCACCAGATGTCACGAAGACAAGGACGATGCAGTGGTGTTGAATGAGAAACACGTTTATTGGAGCGAACTTGTGCTCCCCTAACAACTCAAAAGAATACAGAGGCGGCGAAGCAGCGGTCAACAAAGTCACTTGCACAGGTGAGTGTCGTCGAATCGAATGCCCCGGCGTCCGCACTGCAGGCTTTTTATCTTTTGGCGCGCGTGGTTCTCGAAACGTCGATTCGCATCGAGAACATAGTAGATCCAAGAAGATTATTCTGGGCTGTTCACGTTAGATCGGAATGCTCTCCCTATCACAACAGATAACACATGCGGCACAGAAAGAAAGAATGGAGCACGCGCTTCCCTTGGCGCAGAGATAACACAGACCGGCGCAGCCGGGCGGTAAAAGCAAAACACAAATAAACAAACCCAATGTATGGTTCGCGGCAATATATTAAAAGGCGGGGGTAAGTGCGAAAGGGTTTAAGCGGAGGTTGTTCAGATAACATGCCTGATTTATAGCATCCCTAAAAGGGCACCTGTAAATTGGCTTTTAGTCCAGTATAATTGCTGGCTTTTTGTAAATCTGAAATTTGAACCTGTTATTAGCTACAGAACCTACTTTTTGTCGTTCCTAAAGCTACGTTACGACGTCCTAGTAAACTGGCAGTAGTCTAGCCTTCATTCTGGAATATAATAAGTGTATGGACGAGGGATAAAGAAAACAAGTGTCCTGCTGTCACCATGGTCTCCGTACCCTTTCTTTCACTACCTCCGCTGCCATCTTTCCTCCCCGCAACGCGCAGCCTGTTACGCGGGTACCAGCTCCGTTGAGCGAAACAACCTCGCGCGCTAACCGAACGCAAAAGCGACCGTAATTGACCATCGCAACCGCGCGATACTTGCAGCGGCTGCCTGCAACAATCGCTGCCCATGCAAGCATCGCACTTCACCGCCGAGTGCGCCGACATAACGAGCGACAGCACAAATTAACCGGTACATAGGACTCAACACACCCTATACTCCTCCACATCTCATTTGCGCATTTATCGCAAAAGCCGAATGTGGTAAGTACGCTCTACGCTCCAATGCACACAATCGAACCTCACTGTATTCGCCACATCACAGCACAACCTTTGTTTATGTGGTGATCTCTGGCACGTTGTTGCATGTCATTGCTGGTGGCAACGTGACTTGTATGATGGATACTGCAGAACTAGTGGTGGCAAACTTCGTTCGTCCTCGATTTTTCACGAGACGGATCGGTGTCGTCGTGGTCGCCGTTTCTCTGACGAGGGCTCAGCACGCCGGCTACACACGTGAGCTCCCAGCACAGCACACAACGCGAAGTCTACTGTTTGCAGATCGACGCTGCACTTGGTTTAAATAACCGGCCTTGACAACGTAACACGCGGATAGCACTGAAGCTTAGAGGAAGAAAATGGGGCGTCAAACAAACGCCGACGCCAACGTAGAGAAAACGCGCACGGCACGATTTGTTTTGGGTAAAGCGACTTTCGGTCTTGACGTCACGACCTTTATGATCACGTGACAGGTGCGCGAGGGGGTGTAATAGAGATCGGGTGTGAAATGAGGCTCACCCACAACGGAACAGCTAGCTTTCGGTTTCCGCCGCTTTTCACCGCCTCCCTTCGGAGGAATGTATACTCGCCGTCGCGCGCTTCTTCGCCCGGGCGCCGGCTTTTGGCCCGAAGGTGGTGGCGCCTTATTGAATATTCCGCAGATGGCTGAACCAACAGCTGTCTACATGAATTTAGGCCCTCCCTTACGCGTGTACGGAAGCTAGAGGTGCGCTCCCGAGAGAGAGTAATACCTATGTGTTATAAGGCTGAACTTGGTCGTTAGAAAGTGTTCTTGTCGGAGCTCTCAGCTAGGCAGTTCCCGGCAAGACAACGTGTCTCGACCGCTGACGATAGGTTCGGGTTTGTGAGCCTCCTAAGCAAGAGATAGACTGGAGGATCGAGTCGGAAGTTTAGAGTACGGCTGTGTACTGGCAGCTAGTTGGGTCCTTCGGTGGGAAAATATTCCCGGATTTCTCGAGCGGTTTGTGTACGTTCCTAGCATAGGAGAGTTAGCCGGAGTTGGAAAGCTCGAGTGACTTGCTCGCACTTAGAACTAGCGTCTAACTGCAGTTTGAAGTTTTGCCCTTTTTATTACTCATGTACCCAGTCACTGTAATGTAAATCATCATCATCATCACCAGCCTATCTACGCCCACTGCAGGGCAAAGGCCTCTCCCATTATTCTCCAATTACCTCGGTCCTGTGCCAACTGTGACCAATTTATCCCCGCAAACTTCTTGATCCATCTGCCCATCTAACTTTTTCTGCCGCCCCCTGCAACGCTTGCCTTCTCTAGGGATCCACTCTGTTTACCCTTAATGACCAGCGGTTATCTTGCCTTCGCATTACATGCCCTGCCCACGTCCATTTCTTCTTCTTAATTTCTACTCATATGTCTTTAACACCAGTTTGCTCCCTTACCCACTCCGCTCTCTTCTTGTCCCTTAATGTTACACATATCACTTTCCGCTCTATTGCCCGCTGAGTCGTTCTCAATTTAAGTTGAACCCTCTTAGTGAGCCTCCAAGTTTCTGCCCCGTAGGTGAGTACCGGTAAGATGCAGCTGTCATACACTTTCTTCTTCACCGACAATGGTAGGCTGCTATTCATTACCTGAGAATGTCTGCCATATGCACACCACCCCATTCTTATTCTTCCTTCAATTATCTCTGCCTCATGGTTGGGATCTGGGGTCACAACTTGGCCTAAGTAGATATATTCGCTTACCACTTCTACTGCCTCGCCACCTATCTCAAACTGCTGTGCTGTCCCGAGGTTATTGATCATTACTTTAGTTTTCTGCTATTAATTTTCAGACTCACGGTTCTACTCTGTTCTCACAGTGCGGAAAGCATGCTTTGCAATTCGTCCCCCGAGTTACTTAGCAGGCAACGTCATCAGCAAATCTGAGGTTACTGAGGGTATTCTCTATTAACCTTACTCTCATCTGTTCCCAGTCCACGTTCTGAATACTTCTTGAAGCATCTGTGAATAACATTTGCGAGATTGTTGTCCTCCTTGTCTGCACCCTTCATTATAGGTATTTTACTGCTCGCCCTATGGAGGATAATGGTAGCTGTAGACCCATTATAGAAAAAAGGTTGGAATCGGCAATGACTAACGTAAAACGCAGTATAATACCGTGTTATGGGGGACTTCAATGCAAAATAGGCAAGAATCAGGCTGGAACAAGGCAGTTGAACCATGGTGTAAGGTCCACTTATGAGTTAGCGGCCAGGTGCCCGGGCTGCGCGTGAGAACGCGCCGCTCTGTCTGGCGACGTAGCACTGCCGACACTGCGCTGCAGCCACCGCTAATTCGTCGCGGCGTGCGCGGGAGACGGATTGTCTGGCCCTTCGCATTCCTCAAGGATAATCCCCCATTGAGAGGGCAGACGGCGGCGCCGGATTCCAGGAACGCCTGCCGGACCCGCTGGGATTACCGGCGTCTCCATTGTTGTCGCGCCCTGGTCAGCATGACGCACTGTCGCCGTCTTTCGTTTTCACCCCGCGGGGTCGCCCGAACTTGCTCGTCTACGAGCGTGCCGTTGACCCGAAGTGGCGGCGCCTCTAATGAATATTCCGTGGCGTGCTGAGTGACAGCTGTCTACATGTATTTGGGCACGCCCATTACGCGTGTACGAACGCTACAGGGGCGTTCCCGAGAGAGGTGATCTCGAAGTTATATAAGGACCCAACTTGGCCGTTGGAAATCGTTCTTGTCTGAGCGCTGAGCTGGGCAGTTCCCGGCGAGAACAAGGAGTCTCGACCGTTACGCTAGGTTGGGATTTGTGAGCCCCCTAGTCGAGGTTAAGATCGCGTCGGAGGTTAAGGGTGCAGCGCCGCACCGGGCAACTAGACGGATCTTGCGGCGAGGACAGGGTCTCGGCCGTTGTTTCTCGAGCGGTTTGTGTACGCTCCGAGAGTAGGAGAGTTAGACGAAGCTGAGGAGCTCGAGTGATTTGTGCGCACTCGGAGCTAGCGTCCTAGCTGAAGTTTGCAGTTTTTCTTTTATTACTCATGTACCCAGTTTTCCTACTGTAAATAGCTGATATAACATCTTCCGTTTCACTTAATCAACTTCAACGCCTCGAGTTCGTCAATTCGACCGCCATCTCCAAGAACTTCAACACCATCACCCAGCCAGCCTCCTGCCAAATCAACCGGAGCCCGGGCGATTGGGTTCCTGATCGACACCGGACTTCGGGGAACGATCTTCACTCGCAGCCGACAGGATTTGGCAGAAGAGAACACCAGGCCACAGCCAAGGGCAGCAAGCGGACGCAAGCCCGTCTTCATCGGCAGCAGCCGAGCTCCGCGCGGAGTGGAGCGGCAGAGCCAAGCCAGCGCACGGGGCCAACGACGCGGCAGCCGACCACCGGAGGTGCGGGTGAGTGGGATTTCTTGCGCTTCGTTGTGGCGGTGTAGGCTGAGTCTGGGGTTGCATGGTAGTCACGCGGAGCATGCTGGCGAACATGGCGGAAGGAGACGGAAATGGTCAGACGCATGAGGCGCCACTCAAGGAGGAACAGCGGCAGGAGGGGTGGTCCAAGCGGAGTCCGAAACAATGATTATTAGGCGAAGGAGTTGGAGTTTTCCAAGAGCGAGAGGAGAAAAAAATGAAGAGCCGCGAATTCGAAGAAGCGATGAGAAAAGCAGCGCCGAATTCGAAGAACGCGAGAGAAAGCAGCGCGAGAATTTAAAAGAGCGAATGCAAAAGCTGAAGCTCGAATCTGAAGAGCGGTTGCGAAGGTATGAGTTGGAGCTGGAGCGGGAAGGCAGACGCCCTTGCGCGCTCGGACACCCGCGAGCAGAAACAATGGGGCACAGACCCAGCTAGTTGTATAGCGACCAGCGAAGTTGAATGGTTCCGGCCAGTGTTTGGAAGTTGAACTTGCGATGAGAAAAGTAAGCAGCCGTGACTCCCTACACGAGCTGCATTTCCGCCGGTGTCGAACGCGTGGAGACGGACACTTGGGATGAGGAGCGACGAAGTAAGCGCGTCCGGGGATACCGTAGAGCGGTGTAATGAAGTGATGCTCGAACATGACGAGCAGCCTCGCAGGCAAAGTTTGGGGAGGAGCTGCAGCGCATGAGCAGAACCCGTCGAACAGGGCCCAGTTATGCACTCCGACAGGGCAAAGTTGAATGGGAGCCAGCTCGTTTTTCAACTTCGAAGACCGCGCGAGAACGAGATAAGCGCCGTGGCTGCGCACAGTGAGGCGAGCGGCTCGCCGGAACAGCTGCATGGAAAGGTGAAGCGAGCAGCGGAGCATCCAGCGAAGCGCGTCCGGTATGGGAGGCAGAGTCAAGGGGTAGCCCCGTTGTCGCGAGGTGTAGAGCCGCCAGGCTGCTTTTGCACCGGAACTGCGCTAATGCATGCTGAACTTGCTGGCACGGGCAGTACCCAAATTCTAATCGGTGGGATCGGAGGAGACTGGGAGTCGCGCAGGAAAGTCTTGGGGCCCGCCGCGCTCCAATTACGCTCGAAAAGTTGCACGAGAAAGCGAACTCCGTGTCGGGCGTTCAGGAGCTCGCCCAGAAGAGAAAGGAGATAGAAGACGAGAAAGCATGTGACGAGACGGAGCGAAAAAGGAGACGGAGTTGACGATCAGGCTGAGGAAAAGCAGGAGTTAAAGGCGGATAAGGGAGCTGAGAAGGTAGACTGGGTTGAACATGTAGAAAATGGAAGAGGAAGTGAGAGAGAACGCGAGAAGACGGAGGATGAGGAGCTCAGAACGTTTGAAGAGGGTAGGAACGATACGGAGATGTCGCGTGGGTTTGGTAGTCTTGATGGTGAGAGTGTAACCGAGGAGGCCGATGGAGAACACGAAAACGCATGCGTGGAGACTGCGAAACCAAGAATGAGAGCTCCCGAGGAGGTTGCGAAGGAGAGGGAAAAACCATGTGAGGAGGCAGCTACAGTTGAAACAGAGGAACGAGACGCAATCGGCGATCTCGCGAAACCGGTGGCTGAGATAGAGCTTCGTAGCTTTAGTGTTGGTTGCGGCCATTACCGAGATTTAGTCGGGAGCCGCGCTGGATGGGTTGACGCACTAAGTTCTGCGACCTGGCAGTGTGTCACAGGCCCTAGTTCTGAGTTGTGCCAGGATGAGTGCGTGCTGGGACAGCCGAAAAACTGTCTTGGTCAGGCCGCTGCTCAGAATGCACCTAGCGTGCACGAGCGGTTTTTTGGTAGTGACAGGTGCTTGTGAGGTTGTTGTTGTGGGGCAGTCTGTGCGTAGGGGAAAGAATGATCCCGAGAAGGTCGTCGCGTTCGCGGGCCGCCATTCCGCTCCAGCATCAACCCTGCGCTCACGCTGCCAGCGCGCAGCATTGCCTTACGTTGGGGCATTGGAGAGGCATGGCCACTTGGCCTATGGGACAGGAAGCGAAGTCGCATTTTGCGATACCACTCCGTCTTCCCCGAAGTTGTGTTCGCCTCATGGGGCTAAATTGTCGAGACTTGCGTTGACATTGCAACGCTACGCGGTCTGGATCATCTGCAAGAGGGGGCGGGAAGTACGCGAATGCACTCCCCTGCTTTCAGATTGTTGCTTGGGGAGGCTAGTATTGAATTGCCTCCGAGCCTTAACACCGCCACGACGGACGTGAACGTTCCCGTTCACCCGTCCTTTTTTCGTTGGTGGTGGTTGTGTGTGTGTGTGTGCCGCGGTTGTGCGCGACGAGAGGCCTTGAGTGCTCGATCCGTGCACCGAATTGATCGATCCGCGCACCGAACTGAACTTTCTGTGCACCGCAAGTGAGCGAAAGCACAGCTGAACATTCTTGAAGGAACGTTATCATGCTACGCCGTCACGGAGGACAGTTGCGCGCGTGCGCATAGTGGCAATGCAAACTTTCTTAACGTTTTATTTTTGTTGACTGCAAATTGCCCGTGTTCTTTGCCAGTCCTTATTCCTTTTGTTCTTGTTGTCGAGTGCCGGAATGATTGTGCGTGTTTGCAGTTATAGCGCGCATCAGTGTTATAGGTTGAGTTGTCTCGTTGTTCGTGGCGTTTACGCGCTCCGGAGACACGACCCAATTTCTTTTTACCCGCACTTAGTGTTTTTAGCAATTTTCTGGTGTGTTTCCGGTTTGCTAGAGTATTCCGTCCCTTTTGAACGGCTAGTGAAAGGTTGTGTTGTAGTTAGGGGAGACAGAGGTTAGGATCAGCTGATGCAGAAATGAAGGGGGCTCATTTGTGGTTATACCTAGCTCCTTCCCCGTGTTTTTTGTTGTTTTGTTTGTTTATCCCGCTGTTTATGCGGAAGGAGAGTTGAAACGAGTGGCCCTTTTAAATGCTTTTCGGATTGGACTGAACCAAGAGGTCCAGTATACCCTCTTAAAGGGGGGAGTTGTAAGGTCCACTTATGAGTTAGCGGCCAGGTGCCCGGCTGCCGCGTGAGAAACGCGCCGCTTGTCTGGCGGACGTAGCACTGCCGACACTGCGCTGCAACCACCGCTAATTCGTCGCGGCGTGCGCGGGAGACGGATTGTCTGGCCCTTCGCATTCCTCAAGGATAATCCCCCATTGAGAGGGCAGACGGCGGCGCCGGATTCCAGGAACGCCTGCCGGACCCGCTGGGATTACCGGCGTCTCCATTGTTGTCGCGCCTGGTCAGCATGACGCACTGTCGCCGTCTTTCGCTTTCAGCCCCGCGGGGTCGCCCGAACTTGCTCGTCTGCGAGCGTGCCGTTGACCCGAAGGATAGCGGCGCCTCAATGAATATTCCGTGGACGTGCTGAGTGACAGCTGTCTACGTGAATTCGGGCACTGCCCATACGCGTGTACGAACGCTACAGGGGCGTTCCCGAGAGAGGTGATCTCGAGGTTATATAAGGCCGAACTTGGCCGTTGGAAATCGTTCTTGTCTGAGCGCTGAGCTGGCAGTTCCCGGCGAGACAAGGAGTCTCGACCGTTAACGCTAGGTTGGGATTTGTGAGCCCCCTAGTCGAGGTTAAGATCGCGTCGGAGGTTAAGGGTGCAGCGCCGCACCGGGCAACTAGACGGATCTTGCGGCGAGACAGAGTCTCGGCCGTTGTTTCTCGAGCGGTTTGTGTACGCTCCGAGAATAGGAGAGTTAGACGAAGTTGAGGAGCTCGAGTGATTTGTGCGCACTCGGAGCTAGCGTCTAGCTGAAGTTGCAAGTTTTTCTTTTATTACTCATGTACCCAGTTTCCTACTGTAAATAGCTGTACATAAACTTCGGTTTCACTTAATCAACTTCAACGCCTCGAGTTCGTCAATTCGACCGCCATCTCCAAGAACTTCAACACCATCACCCTAGCCAGCCTCCTGCCAAATCAACCGGAGCCCGGGCGATTGGGTTCCTGATCGACACCGGACTTCGGGGAAACGATCTTCACTCATGGTCTGGGCTGTAGAAATAGCAGGGGGGACCTACTAATTGAATTTGCAGAACGGAATAACCTACGCATAATGACTACCTTCTTCTGTAAACGGGAGAGTCGGAAGTGGACCTGGAGGAGCCCGAATGGGGAGCACAAAAATGAAATAGACTATTGTAAATAGTTGCGTAAAAATTCCTCGTTTCCCTCATCTAATCCAAACGCCTCGAGTTCGTCAATTCGATCGCCATCTCAGAGAACTTCAACACCATCGCCCTATGAGCCTCCTGCCAACTCAACGGGAGCCCGGGTGATTGGGTTGCTGATCTGCAGCGGACTTCGGGGAAATGAGCCACAACAATCTTTACTGTGCATATACTTTCACAAAAATAGTTTTGGAAAAGTCTAAAAAATATCATATTCTAAAAAGAGATTATGTGCTCTTGCAGTACACACTATGGGCTTGTAGCCGATGTTTATAGATAGTTAAATAAGAAATTGTTTTCCTTTATTAAGCACCAGAGTTCCTCGAGCGATGCAACGGTCGGAAGGAACATTACTTTTGGTAACGATAACTGGGAGATTACGGCAATGAAGCGAGAAAACGGTTCTGCGTAACAACTCTAAAAAGAATGTCGTATGTTGTACGCACCGAAAGATTTTATTTTGAGGTTCAGAAGCGTCAAAAAGACACCTTCAAATTTTATGAAAGCAAGACCGAATTCTACAGAAAAACTATCCCAGTCGTTATTAAATATGCATATGTTTAAAAAGACAGAGCAAGTAAACAGTTAACCTTGGTGGCTATTTGTTTCTCATCTTAATTTGGTCGCCAAAAACGATGCAATCGGCTGTTCTTTCTTGAATAATTTTTATGTGGCGCCAAGTACTACGTGGATTACTTTTGAGGGATTAAGATAATTTAACGGAATAAAAGACACGCTTATATGTCGTCTTTTTTCTGAAAGCAATCATTTTACTTTTTAAAAGTCTAAGATGTTTTAGTTGCACTTTCTCATGTGTTTACCGTCCCTGCAATTTCAATAATTTTTTAAGTTATGTACAATTTTTTTCAGTGTTGCATCTTAGTTTTGACTGGAATAATTTTTTCGAGTCAGAAACAACAGTGACAGGAAATTGTTCCAATCACAGTTGACGTCATCACTGTCAAATCGGCCAAAAGCTAGATCAAGATAATCATTGGAATTGATGCATCACAGGCTCTTAATTTTTTTAAACGATTTGTTTAGCTTGGAATATCCACATTGATTTTCAGTACGGGATGTGAAGCGAACCAATTTTAGATCAGACAGGCCATCATCAACATATACATGTGCGCCAGAAAGGCATTTGCAATTGAACACGACAAATGGAATAGATGATGTGTGATTTCGAACTCTTTTCGGCACATTCACTGATTGTACAACATCGCATGTCAGCATTATATCGAAAACAACCTGAACACTTGAGGATGGACAGCATAATTTTGCTCAATAATTTGGACATATTAAGATCCCTTGTTAGTATGAGGCAGCTTCCAGTATATACGACATTGAAATCGCAGATTTTAAACAAAAATTCGACAACTGAAGTCGAAAAAGGGTACGCGGCTACTAAAATAATCGAATTTTCAAAACACGTATAACTACAGACATTAACTTTCGTGGTCCTTTATTTTGTTTCAAAGGAGCAACTGTGAAGTCAGTGCTTAAATATACGGTGACATCTGTGCGTCGGCCTGTCGCTTCTACATATTTTAAAGTTTTCAGGAAGAAATACAGCGTGACTGGTTCCTTTTTGTAGCCAAGTGTCTGCTAAGATAATAATGTGGGGAGAGTACACTAACAGTGTGTTTTCGAGTTCAACAACTTGGTAAACAATTCTTCGTGCCCTGAAATTAACAAGGCGCAGGATTTTAATTTTCGAGCAAAGTCTTGCTTATGCATTTTCGAAGGGCTGAAGCGTAATTTGTATACCTGGAGGGGTAATATTCGGAACCTTTACGGCGATGTGGCTGCTGTCATCCCCCGTGCGCGTGTCATCATCAATCCGGAGCTTGTCGTGCTAACAATGGGGTTACTTGCCGTTTTTTAATCAATCTTACAACAGTCCCACAACTGTATACACCAGCGGAGCGTGCAGCTGGAGTAATCATTTAGAATTAAGACATGGGTGCCTGTAAGCTTGTTGGCGTTCTTAAGTGTTTTTTTTTGCTTTTTGTTGTAATCATGTAGGTGCAGAATTACGGGGCAATTGCAATTGTTCCTTTGAAGACTGTGTATACGGGCAATCTTTGCGCTTCACGCCAAGCCTTTTCAGAATAGTTTTTTACGAACTCATTCTTTAGATTATAGTCCGTTTATTTCACTTTTTCGACAATACCATGTATCAGTACATTTAAACAGGGGCTGCGCTTTTCGATGTCATTGATTTGCTCTTACGTGTCAAGTAGCGGCACCTTTAGTTCTTTTTAAGCTTAAATCAAACAGATCAATCTCGCTTTCAGATTTGTTTGTTTCAATGACAAACTTTCTCACCTCAGAAATTTCATTCATCAAAAACCGCATGGCAGGATTTTTTTGGGTAGCCTGTTCGTTTTCCAAATCAATATATCATTAAGAATTTCACCACGTTGCGCCAAGATTTCAGTGAGCATCTTGTGTGTTTAAGGAACAGGATTCAGTTCGGCATATCTTCAAAGCATAAGTTTGCAAGCATCAAAATAATCATAAACGATACAGATTCAGCCTTCTGGGCATGACACAGCAATCAAGAACTCATTACTATACCGTATGCAGCTATGTGTGCCACTAATGTCGATAGCAAAAAGAACCAGGCATGGTGAGCATTGCACTTCGACTCACTTCGCTATATCCACTGAAGTGAAAACGTTGTAGTCCAGAGTTTATTGTCCCCCCCCCGACGCTGACGTGATAGGCAGGAACGCCACGGTGACATCGAACGGCGGGAGCCTGTACAGCCCTTGCCTTGGTTCAGGCATGCGTGGAGGTGCGGTAGGCTGTGGGGGGGGGAGGCATAGGCAAGAAGATGGGCTTCAGATGGTCCACGGGCTCGAAGAAAGTGATACCAAGCAGGACTTCCCGGATATGAACGGTCATGGCCAGCATAGCTTTCCGGCTCAGTTCGCCGTCCCCACCTAGAAATATTAAACCCGGTTGAAAGTGAGGGTAGTACTAAGAGATCCCTTCTGCACGCCATGCATTCACTGCCTTAGTACGAGGAAGAGGCATTTATCGAGGCTTTTAACGCTGTTCCCACTATAATACCGTCATTTTTGTCTTTGATATCATCAATTGCACATTAAATAATAAAGTCCCTTTACATGTACATATACCACGTGTATATCAGAGACAAACTCCGTTCATATACATATATTTTATTCGCATAGACTCAATAACCCCATGCCACACTTTTGGCGCTCTTTGATTACGTGCGCCCTTGTGCAATAAACAAATAAAATAGCAGCACGTTGTGCAATATTGCAGACACTCCAGTATAAATTGTAGCATCGCAAATTTCGACATACGTTGTAGTATTTATGCTTTCCTGCTATCCGTCTAAGAGGGCACGATGAAGCAATGTTTCCATTAGAGAATATTTATTTCCAACTCATAACAGCTCAATATGCCCGATGGTACACCCGTGCACCGCATGATCATTCAGGATCAGGAGATCTTTACACGAAGCAGCGGGTAGCATGGTCAGGCAGTAGCTTGTACTCCGTGCAATTGGTAGCCGGTCGAATCGGCAGCCGGCGGCGGGCCTGAAAAAAGTACTCGTCGAAATAGCGCACACGTGTCACGCAACCCGAGAGGTCACGACCCAGACAGCCTTTTTAGGCTTGAAAGTCCTCACAGGACGGCCGCTTGTGGCACGGCTCAGGGCGGCCTTGTGATCCGCCCAACTGGTGTTGGGTCAGCCGGCAAAGGCAGTCTCTTGAAAACTGCCGCCACAGCTGGCATGCTCACCCCTCTACTCCCTTGGCACGAACTAGTGCGTACCGTTCGGCACATTACACACAAACATGAGGGCAGTAGTGCGACAGACTGTCAGATAAGCGCCGGTGCGAATGGTTGGGGTGAGTGCGAAAACAAGTGCACGTGGGAATGTAGGATGCGAGCGAATAATGTATGGCCAGTTCCTATAGAAAGTTACATTGTACAAATTCTGGGAAAACGTTTATTCATAATGCCGATTTTTAAGTGCGAATGTACTCCTTAAGCGACCCTGAACCTGCGTCCACCGGCGATGTCCGCGCACGTGGAGATGGGCGCGCGCAGCCTGGCCGCTGACATGGCACATACCCACGTGGGGGATTGGCCAGGAATCTCCTCGTCTTCCTTGGCAACGGGGGGAGATGGGCGCGCGCTGCCTGGCCGCTGACATGGCACATACCCACGTGGCGGATTGGCCAAGAATCGGGCGTGAGAAGGGCTAGTGCACTTGCTTAAAGGAGTACTGACACGAAATTTCAAAGCTGAGATCCGCTCTAGCAATCAAGTACAACGACAACACAAATAGGTGTCTGTGAATAAATGCATCTTTCTTTCTTTGTAGTTGTGTGTGTGTGTGTGTGTGATCTCTCTTTCGCGAACGTTACCGAACCGCGCAAATTCAACTCGTGCATTCGCACTTTCACATTCTTCCCTTCGAGGAAATGCGGGGAATTTTATGAACTGACGCCGTTTTATCACGGCCACGAGTCAGCAGAACACCACTCGTTTTTCTTTCTTTGCCCTTAGAAACGCACAGGAATGTTCTCTCGCCACTCTGAGGGAGAAACGTGCCGTTTTTACAGCCGTTGACGGTGGTCTACCCTAATAAAGAGGCATGCACACACACACTCTCATTTTCACTCGACTGATTTGAAAATTCTGTCTATCATTAACTAATCTACTCAAGGTGTCTGTACAAGGAATGATACGTATAAGCCCGAATTTGAATATTAAATGGCGCCGACTCGTGGCGACCACGTACTACCTACACACGTATGACACGGCATTCGTTTTTCATTGACTCACGCTTAAAAAACCTGAATCCCCGGGTAGTTTAATGATAGAGCACAAAATCTACAGGGTAAGCTAGACAGGTACGCTTGACTAACATGTGCCTGTTATAGTAACGAATTCTATAAATTGAAACCTAGAAACAGTAATATTCGTCGTGAATGAGCACAGCGTGAACGTTTACAGGTAAAACATAAAATTTGCGCCTCCTGGGGACAAATGCAGGAAACCCAAAACTAGGACTCACACCTCCAATGCCAAATAAATTAATCCGTGTCCAGATACATTTTAATTGATAAAAGGCTGTCCGTAACAGCCCGGATGTAAGACAAGAAGCTCCCTCAACCTATAGCTGGTCGTATGCATGCCCTCATAAAATATATTTTGTCCGTTTACCGCAATAGGCGAAATTAAGGCATCAATCGCTATATGCATTTCTCAGTAACATTTTACCGTAATTAAGGGGCCATCATTTAGCGTTTCCTGAGCAATTTTACATGTTTTAGAAGTTATAATCGTTGTATTGCGTAATGCGCAGCCGCAATTAAAAAAATTAGAAGCTTCCTTCTTGGCAGTTTTTATTCGAAGAGAGATGACGCCGTTTTCTTCAAAACTGCGCGCAGAGTTCAACCTCTGATTACTAAATTAGAATATTAGTTGTGTCTTGTGTCTTGTATCACCCCTTCGCAACAGCCAGACATGGCTTACAGTATTCTCAAAAAACAAAGTTGCTCGCCAAATCAGTATTTTCCACGTGGTTATACCCAATTACTGTCAACGTAGCTCCTTTGAACGCCTGTCGTTTGCTTTACTTTTATCGGGTCTACAGCTGTAGGACAAATTTTACAAAGGACGAGAACAATTTCAAATGCTCAACCACCGATCACCTAGCACTCTTGACGGCACCTGGAGAATTTGAAGCCAGGATGTTTTCATCGCTTAGTATCGCGACGGAGATAAACAACAGGCTGGGGAATCACCCCCTTTCATTAAAAGGAAAAGGCTGCCATATTACTGGCTGCCATCAGACAATTTGGTGCCAGTTAGTGGCAATGTTTCTCTAGTAAACATCATGCTTACTGCGGTACTTGCACGCCGTTTGCTGGCTTCTGCGGAGTAGGTAAAGTAAGTGTGAAGGGACGTACCACTGCCTATTCTACGAAATATAGATTGGTAGTTTCGAAAGTTTTAGTGACAAAGTAGGCAAGAATGTTTACAATTAAAGCAGCCGCTAATAAATTTTGTTTGCCGCCAGTTAATGTGTTTTCGTATGATGTTGCCTTCGCAGTACGTGAGACTGCGCTACAACACCGTCATCTCCATCATGGCTGCCATTACTTACCTTATTTTGTCGGTAAGTTCACGGCATAATTATTCCTATATAGAGTGGGGTCCTTGCAATTATTATAGCACCTCATATTGTCTAAGACAGTGAAAATTTCGATGTGTCCGACTGTAACACGATTTGTTTTTTCAGCAAATGGTCGGCGCCATAGCTATCTACTCTTCAACCGTTGCAATGGCGACGAGTAAGTACTACTTCGAAGTGTCCTAAAACCAGCGGGGACATTTTGTGCTTCAAAGAAACGGGCGCGTTTTCTATTAAACGTTATGTCTGCCTTCCAGATGGCATCTGTTTTACAGGAACGCTAAGTTCCATGGCCTAAATAAAGTGCAGGCCAGATGTTTGCGTTTCACAATTCTCCAATTTCAACAAAACACGCATTCTTTAGAAACCAGCTGAATGATTATATATAAATACGTCAAGGTGGAAACGTAAAGGCTAGTTTTGGCTAATTTTACGGGCTTGAAGAAACCAGCGGTAAAAAAGTTATTCTTTCGCATAAGTTTTACACACACTATAATGTGCACCATGTCTGCAGCATCACTTTAGTGCACACTATAATGTGCACTAAAATGTGCACTATAACCCCCGAGTGAAGAAACGTTCTTCCTGAGATTGTACGAGAATCCACGAGGCCGTATGTGCGTAATAATTATACAAAAGCTGTGTTTCTTACGTGGCTGAATCAAACTTTGCAAACCGAATATTATCGTTACGTTTTTTCTGCCATACCCGAAGAAAATGAATACAATATAAACGTGCATATGGGCCAGGTCAAAGCCGTTCGGAAAATCGGAGAGCGCATCTGTTTAAACCGATTAAGATTAACAACGGGGTGCCCCGAAGTTCTCTCTCAACTGCTTGTGTTTTATCTCAAGGGTAGGCAAATACCAAAGTAGCAGGACACTGTGGTAGAGATTTAGGGCGTTCACGGGGTTTGCATTCGACGTTAATTATTTCGACTACACTAAAAATCATACTTAAAAAAAATGTGCTTTGAATGGCTCTGATTTTTTTCTTTCCGATTTTCACGTGGTGTTTTAACCTGGTCAAGTGAAGTTTCACGCCATATGTTAATGCTTTTGTTTCCCTACAAAAACTTATTGTCGTTGCTGGGATTAGCAAGAATTTTGTACTCGAATTCAATGCGCCATTTGGGTGTGGCGAAGTATTGGAGCCAAGTATTTACCCCCTCCACACACACACACACACACAACACCACACACACACACACACACACACACACACACACACACACACACACACACACACACACACACACACACACACACACACACACACGCACGCACGCACACACACGCACACGCGCACGCACACGCACACGCACACGCACACGCCCACGCGCACACGCACACACGCACGTACGCACGCACACACGCACACAATCACGCAACACGAGGCGTGCAAGCAGCGGAAAAATGAACAGGTTGGGGGTCGGCAGTTGGTAAGGATTGTCGCGAGAGCGATGTCATCACTTTGCGAAATTTAGGTCGTATACGCGCAGTCGTCACGGTAACTGCTGCTCTAGTAACTGCTTTCTCGCAATTCGCGACGCCTCCAAATAATGCGCCAATAAAATTTTCGATAATATAGGGCGGCGCGAACTTTTCTATGGAGATGCAGTTTTTGCCTCTGTAACTGCGCATTCCAATTGTCATTTTCGATGCCGGTGGAATGACGTCACATCGAAGAGAACGAGCGGCAGCTAGGAGCCGGCGAACACCGGTCGGTGAAATAGGTGCGATGGTAAGCCAGGGGTGCAATGAAGGGCTAGTTGAAACATGGCGCAGATCCGGAGATCCTAGCAGCTTGTAGTAAGCGGCGATTCTGGTACGCCCGGAGAGGACCCCTGCTAGGCAGTACTTGTCGGCTAAAGTAACTCCCGACAGAACCGGGTAACCACACGAGAAGGAAATAGCGCGGTTAACAGGAGGGACCCAGCATTTGTGTACTCGTCTTACATAACATTGTGGAAGCGCTCTTGAAGGAATCTGGGGCTTCAATGACATATTTCCTGTCTGCAGCATCATTCTTACCGCACGACGCTGGCCTAATTCGTGCATCCACAGCAGTGTTTTGACTAGAAGGCAACGCCTTCGCGTCTTTTTCTTGAAATACATGTCCAGGAGGAAAAACTCAGACATTCGGTTTGTCTCGTAAGACCTGGGCAGGTGAGTACGTTGTCGGTCAACGTCTTTACAAACAATCCTCTTTACCAGAAGGAGCACCGACAGGTCCTCGAGGTCAACGGCTATACTCTTACATATCCCATGCTGGGTGAGCGCATGCCGAGTGAAGGGCTGTTGTTTTCGCGGCTTCTAATAACTATGGCGCGAATTCGTGATGCTATTACCCGTCTACGCCCATTTTCAAGCAGTATGCAAAATATTTCTTCGTCGTCACCCTTGCGGGTGTGTTTGACGTGCTCTGTTCGCGTCACCGTGGAGTCAATGCTCTTGAAAACTCGATTTCTTGGTCGTGGCTTGTTAAGACCTGCCCAGACTGGTGAACCCGAAGGCGTAAACGCTTTTCCGTTTGAAGCTTGCGCGCCGCAGTGTGCCTACAATACCTGCGAAGCTCGCCTTGCACGCAGCCCAGGTGACGTCTGATCCATGGTTGCGGTACCAGAGGCTGGCCACGCCATGAAGCTACGCCATGAAACTAAACAACATGGTGAAATGACATGTTTAGCTTCCTGGCAGCGTCTGACTTGTGGGTGCTAAGTCTTACGCCGAGAGCCATTTCTTCCCATCGTGACTGTCGGTACCGCGGAAAATAGTGGGGTCCCGCTGGCGGATTGTACCAGGCTAGACGATGGGGCAGCTGGCCTGCGCGATGCTGGTTCCATTTCTCGGACATGGTATGCCGCCTTCGGCTGCGTAATTCCAGGTTTCTAGTCAAATGGAGCACCTTCGACCACTTCCAAGTGGGTGTATTCATAGCCAAGTGCGACAGGCAAAATCCGTGTAATTTGTCGGCACGGCTATGCCAGAAAGTTAAAACTTCAGTTTTCTCTCTCTCGCAGACGCTGCTGGCGACAATCTCTGAAAGCGGCTGATGGTGTGTCTTGATCAGAGGACATATGGGCTGATTGTCTAGTTTTGTCGCCTATTTCACATTACATTATATATATATATACTACAACTGTATCTGACGCTTGAGGGTGGTAGCCAGCGCCACTCAGACTACACGGGGAGAAGGGGACCTTCTTTTCAACCCCCGGGGCGTGACGCGAACGTCTACAACCTGTCATAAGCGGATAACTGGTGGGAAACCCTCTTATGCTACCTTGGCATCAAGGCTGCCAGAACCGAGGCCATCGATAAGCTTTCGCATGATAATAGGGTTTGGAAATGAGGCGCTCGTTAGGAAATACAGAAAGAAATGCCGCCAGAAATACAGTTGTAGTAAATATAAATACCCCAGAAAGTGAAGGAGAACACAGTCACCCAGATAGCTGAATTGGTAAGGCATTCGAGATCTAATCGAAAGGCGTGGGTTCGGTCCCCACTCTGGGCGCGTGTTTTTTTTTCTTTATCACGTAATTAATAATAAAAAAATGTAACGTCACTAACGGTAAAAAAATAGTCTAACCATTCCCCTATGCCCTTTTTGGCGTTGTAGACTGCCGGCATTTCTTTCTGTATTTCCTAACGAGCCCCTCATTTCCAAACCGTATTATCATGCGAATGCTTAGTGAGGACCTCGGTTCTGGCAGCCTTGATGCCAAGGTAGCCTAAGAGGGTTTCCCGCCAGTTACCCGCTTATGACAGGCTGTAGACGTTGGCGTCACGCCCCGGGGGTGAAAAGAAGGTCTCCTTCTCCCCGTGTAGCCTGAGTGGGGCTGGCTACCACTCTCAAGCGTCAGATACAGTTATAGTAAATATAAATACCCCAGAAAGTGAAGGAGAACACAGTCGCCCGTATAGCCGAATTGGTAAGGCATTCGAGATCTAATCGAAAGGCGTGGGTTCAGTCCCCATCTCTGGGCGCGTGTTTTTCTTTTTCTTATCACGTAATTAACAATAAAAAAATGTAACGTCACTAACGGTAAAAATAGTCTAACCATTCCCTATACCTTCTTTGGCGTTGTAGACTGCCGGCATTTCTTTCTGTATATATATATATATATATATATATATATATATATATATATACCGTAGAGCGAACAGACGAACGGGTAACAAACAAACTTTATTGACGTTTCGGCCTGGGACAGGCCTTGGGACAGGCCTGGGACAGGCCTGTCCCAGGCCGAAACGTCAATAAAGTTTGTTTGTTACCCGTTCGTCTGTTCCCTCTACGGTATTTTCACCGGGCCCCAATGCATCATCTTGTGACGTATATATATATATATATATATATATATATATATATATATATATATATTGCCGCGAACCATACATTGGGTTTGTTTATTTGTGTTTTGCTTTTACCGCCCGGCTGCGCCGGTCTGTGTTATCTCTGCGCCAAGGGAAGCGCGTGTTCCATTCTTTCTTTCTGTGCCGCATGTGTTATCTGTTCTGATAGGGAGAGCATTCCGATCTAACGTGAACAGCCCAGAATAATCTTCTTGGATCTACTATGTTCTCGATGTGAATCGACGTTTCGAGAACCACGCGCACCGAAAGATAAAAAGCCTGCAGTGCGGACGCCGGGGCATTCGATTCTGCGACGCTCGCTGACGCAAGTCACTTTGTTGACCGCTGCTTCGCCGCCTCTGTATTCTTTTGAGTTGTTAGGGGAGCACAAGTTCGCTCCAATAAACTTGTTTCTCCTGCAAGACAACTGCGTCGTCCTTGGCTTCGTGACATCTGGTGGAGGTGCTGGGTACGCACCCTTCATGCCCACTGCAACCTCGGGAAGCCGCCAAGCCAGTCCAACAAGAGCCAGCCTCCGCCTGCAAGGTTTACCACCCGAGTTCGGTTTGATGCCAGAAGGGCCCAAGAGAAGGAACGCTGCAACCAACACCATGGTACAAGAAACAACGTCGCCAATCATGCTGCAGCAGCCCCGGGAACCGCCATCGTTCCGGGGAGCCCCCGCTGAAGATCCAGAGGAATGGTTGGAGAAGCTGGAGCGCGTGCGGATCTTCAACAGGTGGGACGATGAAGAAACCTTCCGGCATGTTTTCTTTTACTTGGAGGATGCAGCCCGAACTTGGTTTGAAAACCACGAGAGCGCCTTGACCGACTGGACGCAATTCAAAAGCGAGTTCCTTAAGACCTTCACGAACGTGGTGAGAAAAGAACGAGCTGCGATTTTACTGGAAACTCGAACGCAACACCCGAACGAAGGAGTCGTAATCTTCGTCGAGGAAATGAAGCGACTTTTCCGCCGTGCGGACCCAGGAATGACGGAAGAAAAGAAACTACGGTTTCTGATGCGAGGTGTGAAGCAAGAGCTCTTCGCGTGCCTTGTTCGCAACCCCCCCAAGACCGTGTCCGAATTCGCGTCTGAGGCCGCCGCGATGGAGAAGACGCTCGAAATCCGAACGAGGCAGTACGACCGCCCAATCAATGCGCTGGTTTCGGAGACGCTTGGTGCCAGCGCTATCAACTCCGACTCACTACGCGACACTATCCGCGAAATAGTGAGGGAGGAGCTGCGGAAACTGCTCCCGACGCCGCCGCAACCACAAGTCGCTTCTCTTACCGACGTCATTAGAGAAGAAGTGCAGCAAGCGCTGGGAACTTCAACGACGCCAGTAGCACCTCGCGAGCCGCAAGCCATGACCTACGCGGCTGCTGTACATCGCCCTCGCCCACCTGCACCCTATCGTCACGAGGCTCCGTACCGTCGTCCCCTCTCGCCGGCCCGACCACCTGCGGCGCAACCCCCTGCCCCAAGGAAGACCGACGTGTGGCGAACGTCCGACAATCGTCCGCTGTGCTACCACTGCGGAGAGGCCGACCACGTCTACCGTCGCTGCCCCTACAGGAGGCTCGGTTTGCGAGGGTTCTCCGTCGACGCACCCCGCCCCCGAACTGGCCAGCGCCCATCGGAGATCGAAGAGTACCTGTCCAACACCAGCCGTCGACCAGCCCGTTTCAACCGTTCGCCGTCACCCTACCCATACCAGTCGCCGAACCGCCGTAGCAATGCTGAGTTCTCACGTGGAAGGTCCCCCAGCCCACGCGGGGGAAACTAAAAGCAGCAACTTCTGGAGGTAAAGTTGCACGATCGCGGAAAAATGAAAACCCTCCAACGACGCAACGACTCGCGGAAAACAGTGACTCACAACATGCCCTCATCCCGACGATCCCGACCCAGACCTGACGAGACTTCCGTACACGACGACAGCTATACGCCGCGACGCGTACCCGACCGGACCGAGACGTCCGCTGAGAAGACGATGACAACGACGACGCACAGTGCCCGACCGTCAACACGCACAAGCCGAGATGCGACGCCCCGACGCACCCGGAACTCGAGGAAGGCGGCATCCGACGTCAAGGTGTCCATCGACGGCTTTGATGTAGTCGCCCTCGTAGACACGGGAGCCGACTACTCCGTGTTGAGCGGACCATTTGCGTCTAAGCTGAAGAAAGGTTATGACCAGATGGGACGGTCCGCACATACGCACAGCAGGAGGCCACCTCGTGACGCCAAGTGGAACGTGCACATCGCGCGTCACCATAGACGGCACGACGTACCCTGCGGTGTTCGTCGTTTTGCCTAACTGCTCCCGCGACGTAATTCTCGGAATGGACTTTTTGACGGACAACGGCGCAATAATCGATCTGCAGACGAAGTCGATAACTTTTTCCTCCGACCACTCCATGACGCCGGAATCGAACCCCGAAATCCGTGCAGCTGTAAGGATAGCCGATGATCATGTCACCCTGCCACCCCGCGCAAGCTTGATGATCACCGTCTACTGTGAAGATGCTGCTCCTGACGTTGACGCTATCGTGGAGAGTGACCAAAGGTTGCTTCTTGACCGCGGTGTGTCTGTCGCAAGAGGCATTGCGCGCTTCAAGGAACACCAATCCCACATTTTGGTTCACTAATTTCACCGAGGAGTACCAGCATTTAAACAAGGGAGCTGCAATTGCGTTCCTCGAAGAAACGCAAGAAGCAAGTGACGTGATCGCAGTCGCCGACTTTGAACGCACACCCGTAGAAACCTTCAAGCTCCCGCAGCCATTCGACGTGAATCCGGCGCTACCGCAAGAACAACGGAAAAAATTATTGGCTTTGCTGCGTCGCTATAGCGAATGTTTTTCGTCGAGCGCAAAACTACGTCAGACCCCTCTAGCGAAGCACCGAATAATAACCGAAGATGGAGCCCGACCTACCCGACAGTCACCGTACCGCGTCTCTTCACACGAGCGGGAAGCCATCCGGACTCAAGTCGACGACATGCTCAGCGACGACATTATACAGCCATCGAAAAGCCCCTGGGCTGCGCCCGTCGTACTCGTAAAGAAAAAAGACGGCACATTAAGGTTTTGTGTTGACTACCGGCGACTGAACAAAATCACGAAAAAGGACGTGTACCCCCCCCCCCGAATCGACGACGCCCTCGACCACCTCTGCCACGCGAAGTACTTCTCATCGATGGACCTGAAGACCGGCTACTGGCAAATTGAAGTGGACGAGAGAGACCGAGAGAAGACTGCATTTATAACCCCAGACGGCCTATACGAGTTCAAGGTGATGCCGTTTGGGCTGTGCACAGCACCAGCGACGTTTCAAAGAGTCATGGACACTGTGCTAGCTGGCCTTAAGTGGCACACCTGCCTCGTATACCTCGACGACGTAGTGGTATTCGCCCGGACTTTCGACGAACACCTTGCAAGGTTGGAGTCTGTACTCGAGGCCATTCGTACGTCGGGGTTGACGCTGAAGCCTGAAAAGTGCCGTTTCGCATACGAGGAACTCAAGTTCTTGGGCCACGTCGTCAACGCCGCGGGAGTCCTACCTGACCCGGCAAAAACTTCAGCTATCGCGAACTTCCCTAGGCCGAAAGACAAGAAGGGCGTGCGAAGATTTCTCGGGCTGTGCGCATACTACCGGCGCTTCGTCGCAAACTTCGCACGCATTGCAGAGCCACTCACGCGCTTGACGAAAGATAGCACCCATTTCAGCTGGGAAACGACCAAGAAAAAGCATTCTGCGAGCTGCAAAAACGCCTGCAAAGCCCGCCCGTGCTCGCTCATTTCGACGAAAAATGCCGAAACGGAAATGCACACAGGACGCCAGTGATATAGGCTTGGGTGCCGTCCTTGTCCAAAAGCAAAGCGGCTGCGAAAGGGTAATCGCCTATGCCAGCCGTGGTCTGTCGAAGGAGGAGAAAAACTATTCTGCCTCTGAGAAAGAGTGCCTGGCTATTATATGGGCGATTTCAAAATTTCGCCCATACGTGTATGGAAGGCCATTCAAGGTTGTAACAGACCCACCATGCGCTGTGTTGGCTCGCCAATTTGAAGGACCCCTCTGGCCGTCTTGGGGCGTGGAGCTTGCGCCTGCAGGAGTTCGACGTTACAGTCGTTTATAAATCCGGCAGGAAACACTCCGACGCCGACTGCCTGTCCCCGCGCCCCCGTCGACCCACCACCACAAGACTCTGATGAAGACAGCGCGTTCTTCGGATCGTGGACGGAGAGCGACCTAGCCGCCCAGCAGCGTGCCGACCCCGACTTACGCGCCATAATCGAGTACCTCGAGGGATGCAACGTTGCCGTTCCTAGGACCTTCAAACGCACCTTACCAGCATTCAGCCTGAGAAACTCCGTCCTCGTGAAGAAGAATTTCAGCCCCGGAACAGAGCGAATTACCTTCTCGTCATCCCCGCGGACCTTCGTGACGAAATTTTGGAAGCGTGCCACGACGACCGCTTCTTCCGGACATCTCGGCACAGCCCGCAACTATTGGAAAAATCAAGGCGAGGTACTACTGGCCCGGCCTTACGCTGACGTCACCCACTACGTCCCGGAGCTGCCGTGACTGCCAGCGACGAAAAACGCCGCCGTCAAGACCCGCCGGACTTCTACAAAAAACCGATCGCCGTCCCATCGAGACCATTTCAACAGATTGGAATGGACCTTTTAGGCCCGTTCCCTACGTCACGATCACAGAACAAGTGGATTGTCGTAGCGACAGACTACATGACGCGCTACGCAGAGACCGCCGCTCTTCCGAGAGGGACTGCACAAGAAGTGGCAAAGTTCTTTATAAGCCAAGTTGTGCTGCGACATGGAGCCCCGGAAGTCCTAATCACAGACCGCGGAACGGCATTTACTGCGGAGCTGATGCAAGGAGTACTACGCTACAGCACACGGATCACCGAAGAACGACGGCGTACCACCCCCAAACGAACGGACTAACAGAACGTCTGAACAAGACAATCGCAGATATGCTGTCAATGTACGTTGACGTTGAACATAAGACTTGGGACGAAGTGCTCCCGTATGTCACGTTTGCGTACAACACGGCTATCCAGGAGACGACACCAGCTGACGGCCGTTCGAGCTTGTCTACGGTAGAAGGCCGACTACGATGCTCGACGCCATGCTTCCGCACGTAGAAGACGACGACCTCAACGCCGACGTCCACGGATATCTTCAACGTGCGGAGGAGGCCCGCCAGCTCGCTCGAGTTCGTATAACGGACCAGCAGCTGGTGGATGCGGGCCGCTACTAAAAAACCTCCGACGCCGAGACGCCGAGTACCAACCAGGGGATCGTGTGTGGGTTTGGACTCCCATCCGACGACGCGGACTCAGTGAGAAGCTCCTGCGACGGTATTTCGGACCCTACCAGATTCTACGACGTGTCGGCCAACTTACCTACGAGGTGATCCCCGATGGTGATTCCAGAACATCACGACGACGCACGCGGCCGAAGTCGTCCACGTGGTTCGCTTAAAACCTTTCTACGGACGATAACGAATTTTATTTTTATTTTCGGACTGTCGCTTATGTTAGCATCGGGTCGATGCACTCTTAGAGGGGGGGTAATGCCGCGAACCATACATTGGGTTTGTTTATTTGTGTTTTGCTTTTACCGCCCGGCTGCGCCGGTCTGTGTTATCTCTGCGCCAAGGGAAGCGCGTGTTCCATTCTTTCTTTCTGTGCCGCATCTGTTATCTGTCGTGATAGGGAGAGCATTCCGATCTAACGTGAACAGCCCAGAATAATCTTCTTGGATCTACTATGTTCTCGATGTGAATCGACGTTTCGAGAACCACGCGCACCGAAAGATAAAAAGCCTGCAGTGCGGACGCCGGGGCATTCGATTCTGCGACGCTCGCTGACGCAAGTCACTTTGTTGACCGCTGCTTCGCCGCCTCTGTATTCTTTTGAGTTGTTAGGGGAGCACAAGTTCGCTCCAATAAACTTGTTTCTCCTGCAAGACAACTGCGTCGTCCTTGGCTTCGTGACAATATATATATATATATAGATAGATAGATATGTATATATATATATATATATATATATATATAGATATGTATATATAGGTATATCGAATGAAAAATGAAAAATGAATGGCATTGTGAATTTAGACACAAGAATGGTTGACAGTCACGAAAACCTCAGAAAGCAAAAGGGAGAATGCGGTAGGTCATCGAAAGAGATGAAGAATTTTTTGAGTCAGAAAGAAAGTGGGGCAAAAATACCCGCCGGGTGGGATACGAACCCGTGACCTCCAGACTACCGGTCTGGTGTGATAACCACTACGCTACAGGCGGGGCTGTTCTCCCACCACTTTCTTGGGTATTTATGTGAAGGTATTTCTTCTTTCCTACACTTGGGGGTGGTAGCCAGCGCCACTCGGACTACTCGGGGTGAAGGGGACCTTCTTTTTAACCCCCGGGCCGTCACTCGAGTGTCTATGACATGTCGAGAGTGGTCGACCAGCGTTGAACACTCTTAAGATACCTTTGGCACCAAGACTGCCAGAACAGAGGCCCTTGCTATGCTTATAGCGAATCAGAAACGGGATGTGAGGGGCTCGGGGAATTAAGACAGAATAAGGGTTGGCAGTCAAGAAAACCTCTAAAAGCAAAGGGGGGAATGTGGTACGTCATAGAAAGAGATGAAGAACTTTTTGAGTCAGAAAGGAGGTGTTAAAAAATGCCCACTTGGTGGGATCCGAACCCATGACATCCAAAATACCAGTCTGGTGCCATCACCACTACGCCACTGGTCGGGCTGTTCCCCCACCACTTTCTTGGGTATTTATCTTAAGGTATTTTTTGTCTCCTGCCCTTGGGGGTGGTAGCCAGCGCCACTCGGGCTACTCGGGGTGAACGGGACCTTTTTTTTTTTAACCCCCGGGCCGTGACTCGAGCCTCTACGACATATCGAGAGTGGTCGACCAGCGTTGAACCCTCTTAAGCTACCTTTGGCACCAAGACTGGCAGAACAGAGGCCTTCGCTATGCATGTAGCGAATCAGAAATGGGAAAACGAGGGGCTCGGTGAATTAAGACAAAATACGGTTGGCAGTCAGGGAAAGCTCAGGAAACCAAAGGGGGGACTCAAAAACGAAAAAAATTCTTCATCTCTTCTATGACCTACCGCATTTTCCTCTTTCTTTCCGAGGTATTCTTGACTGCCAACCCTCATTCTATATATATATATATATATATATATACATCTATACATATATAAATATATATATGATATATATTATATATTATATATATATAGATATATATATATATATTTATATATATAATATCTATATATATATATATATATACAGACATACAGAGGGCAAGGAACAAGTTCTCTGAAACCAACAAATGGCATGGCACCCCCCATATATATTTACGATGGGGCTATATGCTCCCAAAGCTCACGAGCACAAGCTCTTGCGCAACTGTAGCAATTTTCGAGGGCATGTGTAATACGCACACGTTTATTCCGTTTGTTAGTATTTCAGATTCCATCGACTTGGTGCTCGGTCGTCATTGGGCTGGCAGCCACAGCGTACACTGCTCTGGTAACTATAAAATGTCATAAGCCCTAGCGCGTTCACTGCATTATTATACCACAAAATGTTACTTACACTGGGAACTGACAAATCTTGAATATATAATAAAGGGGCCATGACAACAAAATTCAAATTTGGTTTTCTTCAAAATATCTGCTGTTTTATAGTGTCCCCAGTGTTTCTACAGAGGAAAGCCGCGCTTTATTCGCTGACAAATTCAACAATCTTCGCTTAACTTTTGAATCTCCCGCTGAATTGTATGCTTCGTGCTGTCTGCGTTGACATAGCCAGGAAAGGTACTTAATCGAACGTTAGTATGCTGACGTTGGTTGCAGTGAACGGCGAAACGCTTGTTTACCGTCAGTCCTCTTATATGGTGGTACCTACATTACCGCTCAGGACCATGTCGCACTCGCTTTGTGACCGGAGTTGCATACGGCTAATTTCCTTAATGGTCGATAGTAATTATTTCGTGAGAGATCGGATGTGCTATACTAAAAAAGTAACACAAGTGAATGTCGCTCATGCTAGTTGGCCAGTGTAACCTCAAAGCGCCTAACAGCTGTGTAGCTATAACCGGCATAGTGCACCGTACTTTGCTCTGGTGCTTCTATGTTTAGGTGCGCTTTCGTAACTTCCTTTGTGTACATCACCACTCTTACTACTATAAAAAGAATATAACAATAAATTTAAGCGCAAATAGCTTGTTCTGCAATCTAAGAAGCCCTTCCTTCATACCTTGTGTTTGCTTTTGCGGGCTTCAGCCAATCGCACAGCAGCTCATAATACGTTATCGGTACCCGCCGCGGTGGATCAGTGGCTAAGACGTTCCGCTGCGGAGCACGAGGTCACGGGTTCGATTCCCGGCTACGGCGACCACTTTTCTGAAGGAGGTGAAAAGGAAAAACGCCCGCGTGTACGAGATTTCGGCGCACGTTAAGACCCTGGGGGGCCAAAATTAATCCGAGAGCACTCCACTATCGCGTGACTCGTCGCCTGCTTTGCGAAAGTTCTAGAAATATGAAATCAGTTACCTTCATAAAACCAGCATGAAAGCTACGCGAATATTCATTGAAGTAGTGCCACTGGGCATTTAACTCGCACACACAATTTAATTACAAAAAAAAACCCTGGTTGGCTGTGGCACTGGCGGCTTATGGTGGTTCAGTCGTTCTGTCAGCCGGCGCAGGTGGATTATATTCCGGAACTTGCAATGGCGTTTTTTTTTCTATTTCATTCACGTGATATTTCTGGGACTTCCACTGCTCCCAACTCAAATTTTTTTCCACCGGGATAATATAATCTGCGAAAATAAAAATAACCTTGCCTTCAGAGCCGTTCCTACCTTGCTGCTCTTCCGCAGGGAGGCTTTCGCGGAGTCGTGTGGGCCGACTGTGTCCAGGGGCTGCTGGCTTTGGGGGTGCCCTTTCTCGTCATATGCAAGGTGGCCTACGACTCAAACAATGGACAATTCAAGACGTGGCCTCTCAGCGAACTAGAACCACGAAAGTATTTTTTTGAGTAAGCGGTGCACATATTTATTTGAGTTTAAATTATATTTTCATTCAGCGTGTTACTGAAACGCTCAATGTAGTTCTGCTGCCAAGCGTGTAGGCAACTTATTGCGCTGGCACACAGCTGTAGAACACAGAATCAGCCATTTAGCTTGAGAACTTGCGTGTTGGGGAGGGGGAGGGGCGGCAAGCTACTTATAATGTTTTTTGGTATATTGTTGACTCAACACAATTTGAAATAAACAAAATTGTATATTCATTTTCTGAGCACAAATACCAGATCAGATGGAAAACTTTATTGAAGCACAAAAAAAATTTAGATACGACGTTGATTACCCCCATCTTTGTGCTTTATATATTGTAATTACTTTGATATTTTGTGCTAACAAAAACATCAAATTTAGAAGCAATGCCAATAGGTTTCGTAGTGTCGGATTTCTATCCGTCTCCAATCTATCCGTAGTGTCAACCAAACCCACAGCTGTCGACATCTGCTAATCTACGTGCAGCTCGTTAATAAATCGGACTGAAATTGACTATTATGGCTAATCAATCGCTAAAGTATTGCCTCTGAAAAATGACAACTACAATTTGGAAGGTTTAAAGCGCTTTTGAAGGCACCGCAAAGTTCATGTCACCGTGGGGACCACAAGCCGAAGTAGATTGCCCATGAATGCAATTTGAAATTTTCGGAATTGTGGCAGAATAGTTTGAAGCCACGTACGCATGGGTCTTTGGAGAAGTCAGGACATTATAACCATTGAAATATGGACATACATAGTACAAAAGGCTAAGTGGCGATAAAATTTAGGAGCGCTGTAGCTGTAGCTTACAGCTAAGCTCAGGTTTGTTTCAGTTGGAATTCGTGTGGAGGATTTTCTAACGAGATAAGCGGCGTCTGCAGCTTAAGTAGGTATCCTTAAATCACATAATTAGAGCGTTTTAGCTCTATGGATACCCAGTCGGTAGTTGGGGTTCTCACCAATATACGCTGAGCAAGAGCCGTACAGAGATAGCTTTGCTCCGGGCGCTCTTTCTCACGTCTACATAGGATAGAGAGTGTTGGCTTCTCTTGCAGGGATTTATTAGTAGAAAACATCTGAATTGTGTACAATGAGCTCTTATCTCTGAAGAATGAGCATACTCCTCGATAGCAGACAGCGGGCGTAAACCATTCCCGCAAAGGAGACACATCCCCGAGCCCGTACTCTCAATAGCCATAAAATATCGAAGTCCGCGGTTTTCGACAATAGCTGAGATCAATGAAAGCGCAACTGCGGGTAGGAAGCGGTTATGTTTGATGGTGAAGAAAACGTTTCATCAATTACAGTACATAGGCGGAAAAAATTGTAATGCAGAGGAGACGAAAAAGCGAACAGCACCTCAACCTTCACAAGGGAACGTCTGGAACGATGCAAAAAACAAACGCTCAACCTCACAATGCTCTGGAAAAGAAACCTGCATTAGCACCACCAGTATAAAACGAGCGGAGTGAGGAGTGCGTAGGGTGGCATCTGAGGAGGCAACGCCCTGCACATCTTGAAGTCTGCAACCTACAGCGTTGCTGGTTTGAGATCGTTGAAGTGGAAGTATTCGGGGGTAAAAATTTGCGGAAGCCGCACATAGCTAGATATAAACGCAAAGTAAACATTTCTCTGATCTTCACATCCTCGTTATGTTATTGTTGTGAATTGGAGAACGGATGTAACGTAGTAGCATTCGAAATTATTGGACGGGCTGGTGTCGTTGCATAATCTGGCTGAAACAAACTGCGTGCTGAATTTTCGTAGTGCTTGCCACCTGCGATCGTACACTCGCTCTTTTGCTCGTCTGCAATGGCTGCGACGCTGTGCTTGTCCCTCCTGGTCTTAGTGATTTCTACGCTGCTCGTGACCCATGGCTGCCAGGCGTTGTTGTTCCGCTTGTCGCGCGTGGTCGTAGTGCCCTGCACGCTGCATGTCTTTTACAGTCACCGAGCACCGTTATCTTGCCTCACCTATTTGAGCCAGATTCATCGGCAGTCTGCAACATGTTTCGCTCATCGGCAGCATGTTCTTTTTGCGCACGACGACTCGTTTTGCTCTGGGTGTCCTCGACTCTCAGTGAACAGTTTCAAGCCAATTTTCTTGAGCTCGTCCACACGATCCTGCATACGTGGCCAGTGCGTTGTTACAAAGTCAGGTCCTACTGTACAACCGCACATAACCTGTGAAATGCTGCGCGGCAGATGCTGCCGCGATTTGCGGCATTGAGCGCTATCTGGTGGCATTTAAAGCAACCCAGTAATGTTAATGTGCATGAAAAGCCAAAAGGGAAAGATTAGTAAATTCTTGCAGGTAAATTATTCTAGGCAATCAACCCATTTACCGTGAACACTAGATTTCCAGACTATATTCCGCCTCTGGCTGGTATTTGCAGCATGCGCCTGCTTACTTATAGGATGCCAAGGCGGCAGCACACCCTTTGAGAACAGAATTTTTTATACATTTTCTTGATGGTGTAAACCAGACCTTGGAAGGAATGAATGTATGCTTCGCATGTTTGTTCTTTCATAGTAGGTATGGATTCTTTGGAATGATTTCCTTGGTTTTCTAATGTATTTTATTATTCACTGCTGAACATTACCCAAGGGTGAGGATTTCTTCACTAGGTGTAAATCAGCGCATCTAAGGAAAGAATGCATGCTTAGGATGTTTACTGTTCCGATACATGGCTTTTTTTTAACTTTTGGATTTTTCACAATCTTTAATCAAGCAGTGAACACCAGCAAGCGCTATTTTGAAGCCTGCAAAGTGGCTAGCGGAACACTCAAGCTACATTTCAGTCTTTTCTAGTTATTGTTTTGGGCATGCCAGTAAAATCGATCTTTTTGCTCGCCTCGAAGCCATGATGTTGGTGGGAAGACTGCAATATTACCTTTAAGTCGTAAGAACAGTGCAAATAAGGGTAGAAAACTAACACTGCCTTTGTGAAACATCTTCGACATCGCACTTTATATCGAAGGGTCTGGAAACTGAAAATGGGAATCATATTATTCAAATCACCTTCAAAATCTCATCCCATATCACTGAAGCAACCGATATTCATACACATATGCTAAATTTGCATGAACTTCTAATTTTGCAAAACATGTGAACACCATTTGCCAGCGATAAGCAAGGAACACAGCACACAATGAAGGCTGAGGCTATAATTCTTACTGACATTCGTTTGCAAAGCAAGATGTCTCCTTACGTAGGATAGACACAATAAGTACTTCGTTAACAAGATATAACATCTGGAGCAGTAGATTCCTCTGGCCGATTCTGTGAACTGGCAACTTCAAGCTATTTATCGTCGTTTGGAGCGCTTAAATTTGGCTGGTTGAGTGCATTATCTGAACTGTTTTTCCACCTTCCCAGTATGAGTTTGTTGAAGTTGTGCATAAAAAGGATGAGAAAGAAGGGAATCGGGGGCACGTGCAGCGTGTCCGCGAGGAACGAGACCAGGGAGTGGGGCACTGCGTGCCTGGGCTTCTGGGAAATCGGACGTGTGGAGACGGGCTCGGATCTCACGAAAGTTGTTGGTTTCTGGGGCCAAGGTGTCTTTCTTGGGAGCCGCGGCCTCCCGCTAGGACCCCGTACCACAGGTTTACACATTATCATAATGTTTGAATATATAATTCTACGTAGATTGAATTGTCTGGTTGACTTCTTTCACTCACTACGTTCAGGGGGTATAGGGTCTAGATTCCGATTTAGCAGAAAGAAATCATTCAATGCTGCTAATTTTACTGGCGCGCCTGCTGAAACGTTTTATACATATTTTGAGCCATCAATCTCAGTGTGGTGTTTGTTACACTCCTAACCCGACGGAAGTAGGACTTACCTGCTTTTAGTGTCTTGTCAGTGAACAGACCGTTTCATAATCGTGATTATTCCTGCCTCCCCTGTATTAGCTGAATCCACTGACTACTCTGCCTGGGCTGTCTGGAACGAGAGCACGATGACAATTCTGAGCGTAATAGCAACCGATATTCCGTTAGAAGAAGTTTTTTCAGCACAGTTTAGTTTTTTCGTACTCGTGAACGCGTCAGAAAGAGGTATTTTTAACCAATAAAATCAGAATTGGTTGCGCTCGCCATACTCCCTCGGCCATTGTAACCTGTCCGCACTAATAGCGGCGTTGTATGCGGGAAACGCAGTATAAGCAGTTTGCTGAAAACGTTGTCGCCCGTGATATCACAACGATGTTTACTGGAAGGTTTATTAGCAGCAGAATGCTCGCCTGTTCCCTTACTCCACAGCTTAAACATGGCGGACCCTGCGAAAATATTTCCGCCACCTTCGCAATTCAGGTGCGAAGACTGAAGAAACGATATGGCTAATGGTCTTCGCTATTTCTAACTTGGCTTCTCTGAGGTCTGCCCCTTTCATAAGAGAAGGGCGGTTAAAAAGCGACGCATTCTCCAAGCGAACTAAGGTGAATAAAAGTCCACAACACCATTGTAATGTCTACAATCCAACGTGGCAAATTCCAAAGCCAAAATATACTTTCAGACATCCAAAGTTCATAGCCAACACGCGCATTACAAACTCACAGAAAATGTTGAGCACCATGAATGCAATGATAGCGCAATCGGATAGACGCTGTGTTTTTTAATGCTATAGATTGCCGTACGGCATTACAGGGAGGTTTATAGGTACAACACTGCGCCAGTTGCACGCAGAAAGCCAAGAAGAGACCGGTACTGGGGTCCCCATATCCAATGCTTAAGATCGGGGGGTCTCAAGGGATGGAGCCCTGTGCCTCGGAGGTGTTGGATTCTGGCGTTTCTAAGACCTGAACAAGTCCACAACAGGTGTTCAACGTCAGCTTTTGGCGCAGGAGTCACACAGAAGGGGAGGTGGCCGCAAACGGGGCGTGGTATGGGGCAGGCCAAGCCTCAGTCACGGCTGAGGATAACGCCACCCCATCTCGAAGGCTCCGCAGCAAGACCTCCTCTCAGTGAGTGAGCACGCTGGGGAGGTCAGTTCCACGCGGTGGAAGTAAATCACGCGTGGCGCGGTGGAGGTTTTCTTTTTCACCAGCAGTTCTTCTAGGATAGATACTCGAAGTAGTGGTAGTGGCCCTGGGAAGTCTATTCGGTGGCAGGCGCGATCTGCCACAGTGTGGGCAGGAAGCATGTCCCGGCGAATCCATGAAATGCGGACAGGGCATGGATAAGTGTCCATATTCTCATGAATGCGTGCGGCCAACCTTATACAACGCGCAACGCGACGCAAATCCAGAATCGCTGCCGTTGAGTCCATGTAAAGTTCCAGCTTGTCCCCAGTAGTCAAAGTCGATGCAAGCGCCTGCAGGCCATCCCTAATGGCAATAATGTCTGCTAGCAGTCTTCGGAGTGCACGGAGTGACTCGTACGCGCAGCTTTGGTTTAGGGCAGGGTAGGAGGGACACGTCAAGGCAGTGGTGACGAAGCAGTTGTATGCCCCGGTGTCCACAAAAGCCTGGACAACCAGCGGTTGCGTCTCAGGCGCCCAGTCAGGGACATGAAGGACTGCATCTGGAGGCTGGTGAAGGCCCGAGGTACGGGGGTGTAGCCTTGCCAAATGCTTTTGTCGGTCACCTGATGGAACATCCAGCCCAGCCTTGCGGCGGAAAAGGCTGGCATCGTAATCGGCGGCTGTCCTATGTACGCAGCGAGAGCTGCTGCCTCTGGAACCAGTCCACGTTTCAGCAGGCGTGCGGAACGACGCTGGTGAATGAATTCATCAAGCGTGTTTAGCTGGGCTTCTGCTTGGAGCTGTGGAATTGGTGTTAGGCGGGGGAGTCCAGTAATAGTGCGCATGGCGGCCCTGCTATTAGCCTCCAGCTGATCCCAGCCCCCTTGCGTCATGTGCTGGAACTGTGCCTGGTACACGTGCCTTGGCTGTAGTACAAAACGCAATAGGAGACGGGCTATCGTCCAGCAGGCCCCGCCAGACTTCTGGGAGATGCGGCGAACAAGGTGGAGCAGTTGTCTGGCTTTCTGTCGAGCAGGTCGTATCCACTGAGCTGCCGACCCTGATGCCGATATCTCTAAGCCCAAAACGCGAAGGTGTCCGACAATGGGAATGGCGCTAGCGTTCAGTTGTAGAACGATCGGCGATACAGCAAGGGTGTGACGGCTCCAAGCGTTTGCTACTGTAAGTGCAGCAGTATTCTCTTGCGATAGGGTGAGGCCCACATACTCGCACCAATTCTGGCAGTCTGTTAACGCTTGCTGAAGGCACTCGGCTTGTCTTGGCAGTTCTGGATGGACTCTCCATACAGTGATGTCATCCGCGTACATGAGGAAATACAGGTCTTGAATAGTGGACAGGTGCCAGGCTAGCGGCAACAAGACGATGTTAAAAAATAGTGGAGACCGAACAGACCCTTTTGGCACACCGCGCACTGGTGTAAATGAGCCGAAACTTCCACCTTTGATGCGTACGGAGAAAGAGCGGTGCTGTAGGAAGTGCCGGACAAAGACACCGACTGTGTCTGGGAGGCGGAGACAACTTAGAACCTCTAAGATGGCAGCATGGCTAACATTGTCATACGCCTTGCATATGTCCATATCTAGCACAGGTCCTCACACGGCGATAACAGCCTCCCACCAAAACCATAGATGACAGGTACTAAAAGCCATCCTTAGTACCAAGATTAGGCCTTAATCCGATTTGCTCCCGGTGATACCGTTGAAAAGTATCAAGCCACCACTGAAGGCGCGTGGCAAGCATCTGCTTTAATAGCTTACACAGCGTAGATGTCAAGGCGATTGGGCGCATGTTACGAAGTTCATGCGGTGATTTCCCTGGCTTTGGGATGGGGACAATATCCACCCGAAGCCACGATTCAGGGACTTTACTAGAGAGCCACACCTGATTTAAGGAGTCCAGAAGCATCGTGAGAGCTGGGTCGTCAATATGTTTGAACACCTCGTAAGTAATGCCGTCGGGGCCCGGAGCAGTACGTAGTTTAGCTTGATCGATTGCGGCCAAGAATTCAGCCAATGTAAACCGTGACTGGATTCCCGTAATGGCCTCGCAAGTTGGTTTTAAGCCAACACTGTTCAGCAGGGGGAACGAAACCGGCTTTGCCACTGGCACAGCATAAAAGGCTGGAAATAAGGCCCGGGAAACGTCGGGGGTGAATTGTGCAGGATCCTTGTTGGATACAAGGAAGGCGCTGGCTGCTGCTTCCGGAGGGCGACTGGCAGATTCCATGGCACGAAATGTGCGCCAGATAGACGCCATTGAAGACGAAGGAGGGAGAGAGGCGCACCAGTCATGCCAGAACTGCCTGGACAGTCTTTTCTCGTGCCGTCTGGCAGCAGCGGTAAGGTGCTGAAACTGGAGCCTGGCAAGAAACGACGAAGGGTCCCTGTTTGGCAATTACTTCGGCTTGCCTACGTTTGGCCCAGAGCTACAGGAACCGTAGATCAGGCCTAGGGCGGGACTCCTCCACCCACGTATGCTGGGAAGCTTCCGTGAGGAACGGCAAAGCAGATCGATGGGATCCGGGATTGACGCTGAGAGAGAAGCGTTGAGGGTGGATCGGAAAGTATCCCAGTTCACCCCTGTGCACTGGCGACGAAGGCGACCCGTTGATTCCGGAATAAGCCTGAGGCGAATTGGGTGGTGGTCGCTGCCCCAGCAGTCCGCCTCGCGTTGCGAGGATTTGTGTACCCAACCACCACGACAAGTCAGGTGAGTATGGGGGCATCCGGGCGGGGGTACAACGGCGTGTCGGGATAGTAATATCATTCACCAGCATAAAGCAGGCATCGGTGAAGTGCTTCAGGACCACTCGACCACGCTCACTTGAGGCACGGTAGCCCCAGTCACAGTGGGGAGCATTGAAGTCCCCCGATACAAGAATGGGGCAGTCAGGGTGAGTTCGCCGTAGTTGGGTGATCCAACCCAGCCGCAGGCGGGGAGCACAACCACTGTAAGGGCGCACGTAACACGACACCAGGATAACCGCACAACGCGGAAAGTGCACCTTTACCATCACCACCTCCTGCCAGGCTGTACACCCCAAATTTAGAGGGATAGGGGCTTGAGCAAACCGAGTTTTTAGAACATAAATGGCCGCCTTGCCCGGAGGAGTAGAAGTTGAGATGCACCGCCAATCAGGAATAGACGGCCCCGCGTATGCCGTAAATTAAGGCATACGAGGGAGAGAGTTCGTCTGCTGAAGCAAGAAAACCCAGGCATGGAGCTTTCCAAGACGTAGCATTTATGGTGAGGGAACCATGGTTCGATTTCGACTACGGGAAGCCTTTTTTTTTTCAAATTGGCTGCACATGTTACGGTTTCCAACCGTCGCTAACCCCGCACTTCTTGGGTGTTTGGGATGACCCAGTGGTTAGGTTTCCGGTTTCATAGTGTAAAGGTCCCGGGATTGATATCCGGTACCTCAATCACCACGTATGGTTCTTGAGACGCGCACTCCCGCCTCCAGATAAGGGGCTTTTTGTTTCGTGGCCACGTTCCTTCACACTTCTTGAAATTGCATTTTCCTCTCCCTACTGCGCCGTTCATTATGTATTTCGGTTAACGGTCCGGAAGGGAAAAGCTCAAGCTTTCACGGCTCTGCTGTTAAATATAGCTGTGAAAAATCGACAACCAGATTATTATGATCCGTATACACTAAGTACACCCAGAACTCCATCCTACGTGTAGGTGTGGATGGTGGCCTGAACAGAAACATCATGCTGAGTTGCCGTATACGCGTTGGCTGCAACAACAAAAGACAATTGTAACCTCACGTAATACGGAGCGGTCATGGGTACTCGGGGCCGGCCTATGCCGATATGTTCACTACGCCTGTATCGCGTGAGCAACAGTCTTCGTAAGCAACGAAGGTGGACAGGGCTCAAAGGAGGTAGGGGATACCAAACCGAGCTGGGCGCGGGGCAGCCCTTCGCTGGCTTTTTGAATGGCTTGGCTTCGCTTGGGGTGTTGCTTGTGTAGCTGTGGCCCTTCTCCGTATGCAGCGCCCCCTCCCCCCCCCCTGCGGGCTGGCGTAAAATGGGGCGTAACGCTAGTGCGGCACGGCGTATCCACCAAAGAGAACAATATTGGAAGGACAGCTGAAGAATTCAGGTACTGGTGAACACAGAAAAGAGCAACATGAAGTCAGTGCTACTGATGTTAGCCAAAAAATGCCACCCCTGACATGGGTATAACAATAAGCAGTTGGCCAAGGTCTGCGAGAAACACACTGTCGCGAGCCTTCAAAGCCGGTGCAAAGTTGCGTATCAGCCGATATCAAGTTTGCGAGGAAAAGTGATAAGACGCGTATATGTTCTGCAAGTGTCATGGATGAATCTTTCGTTATTTGTATTGCTCGATAGTTCCAACGTCATTATAACGACTGACCAGATGTTTTGTTTCCAATTAGTCGTGCAATGCGGTCTTTACGACGAGAATGCTTCGCCTGTCCCACGTACATTGATCTAATATTCTTCTTTTTGCCGCATAAGCAAGCATTCGAGACCTTGTCCTTCTTACGGTTCCCACGACCTGCTACAGTCTTCCTCTCCTAGACACCGTAAGCGGGATGGTGCTTCCACATATCCACCTACCGGTTCAGAGCAGCTTGAAGAAGCTACACAGTCGACATTTTTAACAGCAGAGAGAAATCCGTCTGACAGAGACAGAAAACTAAGAGCGTACATGAGTGGGTGCCTCGCGGCAACTGGCCGGCGTCGTCCAGGCTTTTGCGAGTGCTCACGCCTCCTGAGCCGCTCCCGCGTTCGTCGTCGTCGTCGTGTAGTGACGGGTATGCCGCGCCGAAAAAGATGAAGACAGATTTTTCAAGCCATCTCTTCACAATCCAGTCGTGGAGAGGGCCACCGGATCAGCAGACGAAGTGGAGGTCTACCGTGGCGAGAGCGGACTACAAGAGGATGCTCCCTACAAGGCTGTGCCGTGAGAAAACGACGTCGACAAAGCTGACCGCGATTCCTACTGAAATAACACTGCACATACTCTAATCGTCGTTCTCTTACAGTGACGTCCAAAATGGCTTTGTACTACTGCGGTCAAGCTGCTCCCTCTCTCCTAGGGTTTGCTGTCAGAATGGGGAGAACTTAGGTTGAGACCCAGCTCTGCTGTGTCTCCAGCCTTGCACTAATGCAAGATGCGCCAATAATTTGTCGTTTTCCGTTCGTGTCGCTCAAATATATCTCTGTGCCCATACTTTTCTCCATATTTTCCCGGCTACCTTTCATTTTTTTACAAATGTAACGAAATATGAACCATTGGAAGAATTACAAGTTGTATTTTCTGCAACGGTGGGGTGGCAAACACCGCAACCATATTTCGAGAGGTTCTCGTACTGAGCGAGAAGAACGGGCTGAACGATTTCGTCCTCAAAAGGGCACGTCGGCGTTTGCACAGCGACTACTGTGTTTTGAAGCAGTTGTTTGTTTCTGCAGCACAACCGTGTTTCTGGCGGAGGTTTCATTATTATAGTGTATTTATAGCAGAAGTGGTAGGGTTTCCGTCTGTGATTTCATTGCAAATTATGAAAGCTTTGTTTTTAAAGAAAACCCTCGGCTACAAAGTGCTGTAAAGACAACATAATAGTCGCGGCGTTTAAACTTCAAGCATTGGCGTCCCCTTGTCAGGTCTGTCTAAAAGAAATGCGCTAAAATTACCAGAAAAATTGTGAAACAAAAATTTGCGCTCTGCTTACTACCCAACTAAAAATCGACAAAGAGCTACGTTTTTCGTCTTTTATAGAAGAAAGGGGGAGGGGGAACAGGACAATGCAGAAGAATTTAACGTAAAATGTAACTTTATCTTGCGCTTTAACGTGTTAACCGGCGTAATTTTGCCTTTCAGCGTCACCGTGGACTTCAGTCGAGACGAAACCGTCTGGGCCGTTCTAATTGCACTTTCGCCTACATTTCTAAGCCGGATTTGCTTAGACCAAATGACTGTACAAAGGTACCTGGCTTCCCAAACCCTTCAACAGGCAAAACGGTAAGACTGAAAATTTGCCATCAGTATACTTGTTTCACTGCAAACGCCACCGAAGACCAATATTGGTGCCCCCATACCACTTTATCTTTACCCGGTCTCCAATCAAACCTACCACCCTCTTTCCTGGTTAATTCAATGATGGTTTGTTTCATGCAATTAAATTTACCCACCATCCCTCTGCCGCGTAGAGTTTCATACTAATGTATGAAACTCTATGCACTCCCGGCGCCATGTGTCTCCACACAGCGTGTATCTTTCCGTTTGTCCTGTTTCGTTTTCTTCCTTGAGCAGCAGGAGAGGAGGCTCCACTCTTATTGTGCTTGGTTTTAGCTCACAGGAGCTACAGCATTTCTCCTCATTTTAACGCATCGCAGCTTTCATTTGTACTAGCACGGACCAGCCCACTTTTATTATTAACTTAAACTTCATGGGTGCTCACCGTAACGTGCTCACATTTTGCCTAAAGGGTGCCTCAGGGTATTTTTTTCTAAACAATGGGTACTTAAGTAACTTAATCCGGACGTTTTAGTAGTTGAGAACGGTTCTGTCTTTTTATACATCTTTTTATTGAACTGTTTCTACTTTTGATAGGACGGTTGTATCGAGGGACAGGCAGACAGACAGGCAGACAGACAGAAGGACGGACGGACGGACGGATGGACGGACAGACAGACAGACAGACCGGCAGACAGACAGACAGAAAGACAGACACACAGACAGCCAGGCAGACAGACAGACAGACAGACAGACAGACAGACAGACAGACAGACAGACAGACAGACAGACAGACAGACAGACAGACACAAAACTTTTTGCGTTTCTGTAGCCCAAAGATGAGCGTCTTCTTCAAAGAAATTTCGCACAGGAAGGTTCCCGTAACGACACTAATTAGGCAGCATGCGCATAATGAAATCTACAAACCCACTACCACCGGGTGATGCCCGGACACAACAGAATAACAGCTGTACGGTGTGTCGAGTAAGACGGAAAGTGCGTAATTTGAACAAAAAAAGCCTGTAAAAGTTCTTATTAAGTGTTACGCGTATTACGAACGTTTTTTGCGACAGATGGTCAGGCCTGCGAATTAACCAAGGTTTTTCGAACGAAGCATGTTAGCCTTTTGCAGGAAAACGGCGTATTTATACGCCACCATCCTTTCAATGCTGGAAAGTGTGCGGGGCTGAAATTGAAAAGAAAGAAAATACTTTGCGGGAAGGCGAACTGCGTAATTATTTCGGTAGTTGATTTAGGAAGAGAGTAATTAAAAATAAAAAAGGAATCCTTAATAGGCTTCTGCATCATAGCAACGTTAGAGAGAAGTTACTGGCTGCAAAACAGCATGTTAATACACGAAACCCAAACGAAGCCCGCTCTCCCAACGTATGGCCCACTAGCAATGGCGAATTGGCTTTATTTGAACAACCCGTTATTGTGTTTATTATGTAAGTCACAAGAGTGAAGAAGAAGATTGTGGGTGTGAGAGGCAGAGAAAGGTGAGATGATTACGTGCCAGGAATGACTGAGGTCGCTCCAGAGACAATCCAGGGCTCTAAGTAACCCGCCCAGATATAACGAATAGCACCATTCCGATATCCAGGAAAATGTGAAGCGTTTAAACTCCCTCCAACGGAAATACATTGGTGGAATCAATAACGTTTTGGCTGAACTATGCCAGTTATGTGGTGCTTTTACCGGTTTCATTTGGCGGTATCAGCTTTAGCAGTGACTGGTATAGACATGACTGCGTAGGCATAGCTACTGATACAGATTGCGGCATTGTTGTGGGCGAGTCACAGGATTCGTTAGGCGACATCTTTATTTGCCATTGGCACAGGCAAGGCGAGCTGAAGCCAAATGAGGGGACTAGGGTTACCTAAACACATTTTAAAGACGGGTAATAGTAGGGCAATAATAGGCTGAGTGAACGGAAAGGAACTGTTATATATACTGTATATGCACATGTCGCCTTCCCCATATAGCAACAAATTTGCAAGCCAATCGTCAAGGCGTGTTTATTCTTTGATATTTTGCATTACATAGTAAAACCACACCAGTAGAGCTATGCTAGCAAAACCATAGCTAGTTACCCTAAATGCAACTATGTGAACTAGACATTACTATACTACTAGAGCCGAACCTCAATGAAATACGCGGTATCCCGGACGTAACCAAAGCGTCATTGGTTGGTGCCTGCAGGCCGAAGGAGAATACGTTGCAGCACACCTGCGTTTGTTTTCCTTTTTCATTCCGTATACACTTTGCCGCATGGAGCGTAAGACCGACTATTTCCATTATCGAGAGAACTCCATAGATATACTTAAATAATATTGTACCTTATAACCAAAACCACTAGATGGGCGTTGTTTGCTGAGTTTTGCGAACTTTTCGGAGAAATAAAAAAACATTAAGGACTCGTTATTAATAACGACTGGAGCACTGCTTGTTACGCAGTCTTTAACGAAACTAGCATCTATATTAATAACAAACTGTGCTGAAAACCAGCTTCACCAGTAAATTGTGACGGCAAATGGCACGGTTGTCACAACTGAGCCAAGAGGCAAACAAAGGCGATCAGGGTTTGCAGGTATATTCTGGAAGCCTCACAGGTCTCATATACTACGGTCGATTTCGTCACTACCAGAAACGAAGCTAATGAAGTAAACCTCCGCACTTGCCGCGCCCTATATTGGGAAAAAACCATTATCACATGGTTCATTCCATTAGGCAAGCTTAGAAATGCCGATGGTAATGGTCTTATAGCACATTTTCTTCATTACACAACCGGGTGAAAAGGTTTCAGCCATGATACGTTATTTCTCTAGACAGAGGATTCCGCCACTGTTCTGGAATTTTAGTGTCATCACCACGGGGCTGACCTGAATATAATTTCAAAGGGCAAGCAAACGGCCTTCAATTTCAAGACTTATATTACTGCTTGAATTCCCCTGTATAACAGACAAGACAACCAAAAATATTATGTACGAGAGGACCAGAAGAACGATTAGACCACTCAGGTTAAACCATGACGGAACAAAAATCACAATGCAACAACAAACCTTGGCAAACAAGTGCACAAAAAAGCATTGTGTTGCATGCTTTTGTTATATTTGGTGCTCTTTTTGTATACAGTGTATTCCCAGAAAACAAAAATCGAGCATTGTCGATGACCGAATTGTGGTTAAGACGAATTGAGAACCCGTCGTACCCTCTAAAAAGTTTCCATGCCTCTCATCGGGAGGTATCTTTTCGTCGCAGAATCGACTGTTCCTGGGCCCTGTTTGCAGATTCGCGTGGCTCTTGCAGATTCGTGTGACTCATGCGTATATCAGATACGTATGACTTTATTTGTTTTGAGATGTTCATTTAGTCGAGCAGCCCTCACTTAGATCTTATTTTTGCAGTTTCGCAAACAAGTGAGTGACCATTTCCGCGCTGTTTTTTTTTCGGCATTTGCCTTCTTTTACTATTTCCTTTCTTATGTCGTGTAAATCATACTCGAGGTATAGTTTCAGCGTGTGTCTGGCGCCTACGACCTGTGTTTTAAGATTCAGGGCTCACCCTGCCTGTGCGCCCTCACACCACTTTGTTCTCAGATGCCTATTTAGTCGACGAGCACGGCAAAATGATTATCTAAAAAAAGCGACATATGCATGCTTATCCGATTTGCAGACGACAGCCCCGGTCGCTCGTATTTCCGCACTCACTCAGCTTGTCCTCGATCAGAGAGCATGTTCTACCCGAAACACGGTATGGACGAAAATCGCCGCCGAAACCTCCAAGGTACAACCGCAGCAAGCAGCAGTATTGAATCTTAACCGGCCAAATAGGAAAAGTCAGTAAAAAATCGCGTGCGCGACACTTCTCTCCCTCTTTTTTGCTCTCTCTCTATTTTCATCTGGCTTCCAGAATATCCTAAATATGAAGTTCTGTTCCGTCCGGAAGTGAAAATCATCCCGGATACCCAACAGGCTAATCTAGATAAGTACAACCTTGCTAGGAAGGCTCTTAGGGACACCAAGAGCAGTCCATCACTAGAGGAAGAACTGGCAACCGTGGTTCAATAGCTGGTCCACACCTCCATTGACTGACCGACCCAACCCTCGGCCCTCAGTCCGCAAGAGCTGTGGAGCGCCTGATTGCGGCGCCGGCAGGCCAGTGACACAGCACAGTGCGCTATCTCTCCATTTAGACACACTTATAAAACATGCACTTGGCAATGTTCAACGAAGGAACTATGTCTAGCGAGGGAAGCTTAGCTGTATGTTTAGAGAAGCTCTCGGATAATAAGTGGGATAAAATAGGTCTAAAACCTCTGCTAAAAGGTCGCCTCAAATCCCTTCGGAAGGCCGTTGAACCGATCGTCTATCGAGTGCCCTATTTTAAATACATAGGGAATTGTTGTGGAGGAGAGACCAACTGTCAACTGAGAGGTACCGTGTAGCACAGGCATCAGTGACATCAAAAGAACAGGAGAAGGCCTAACAAAGTTGTGTAGCGGGCCCATTTTATTATTGCGAGGATCTCATAAAAAACTGCCGAAGCTTGCGATAAACCCCGCAAGGCTTGGACCACAGCGAGGCTGCAAGATTTCTTTCAACGTGGGCACTGAAGAACACATCGCCACGCATCTGCACAATTTTTAAATTGTGTATTTACATGTTCCTTCGTCGCTTTGAACTCTGCTGCAGTAGTCATCGTGATATGATCGATATCGTCGTGTTCCTCATGCCAAGCATTATATGTGCAATAGCGCTTGACGGCAGCTGGGGCGCAGCGACGGCACATATCTGCACGACCCATGCGCGGTGTTCTTGGAGTCGCGTAGCGGCTCTGTGGAGCAGTTGTGGCGTCAGCGTTGGTATTGCTGGTTGCTAGGCAACGCGAGGCGATCTTCGGGGTTTTATCCAATTTTTAAGTGCAGAGAACTTTAGGCGCTCGCCTTGTCCTCCTAGCTCGCTTGCTGGAACCAAGCATACCGCAACGGCGTTACGGTGTAGCCTGTCACGATGCCTTCGCCGCGGCGTAACCAAGAGGCTTCAAAAGCCAAGCGGCTATGCTAGAATATACGGTAGCGTGAGCTAAGGTTCAGGTGGTTATTTTTAGTTTTCCAGGTTGTCTAGTATTAATTGATTATCATGCTTACCACTGCTTAACATCTAATCCAAATTCAATCCAATGCATTCAAAACCAATCCAATCCAATCCAATGTAATGCAATCCAATCCTCGCGCTTGCACAGCACGGCTCTCCAGGAGCTGCGCGAAACTGGGCACCCTCGACCAGTGTAGCCAATCCAATCAAATTCATTCAAAGTAAAGCTGTTCTTCGCGGCCTACCCCAGAGGCTTCGAAAGCCAAGCCGTTTATGTAGTCATAAGGGTTCGAAACTCGTGAAACGCTGGCGCTCGTCATACATCTTCTCAGTTTTTCGCGCAAAGAAAACTATAGGTACATTGGATTGAAACCATACGCAATTAACCGGCAGCGCCCGCGTTCCTTTAGTTAAGCACGGCCGTCGGGTTGGTTTTATGATAGTAAATGCAAAATGTGACAGTGCAATACCGGCACGTGCGGGGAGAAAAGCACAAAGGGAACATAACAACCGGTGGCGCAGTTGCAGGCAGGGGGCGCGCGAGCACTGCGAAGGCAGGAAATTTGAATTGCATGGGGTAGTAACAGTACGCATATAATGGCGGTAATGCCTAATATGGTGAATCACTGCTATGCACTTCCGACAGGTTTCAAGTTGAGTGGAACGGCTTTAATTTTTTTGGCTAAAGCCACGGTGCGAGCAGGGGACGCTCTGTGGTCGCCCAGTGACATGCGCTCACTAGCGCTTGGTATTTTCTTGGTATTGTGAACGCGCTATGCGTTACGGGGCACACATTACGGCCAGCTACAACAGCTCAGCTGTTAAAAGAAAGAACACGGGGTGGTATTTCTTCTCCACAGAGATAGCAGGGAATGTAGGGGAACACTCTAGTATTAACAAAAGGGTCGGAGTCATTGTGATCAATATGAAGAAGCAATACAGCTTAAAGATTGTGCCAGCTTATGTAACGACAGCTTGATACGATGACGAGGCGGTAGATAGTTTCTACGAAGACGTCGAATCAGTAATAAAAAACAACACATTTCATGATTGCCAGAGGAGACTTGTGATGGCAACGCAAATGTACGTGGAAAGAGAGTAGAAAAATGGCCCGTGGGAAATTTCGGAACAAGCACTCCCAATAGACGCGGAGATACAATGGTTGGATTTTCGGAAAGAAATTCCCTTAGGCTATTGAATAAATGCTTCCGCAAACAAAAGAATAGGTAATGGACATGGAAAAGTCTCAACGGACGAAGAAAAAACTAAATTGACTTCATTTTAAGCGACAACAAAGGTATTGTACATGACGTGGAGGGTGGAGGGGCATTGCAAGACTTGGAACAGCAACCCTATGATGGTTAGGTACAAAATAAGGTTAAACGTCAAAAGCGAAAGGGCGAAACTATGAAAACCATTAGGGAGTCAGTCAGAACGAGGTTGGAGGTGAATAAAATAACCATACAGAATAAGGTCGTGCTTTTAACTGATGAGGAAGACGACAGCTTTGACAGGTTATATGACAACCTAACAACAGCAATCACAGGCTCGGCTCCATCTCTGAAAAACGCAGTACGTACGAACATTATTGAGAAGCTGACACAGAAAACAAGAGAACCTATTGCAAACACCGGAACATGAAACTGTCGAGTGCGATAGATCAAACTGAATTGGCGGAGCTGTCAAAACTTATTAATAAACATACAAGCAGGACAAACATGCGTACAACATGCCAAGGATCGAGTAAACGCTCCAGACAGGAGGAAGCTTGAAGGCAACAAAGAGTAAGCTTTCTATTGGCAGTGATGCACGTACGCACTCAAAGACAAACAAGAAACATTACAAGCAATATAAAACAGCCAATAAAAGTAGCAGAACAATTCTACATATGGCTATACGCCAGTGACGTGGCACCATGAAAGACTGCTGAACCCGAAAGCTTATATTGCACTGCCCTACTGATAACTTAAGAGGAAGTAGAGAAGGCACTCAAGGGTACAAAAAGAGGAAAAGCTGCAGGAGAGGATGGCACAACCATGGATCATCTAAAGGAGGGTTGACATATTGTACTGGAAAAGTTTACTAAATCATTCTTAGCACAGTTAAGGACATTAAAACTATCGGTAGCCTGGAAAAACGGCAACGCAATTCTGACTCACAAGAAGGGAGGTAACAAATACCTTAAAATATACGGACCCATCAGCTTACTGTCAATTGTTTACAAGATGTTTACCAAGGTATTATTTCGCTGCATTTGTGACAACCAATATTTTCAAGAACCTTTGGAACAAGGTTCCTTGGGAACCTTGGGTTTGATTTAAAAAACGATGCTCTGCAATGTATCACATCCATGTCTGTCATGAATGAAGCCATAAAAAATTTTGCGGAGTACAATAAACCTCTTTACATGTCATTTATGAACTAAAAAAAATGTTTGATTCAATAGACACCGGGGCACCATTGGCAGCGTTAAAAAAGCCAAGGAATAGAAGAAAGACTTATACACGGCGTATATTAGGAATATGCGGGCCGTATAATATTTCACAACCATAGCAAAAAGTTTCCGATTCAAAAGGGAGTCCGACAGGGAGATAGCATCCCTCAGATAGTATCCCACCAAAATTGTTCACCCTCACTTCTGGAGGGGTTATTTAGAAAGCTTCACTGGGGAAACGCCGGTTTACAGATAAACAAGCAATTCTTGAGTCATCTAAGGTTTGCAGACGGCATAGTCTTGCCCGTTAAATCGGCAGAACAACTGCAAAAAATAATTGAATACCTATATTCAGAAAGCATCACATAGGGGATTAAAGTACGCATGAGTAAATTTCAAATATTTATATACAAGCATGCTGAATGCACCCCCTTAAAGTAGGTAGAGACTTACTGGAAGAAGTACAAGAATATAACTACCTTCGACAGGTTGCCACTGCTGACCCCAACTACACGAAAGAATGCTAGTGCTGAATAGGTACGGGTTGGGGCGCACTCTCAAGCACTCATAAATATAAAAAATAGGGTGCCTTTTCTCCTAAAAAGAAAAGTGTTTAACCAGTGCGTTATACAGGTCATGAAATATGGAGCAGAGGCTTGGGGCCTTACTAAACAACTCGACAGCGAACTTGGGTCGGCGCAACGAGACTCGTAGCGAAGAGTAGCAGCAACACCCATGGATGACGAAACGAGCGTCCTGGAGCAGGCAACAAACTCGAGTAGATGATATAATAGTTCAAATTAAGAATACGTGGACTTTCGCTGGCCATATAATAAAACGATCTGACAAGTGGACCAGAAGGGAAACCCAATGGATACCGAGAGATGGGAGCAGAAGAAGTGGGACGCCATTACCGCGGTAGAGGGACGAAGTAGGAAACTTCGGAGGCCAAGACTGGACCCGGGAAGCACAAGGCAGGAGCAGGTAGAGGTCAAGGGGAGAGGCCTTCTTCCGGCAGTGCACCTAAATAGGTTATTGGTGATGATGGTACTACTACTACTACTTCTACTACTGCTAATATTAATAATATTATTAAAATAATGATGATTATAGTAATGATGACGACCATGCGTATCGTATTACAATAACATTTCGTCGCAAGAAGACAGCGTCAATGTGCGTCCTTTTTGCGATATACTACACGCTCAAAAACTCCCGCAACAGTGCCTTTGCTTCTTTCCACAGGCTCAATTTGGCTAGAGAAACACGTGTATTACATAATTCGCAATGTGGGGGCATATGCAAGCACGCCTTATTATGTAGAGACGAATATGGTTTTGTCTTCTACACATGAGTACACGCATGAGAAGGTTTCCTTATTGATCACTCCCCAATCACAGGGCCCAAAGTGCTTGGTGTAGTTCTTCTCGCACGTGTTTTTTGCATTAATATTATATAAAAATTTGCATGCGGCCTCAATGCAACCTTGAATAAATAAATTTTATTCTTTTTAGGATATTCAATGAGACTGGGTATATTTTCTACCCTGCGTGCAATGTCTGCACTCCTTTTAGTTTCCTTCCTTCAATAGCTTTTAACTAGAGCGGAGCATATAGCACTGAATTCTGCTGATGGTCATGGTTACCCAGAGTACACTTAATATTCATAGAAAAAACATGGGTTCTCAGAACAAAGGGCACCACTGCGTTGCTATGTGCCTCAGTATCTGGATGTTTTACTGTCTAAAAGGAAGTATAGTTGGGAACTCCTTGTGTATTTTAATTCAAATTGCGGTATTTAGTTTCCTTGTCAGAACTTTTTTACTTTGATGTCCTTTGATGTTCTACAAATCTTTTTCAATAGTTTCTCACACCTTGGATTTACTTTTCGCACGAACCTTGAGCAATGCGGTTAAGATGACACGCCAGCCTTAAAAAAACTTTGAAGTGAGCTGTAAACAATACAGTAAATTTTAGACCATTATTGCCAAAAATGCATAAGCCGTGTTACATTCCTTCCACCGATTTACATTGATTTGATCCCAAAAAGATTTCATTAAAGAGTTTCGTTTTCAAGCGAAGCTTTCGGCCCCTCACTGATGATGTCCGTGCCCAAAAGCGCCTTCAGGAAAGCCAATTTTCCTGACGATGATAATGACAGTGGGTGACGTGTACAGAAACTAATACGCTTCTCTGCGAAGCTTAGCGACAGCTTTGTTTGTCCCCCTCCACTAAAGTATGATGTGCATGAGAGGGACGAGGTTGCTCAGCCGTCTGACTGCGCGACGAATAGGCCGGACGTCATCTCCTAATTCATGGTGGTCAGCGCGAACGAAAACAATACACAGAGAAGAGAATAGAATACGACACAGCGCCTGTGTCGTCTAGCGCCTGTGTCGTCTGTGTATTCTCTTTTCTGTGTATTGTTTTCATGTTCGCGCTGACCACCATGAATGCGATCCAACTCGCCCAATTCGCTACCTTGTTACAGGTCATCTCCTAAGGTGAACGTCTACAGCCGTTGCACTTAGTTTGGCGTACGATGACAATGATGCCGCTCTACATGCAGTCAGACTGTTAGCCACAACCCATTATGCTTAACGTCACATTTTGAGGAGTATGCGTTGAATACTAACGTCACATTTTTAGGTTTAAAACCTTGAACCGGCACCCACTGGAATATAAGTGGGCACTCTACACCGAGCAGCCCGTACCAATGCATGCTGTAAAGCCTAAAACCAAACGTTAATCCTACGTAGTGCATATGCAAGAGCTGCTGCGGTTATTCTAGTAAAGTGGCGAATAAAAAGTGGTGCATGATAGCGTGGTAGAAAAGTGGTTGATGAGTGTAGGATGGGCGAGCGAAGGTATCTATCACAAGAAATCTTCGACTTCGCCCATCGTCGTCAATAGACGGAGGGGTGCAAGACTTTTATGTACCACCCTCTCTGAAAATTTTCTGACTTCGGTTATTACAACACACTGGCCAGTCTACAGGGATGAATGTCACTAATAGTACGCCTGACAAAGTGTGAACAAACGTTCAATACTTACAGTAGAATGGGTAAACATTACACTTTTCATGGTTTGTGGGCCGTAGTTGGTGCGGCAGCCACAGACGGTGCTCAGCGTTTTTATTGCGGCCGCATTACCAATAAAATAGGGCTATAAACGTCAATACACTCCGTATGGGTCAAAATAAACAATTAGGTGGCATGTATGACTTCGGCAACATTCACGTCAATGCCTACTGAGGGCCCCTGAGCTAACCCGCATGCCTAACTGAGGATTGCGATTTTACTATCTGGAAAAAATCGCAATTTTTAGAATTTGAAATCACAATTATAAAATTGAAAATATAAATATATTGAACACTTCAAACAATAAGAGACCACTGTGATATGAACTAATAAGAAAACATTATGAGCTAGTTGTATTGAAAGTTCACATATTAGGTACAACCCCCAACGATATTCACCCGAAATCATTCACCCTCCCAAAAATTGGCTCCAGTCTACGCTGTGAATGTGGCTGGAAAGCAAAGCGTTAAACGACACCCACAACGATTGCCCATCGGACGTCACTTGAATTCACTTAAAGTCACTTCAATTGACGTGGGTCGACAAGGAGGGAAACCAGCGATTTTGCCAGCCATTACCTAGAATTCGCGGGGGCGGTGTCCCGGATGCAGGAGCGTCGGCCTGGGCCGCGCTAGAGCAGCAGATGACGCCGCCGCTGTAACCCGGCCGTCCGTCGGCAGAAAACAGTGAGGAGCGTCTTTCGAAGGGTGAGACAGCGGAATACAGCCGTCCTGATGTGGTAGCTAACGGCTACACCACCGCGCGACAAAAGCGCAGACACCAAAACAATTCGGCATAAGAGCTTGCTGATTCCCATTTATACCGATTTAAACAAGTTACGTTAGTAAGTTCTTGAATTGCGGGAAGGCTGAGTGAACTTCTATAATCCCTTTTTATTAGATGCAGTTGCTCCTTTCGCCTTTTGTAATTCATTTTAAACCACAACCGATTTTGCTTTCACCACATTAGAAAACAGAGTCGCATTCATGGCAAGCAGTGCGCAAATGGTAGCGTTTCTCTGGTGGCCAGATGTCTGCATGTGGTCTCTACATTTTCTTTCCCACCCTGCAACCCAATCCTTAACATATATTTGCTTCACGACCAGTTAATTCCTCCGGGAAGGATTACCCAGCTGGTGCTGGTGAACATGTTAATCAAGCCGTGCGAAGGAAGCGAGCAATAGACGCGCAGCACGCCAGAACAGGCCAAAAACAACCGTCGCTAAAACAGACGAGAAAGCCGGCGCTCCAACACGGCCCGCCGGTGCGACGAGGCAGCTGAAAGGGGGGAACGCTGGGTAATAGCGCCCATCACCGCGCCATCTACACTGTGCTCTGGGAGTGCAAACCACCCTCTTCGTCCCTATCTGCGTTTGGAGTTTCTTGTTCCGCTTGCAATGAAGGAATTGTTGGCTGGCAAAGACAGAAAGCTTTGCTTCAAAAATCTTTTCAAAAGCGTAATTGTCTCAGGTGCCCACGGCTGTACTTGAAATTCTGTGTTAAACACGAAAGTGTTTTAGGCACGGGTACAACAAAATCTGGGCGCTGTCAAATCCGTTACAAAAATGACGCCGCCAGAAAACAGTTCGATTGAAGCGGCAGCGCTTGAAGTCTAGCCAGGAACTCTCTCGCCGCGTCGGGACGTACACAGCGCTCTGGATACTGCGCTAAGAATTCAGGCGCAAGTAGGTCTGTGAGCGCGCCTTATATCGTTTCCGATAGTTTGTTCGTTCAGATGCCGTCTAGAAAATGCTGCCGTTTAGGAGAATGCAAGCGAAGTAGTTCATTATGACACTAATGAACATCGCCTGCTAGCGCATTGATGCTAGCGTCCTCGTCTACGCGGGACACGGGTGAACTGAGACACCCTCCACCACGTGCTGATTTGAGTTCCGGTTTGCGTCCTGGTTTGTTCGCACGGTTTTCAAGGGGTTGGAGTTTCAGTCGGATTTACGCAATGTTTCGGCGCGTGCAATCTAGTGTGTAACGTTTATGCGTCTAACGGTGCCACATCGACGTAATATAAATAGCGTTGTGCAAGTTCATGTGGATGCACAATAAATGCTTCTGTGGAGGCACACTTCACTTTCGTGTTTTACCGATTTCTATTAAAGAGGTATCAACCACATTTTTGTGGTCACTAGGCTCCCAGCAGATCCACTTTTCAACAGCAGAGGTGTGAAGTGGCACTTTGCTCTTCCGACACACCAAAAAACCTAGAAGCCTTAAGAAAAAATTGTAGCTAGAGAGGTCTCACAAATCTAACGCGGGACTTATATGTCGTAAAATCAGCAACCTAACCACCGGGCCAATCCCAAGGCCTGAGCGGTAAGGAGTTAGCAGCGGGGGTAAGAGTACAAATGAAATGCAGCCAACTGGAAAGCAAAAAAAAAATGCTTATCGTAGTCGAAATCAAACCTTGGTTCCTTGCGTTATGAAACCGGCATGTATACGGTTGACCCATCTTTTTTTCTATAGCTGAGCCATCATCGCATTCTGGATGCGCAGCATTCCCTTTGGGTTCGTAGCGCTTGCGTTGGCTTTGGATTTGGCCGTGGGTTCTAGCGCATGCTAACGCGGTCCACTTTGAAAGAGATGTCATAGCCTGCAGCTGAAACAATTTGGGCCTGCTAGTCACAGTGAACTTTCACCGGTAACTCCGGAAATAAATGTGAGCTGTAACAGTCGGGCCTCCGACGAAGGAAGAGGAGCCCCCAGCTCTGCCCTTTTTACAGCCTTGCACCAATAGTTCAAGCTGCACCAAATTTTTGCAGTGACAATAGGTGAAACACAACAGGACAACACACGGGGCAAATTTGCAACTGATGGTTTATTTTGGAAGCTTCAATTAACATACCACGAAGGCGGACGGAGAATGACACGGAAAGAAAAAACAATATTTCCATACATGGCGAATAACATGGTGGTGCACTGAAGCGAGGCATTGGCTCTCAGACCGAGATGGCCAGATTCCATGCTCATGAAATGTCGTCTATTTTTCATATTAGGTAACCTCTTGTACGTAAAACTCCCGCAGCCCTTTTAACCTCTGGCCCTATAAGTATCTTGAACTTGGGCGGTGACCAGCTTTCTCGATAATGCACGATGAGATGGCTGGCTCTTTCAGTTTTGAAAAAATTTCCAAGCCCACGCAGACGGTCATTCAGTAACTGGCCTGCCGGACGTTTACAGGACTGCCCATGTGTGTATGGAATGTCGCAAAGAAACACTACTAGCGACGTGCATGAGCCTTGTGTAGTTTTTTTATACACAATGTAGCCTAGGCTCTTCACACTTCGCTTGGCAAGTGATACAACTCACATTTCTGGCAAACAAAACACTAAGCGAATTCCAGCCCTCCCAGCTACTTTCTTCACCAAGTGGGAAACCTTGGG
>CM023453.1:134545460-134788487 GCA_013339765.2 Haemaphysalis longicornis | reverse complement strand
CCTTGTATGCGCGAAGGGTCGGTGCTCCTTGAAAATCGGAGCGTTGGCGAGGCATCGCAATCGGACAATACACTTAGTTAATAGAGAAAGCATTGCTGCCGCTTGCCCGCCAGCTGCTTGCCTTCTATCCCAAACAAATGTGTTGTTCTGTGGTTCGGCGTTTTCTCTTGACTAGTGCTGCCACAAATTTGTAAACCAACGCAATAGTAATCCTGCTTGCAGCCTATTTTCTCACATTTGTAAAAGCTTAAAGTACGGATTTTGCTTTATATATGTAAATACAATATTTCGTGGTTTTTATAATACATATGGTTTCTAGATGATGCTATATATTTGTTACTTTTCGCGCGCTTAGGCGTCATTATGAGCCCTTATTTTGGGAGAATTTCGAAGAATAAAAACATGTTTGATGCCTCTTTCATAGGAATTGAAAAAAACACGAAGTTAAATGTGCCTTCACAGTTGCCTTTACTGTGCATTTATATGAACTCGCACATCGTATTTTACATTACGTTCTTATGGCACACCGCTAAGACGCATGAAAGTTAGAAACTGGATTGGCACGCGCCGGAACATTGCTTAAATCCGACTGAACCACACCCCGTTGAAAACCGTGCGAATGAAACAGAACTGAAACCGAAACTGAAAACAGTAGGTGGCGGAGGGTGCCTTAATTCACCCGCGTTCCCGCAACATGAAGAAGTTGGCATCAAGGCGCCAACTGTCGGCGCGCATTAGTGTCATGATGAGCTACTTGCTTCAATTCTTCTAGACGGCAGCATCTCCTATACGGAATCTGAATAAAGAAAGTATCGGAAAGAATATAGAGAGAGAGAGAGAGAGAGAGAGGAGAGATGAATTTTATTGAAATGAAAAAACACAGAAAGGTCGGCCTGATATAGTATATCTGGCCAGCTAGTCTGTTGTGTGGGAAGAGAAAGGGAGGAAAGAGTGTGGATAGGGGACGAGAGAGATGAAGATGGTGGAGAAATAAATAAATGGCAAAAGATATAGGGCGCTTTCGTAGATCTACCTGCGCTTGAATTTGTAGCGCAGTCGGGAAAGCGCTGCGTACCTCCGTTGCGGCAAGAGAATTCTTGGCTCGAATGCTGACCCAGCCACGTCAATGAAATTCTTTCTGGCGACGTCATTTCCTTGATGGCTTTGACGCCGGTCAGACCTTGATGTAAGCTGGCATAAAATACTTTCGGGTTCAGAAAGTTTGGTCCAGAAGTGTGGCATGCATTATTCTTGACGGCTTCATGATAAGACATATTCGCAAAATTTATTAGGCGTAGCTTTCGTAGAAGATATTTTATAGCCATTATGCAGCAAGAACGAAACTAGAGAACACCCATGTGTGCCCCTTCGCTTTGTATGTTTCTGTACCAGCGCCACAACATTTTGCAATGCCGTACCAACAAACCTGAACTGGCACACTGGAAATAAATTACCTGACGAATATATGCCACTAATGCTGTGGACGCTTGATTTATATTGAAGATTTGAAGACTCGAAGTGGAACAGTCGTGAAGTGTAGTAGACACTCTTGGAAGCGTCAAAGACAGCAATTGCAGCTGCGCCTCTCTATTCGACACCTTTTTTTAGAGTGATAGTTTAAAACAACAACACCGAGATCACGAACACCGAGCCTTCATTTCGTTATAGTTGGCTTGATGTGCACAGCGTACGACAGCCATTGGAAGCTGTTCTTGGCGTAATCGGGGCTTCATTTTCAGTCAATAATCTAATAAAATGCACTAAATACCGTTGTTATTGCAATGCGGTTCACGTGTGGTCACTTGATCTGTTGCTTTCCTTCAACTTAACACTGCAATACGAAAACTGAAATGTCAGAATGACCTTCTCACGCGCTGCACGGCGCTTTATGCCGGGAATGCTGCTATTTTGGACAGTTTATGCAGTTAGGGTGGGGATTTGTTAGGGTAATTTGTTACATGCAAATCATGCAGACCGCACCCTGTTTGAAACTAGAAATATGCGAAGCGTATACTAAATATACGTTCGTTATTAGCAACCTAATGAACTAACTCTAAGGTACGCCGACGACAGGCGCTTTCAGCTGACTCTCTTCGCTTGCACATTTCTTTCCCTTCGCAGGACCATTTTGCTCGGTACATTGATGATGTGCATCTTCTACTCTTTGGGAGCAGCTGAAGCTATGGCACTGAGCTGTCGCTATCGCGGCTGTGATCCACAGATGTTAGGCCAAATCACGAGAACTGATCAGGTGGGTCCTTTTGCCTGCCCTTGCATACGTTGAACTTAATACATCAGTTGATGAATTTTCAACAGCTCAATACAGGCAATGTTTTCATGTATATATAGTTCAAATGTGTAAATGGCTGCTTATAAAAGTTGTAGTTAGCCGCAAATGTGACAGCCTGGATTCCCGACAACCCAGAGGGCAGGCTAGATTTAGGAAGGGGTACTCAATCATAGATCGCACCCATGGTATCAATCTATTGATAGAGAAATTCGCAGAATACACAAATCCCCCTTACGCGGCATTTGTATTTTAAGAAAAAACGTTTGACTCAGTACACACCGCAGCCGTGCTGAAAACCTTACAGGACCGGAGAATAGAACAGGCCCGCAAAAAATTTCTAGAAGACTTATATAAGGGATGTACTGGTAGGATTACACTTCACAAGCAGAGCGATATATACAGGGTGATCAAAATTAGGTCGACAGGTTTGTTTTAAATTAGCAGCTTAGATTTATATGAATATCCCCTCTAAAGTGAGGCTACGCGCCCAGGGGGACACATGATTAGGGGGTAATTATTCATGTCGGGGGCTTAATTAACTAAAATTAAATAGTTATTTTTTGTAGCTGCAGTAAGCCGGCATGTTTCTATTGCAGAGGTAGACGCATTCGTTTTTTTCCTCAGTTTCATTTGGCAGAATTCATCTAGCGCATACGTACTCCGAGATATCGAACTGCGAAGTTTAATTGACATTGGCAGGATTTCGCATGCTAGACAGTGAAGACCTGCGCAAATCTACTGCCTTTTGTTCTGCGCTCTTATAGTTGTTCTGAGTACCGCAGATTGCGATAACGCCAGCCAAGACTGAAAGGGTGCCAGTTATCACTTTTTCTTGCCTCCACCCCGTTGTCAAACTAAACCCCGTACACAGCAGGCACATCCCAGAAGGAAGAAGCTTTGTGCCGGCTTTTGCTGCCTACCATGGGTAATCATGGAAACGGCAGTTAAAACTTAAAACTCCAAGATCTACATATCGGAGTACAGACGCGCTAGAAGAATTGTGCCAAATGAAGCTACGTCGAAACACGATTGCGTCGAACGTTTCAATAGAAACATGCCTGCTTACTGTAGCCACTAAAACGTTAATTATTCAATTGTAGTTAATTAAGCCACCGACATCAATAATTACCCCGTAATTATTCGCCCCCATGGCGCATAACCTCCCTGTAGAGGTGGTCCTCACGTAAATCGAAGCGCTTAATTTAGAAAAAAACATATCGACCTAATTTTGATCACCCTGTATATCCGATCCAAAAGGGCGTATGACAGAGAGATACCATCTCGCGAAAAGTGTGCATGGCATGCCTGGAGGTGGGCTATAAAAGGCGTGACTTTGGAAACACAAGATTAAGGATAAACGAAAAATACTTAGAATATTTGAGGTTTGCCGATGACCTTCATTTGCTGGACGAGACTGCAGAACACCTGAAAAAAATGCCTGAGGAAATACAATCAGAAAGCAGGCCCGTGCGGCTATAAAGAAATATGAATAAATATAAAGTAATAACGAATTAGCACGCCAGAGGCGAACTCTTCAGCTTAGAAAACAAAAGCTAGAAGAAGTAAATGAATATTACTACCTTGCGCAGATGGTTACTGCTGATACGAACCACGAGAGAGAAACCGGGCGTTGAATAGGTATCGGCTCGGGAGGAATCACCAAGCAGTCAGAAATAATGCAAAGTAAGCTACCTTAATTACTCAACAGAAAAATGCAAGGAAGCCCGCAGTAACGCGTAAGACTGGAAGGTAGCGAAGCTGTACGCAACCTTTACAACCATAAAGATGGTTCAAGTACACGATTGCAGCCGATATACTTCTCCGCTGCCGCAACAACCTTTACTCTATCATTATTGCTATAAGTGTAAGCTTCCTTCATTTTTCGGAACTGATAATCATTGGGCATCACCTTAGAAGGGCGTACGCTATGACGTGTGTTTCTCATTCGGAGCAAGTGTTGCCCCGATTACGGCGAACGGTGCAATTTTTTTGCCCACCTTGGCCAATCCTCCTAAGTGGGTATGATTGGCGTGATAAATGTGCTCCGTGTACGCTGGGTGGTCGACGTGAGTCACCCCCACACGAGCGCTCGGCATTATCTTGGTTTTTTTTTACAGCCGAGCGATCGCCGCGAGGCACGCGCTCACGTGCGAGCCCTCGGTATTTCTTTGATATTTTTAACTGCGAACAGAAAAAATGCGATGTGCTACACAGCTTCCCTGTAAAAATATACAAACAGTGCATACTCCCGGTGATGACATACGGAGGTGAAATCTGCTGCCTTACTCAGCAAATAGAAATCATACTTAGATCGGCTCAACGTGCCGTGGAACGAATAATGGTAGCAGTAACGATTCGGGGCACGGAACGAGGTTCCTGGATCAGGGAACACACTACAACAGATGTCATCATTGCTCAAGAAAAAAATGACCTTAGGCTGGCCATGTTGTGGGAGAAATTGAAAACCAGTTGACAATTACTGTAACAGAGTCGATACCACGACGCGGGTCTAGAAGGCGAAGGTAAAAAACAACGATGGAGAGAGGAAATTCGGCGACCAACAGTGAACTCGAGCAAGCAGGATAGGATCGGTTAAAAGTCAATGGGAGACACCTTCACCTTGCAGTGGCCCTGACTACTCTTTGGTTGTTGATGAAAAATAGTTAAGGAGGAACTGTTTTTTGTCACTATTCACTATCAATGTGACCCACAGAGGCCCTGAATGACCCCTAACAAGCGCATTTTGATAGCTAACTAAGAACAACAACGCATCATTTTCTATCAATGGTATGGAATGTAGGTAGACATAGTAGTTCCCAGCATTGTCTGTTGGTTTTTATTATAGGTTTCACGTCCTGTTTGCGGTTTGAAACATCTGTCAAATTTTTATTATTGGTTGCAGCAAATTCTGACAACTTGATGTAAAAACCACGTTAAAGTCAGACTTCACACTTGCTAGACCAGACGATTGGCGAGTTGGTACACGATGCCTAGTAACACGACAAACAACACGGTACAATACGATAAGAGGGCGCAAACACAGCGCGGTCTTTGTGCATTCTAATCTTCTTGGTCGTGTTGTTTGCGCTGTTTCCAGGCATAGGGTTCGTACTTATGGCCAGCCCGGGAGTGTTGGGCGGAGCTTGTGAAGTAACCAAATCGGCTTGGAATGGAAAAAAAATACTTTAAGTCGAACTCTTACTGGGTACACTGTCTGTTTATTGCTTTAGTTTTTTAGGCACACAGTTAAAACTCACAAAGACCCTCTGAGTCATGACGGCGTAGTGTTCAGAAAAACGAGATGGGAAACGGTAAAGTCTAGACTGCTCACCTTCCCAACCTGCTCTCGCGCAGAAAAAAAGGGTTCACTATCTGCACCCTTCTACATTTAAGGGCCACCTAAAATTTACTCCCTAGAATTATACCGAAAGTTTTGGAGGTTTTAAGAGAAAGCCGTTATATTTAAAACGAACAACAGTCTGCACATTATAAACAGGTACAAAAAAAAACTAAACGCGGCTACGAAGCCCTCTGGCGTTTGGAACAGTCTAAACACAGTCCTTGCCTGAACGAATGTCTATGACTTCGTGTGGTCTTTCGAGTTTCACTTGCAGCTCTTATCGACAAGCCAGAAGCAGAAGCGAGAATATTAGAAGTTACGAGCTTTATATGATAGCAATAGCAGTCGCGGAAGGCGCCGATAAAAAAACGAAGGAAGCTCACACTGATGCGTAAGACTTGAAGGTAGTGAAGCTGTACGGAAAAGTGCGGTTTTTCCACCTTTTTGACTCACAGTCTTAAGTTAAGCCTCGCCGCTGTACGGGGTACCGGAGCTGGATGTTCGTCTTCCTCTATCGCACACGGTTCTGCGCCGCTCGTGGCCTCGTGACCTTCTTAGCGTACGCTTATCGCTTCGGCGGTGGCCTCCTCGCCTTTCTCGGCCACGTCCCGCACACGGGTCCCGCGCACGTTTCCTTTCCCTCCTCGAAAATAGGGAGTTTTAGAAGTCCGTCCGTTCCGTCGTGTAGGTTGTTACCGGGTTGACCGGGACCAGCCTGCGGCTGTGCGCCCGTAAGGGCGAGGAGGAAGGGCAAGGAGGCGCGGACATAGCGAAGGCAGGCCCGCGGAACTAACCCCCCTACCGCGACGAATGCACTAGGGCCCAGATGGCTCCTGGTCAACCCGGTAACTACGTACACCACGGAACGAATGGACTGCTAAAACTCTCTATTGTGTACCCGGCCGCCTATCTCTCCCCGTTACGGGGCTGCTTCTGCGTGCCGGGCGCTTGCGGATGGGGGTGAGGTTTGATCTACAGCGCTCAAGGGCAAAACTAGTCACGCCGGAAAGGATTCCGGAGGCAGCGTCGTGTACCTTGCGGTACGCCAAACTCGTGCTTGATAAACCGCCTGCTACCACGAAATAATACCTCCGCGCGATTCAAGCAAAGGTAGAGGTTGTGCCACAGTATGCAAATGCCACTGAGGCTTGTAAGGCCTATAATTCGACACGCAATAACCCACATCCCGGCAAGAAATGTAATGGGCCTGAATTAGAAACTATGTTCGCTAAGAGACTGATATTTTTGCAGATTTTAACGAATATTAGAGGGAAAGCCTAAATCATGCAATTGCAGGTAGTCTTCGTTTTTTTTCATTGGTGTTTTTTCTTGTAACAACCAAACGTGCATGTACGCTCATTGCGAGCGGTACGCATTTGGTTTGAAATATCACATTCTCGTTTTATATAAGGAAACGTATCTAAAAACGAAAGTGTATCAAGGGTTTCTCCTGAGAAAACCACCGTACGAATTTGCAACTCTGAGAAACACTTTCCTAACAGTAACATCCAGCATTGGATTATGTGCGGAAATTGAACGTTCCTTAATTTCCGGAGTAGCAGATACTTTAAGAGGCCAATAGTAACTAACCAGCTTCTGTGATGAGGAAAAGCCGAAATAATAAACTGTGACGATAGGCAGGGTCGGAACCCAAGTAAACTAAAGATCCAAATTCCTGTCCTGAGAAGAAAATTTTATGATATCGAGATGAATGCATCTACGTCATTTACAGAAGAATCTGTTCAGGATGAATACTTTTTCCGGTTCTCAAAAAGACGTGTGCTCATTTTATCGCCGAAACTCTCAAGCACTAACGCTTGCCACAAATTTTTCACGTGGGCAGTTATAGCACCAGCTTTTCCGAATGAGGATTGGGACTTTGTGCTTGTGTTTCGTTTTTGCTTCTGCTTGGCCGGAATTACGGTTTGCGTGTCTTGGAGACTCTTTCTTTCGAATTTCGGTTACGTATAAAAACGTAAATTGCATATCAAATTACCCGACACAATTACCGCCAGCCATGTCGCAGTAATATACAAGTTCGTCGAAAACAAACAGGTAACTGTTTCAGTGAGAGAAACTGTTTTCATGTGTTGACAGAGCACGCTTCATTAAGCAAGTCTGAAATAATCTGCGGGCGTGCCTTAACATATAATACAGATATCGTTCCGAGACAAAATAAGGCTGTCAAACGGCACCCAATTGGTTAAAGAATGATTCTCTTATTTGAAACTGCCTTCATATTGTTTTTGGTGGTACATACACAATTAGCGATAAAACATAGAGAATTTCAATGTGCCGTAATACGCTAACGTGGAAATCACGTCTAAGAATTTGCCGCTTCCTTCCTCCTGAGTCCCGTTAGAAACAGCAATATACAGATGAGACGCAATCCTCTCGTGTGCAAATCACGGCATCTTATAACTTCACGAGAGACACCCTGGAAAAAAAAACACTAAACGTGCGACGAGAAACTTTATCGTCCACTTGACATTCAGGGAAGAGGTGGTCATATTCATCGGTTTCGCATGCGAAAAGCCCAAACGTGTTCAGCGTAGGCATGCAAAAATCTCTAAAAGCTGTAGGTATATGGTTTAAATCATGCCTTAGGGCAACCTTTATCTACAGTAACAAATTAAAAATAGAGACTAATATGTAAATGCTTGCTAACAAATAGCTCCAAGGACTGAAACAAACTTAGAGCAAAAAATCAAGTGGAATGCATTTCTGCAAAATGGGCATTTAGGCATCTGAAATTTCTCGGGTATATGTTTTTATCTGAAATTGAATTACCTTCCGAAAGGTCGGCTACTTCCTTAGGGATTATAGGGCAGGTTGCAAAGCAACATTAATATTCATCCCACAGAATAAATGCTTCATTTGCGCTCGGGAAGGGCTTAGATGTCGCCTGAGCTATCAAGTTCTTCGCAAAACATGCTGTTTCTCACTTAAAATTAAAAGCTTACTTGCTCTAGTTGAGCTGAAAACAACTTGCGGTCCCCATTTTTTTGTTGTTTTTTATGTATCTTTGTTGCAGATATTACCGTTCTACGTACTTAGCGACTTAAATGCTCTTCCGGGCCTCTCAGGAATCTTCCTCGCTGGTGTTGTCAGTGCGTCTATAAGGTAAGCTGAACACTAACCTTCGGCTTAGGGGCGAAGCACCTTAAGGTCGAGGCTTGTCCGACGTCCGGCGTCCGTGCTCACGGCACAGCACCATGCAAATGGAAGCATCTGTGAAAAGGTTCACAAACGTTTAGAGGGAGAGAGAAAGAGAGAGTGCTTCTGGAGAGCCGTGCTGCGCATGCGTGAGGATGCATTGGTTTGGATTGAAATGAATTGGATTGGATTGGAATAAATTGAGTTGTATTGGATTGGGTTGGATTGGAAATTGTTTTAGCAGCAGTAAGCACTCTCACGGGTCATTTACGGTAAGAACGAGCCTCAGTGCTTTGCCCTCTCGTCATGATTCACTTTGTGGAGATGCGTGAATTTTTTGTATTCAGATGTGCATACAGCGGAATGTCCTTAAATAAATGATTTTTGTGCCACCATTCTACTGGCGACTTGTGATCCGAGATGTGTTCTATAGAAAACAGCAACTATATTTTTGTTTACTCTGAATATTCTACATAGTTATTTAGTTAAATACCACTACTGTTTATTCTTAGGTGGCATTTTGTGCACTGAATGGTTCAACTTATAGAGGCAGGCATTGAGCCTCGCACAAAATACGATAGGCCCTGGTCGCTGTTGACTCATTAAGATGTTCAGAACATTGCTCACCACGCGTGGCCGACTCACTTCAGGATGGCGTAGCCATTTTTTGTTGTATTATGTGTGTATGGATTAGCGCGGATGTTTTTATTTCTCACACTTGCACCGTGGCTACGCTTGGATCCCATAGCGGCCAATAGAGGCCAAAAAAAGAATGGCTGTAATGCGGCTTCTTAAAAAACTCTTCAGCCTAATTTTATCTCATCATCTATGCAGAAAGGCCTAATGATAATATATTTTGAGGACATGTCGCCAAACTTACTCTTCCCAGAGGCCTAACACGCTAGGCGGAAATCGGATCATCACGCTCAAGTTTCCAGTTTCTTATCACCAGGCGGCTAACAACCTTGCAGAATGGGCTATGAGCGATATCGAACAGTACATTCACGTGTACCCTAATTTTCCCGGGTGTTGGCTGTGCTGCTTGGCGGTGGCGGTCACGTATCACAACCGGTCACACAAACGTACGTTATGATGCAGTACTCAGTATGCAGCCTTTGGCAAGCCCTGACAACTACCTCTGATGACAAAGCATAAATTTCAATAAACAGAAAGAACAGCTGAGGGTATAATGAAGTACAGGGGGAGGATGAAACGTTTCTTTGACAGGTGTAACAAGACGAGTATCACGGCTATTTCTCCAGGCGATTTGGTACATTCGGTTGACGCATTCAAAAATGATGTGCTAACCTAAGAACCAGACGTACGGGCCCTTCTTAGTAGTCAAGACAGCATCCGCCACTGATGTTGTAAAAACCCCGCTATACATGACGTGTACCTGAACCGTGGAAGTCTCAGCCATCAGCAAGGTGCTTCCCTAAACACAGAGGGAGGATGAAAACAGGGCCTGGAGAGGGTGGACAGCCAAAGCCATAAAGGCGGCATTAGGGGCAGGGAAAAACAAAAGGTTTAAGAATAGAATAAAGGTGGTTCCCAAGTGAACAACCTCAGATCTTTAAACACTTCGTCGCTTGTTATTAAGCGCGATATTTCTGTGTTCCACTAGTCGTTTGTGTACGACCTGTCGGCAGAGCCACTCCTGAGATGTCGCCGCTTAGGTGAGAGACCTGGCGCCGCATTAGCATTTTGACTTACCAGGCAAGATTTTATCCTCGGGTTTCCAACCGATAGGCATCTTTTGTAGCTGGGTGTTTTAAGTGGGGAGAGTATGTCATCATCCCGGGTGTCGTTACACTAGCTGGGAATGTGTCCCAAGCATGGTGGCGGAAAGGGTTAGTGTTATATATCCGTCCCCTGTATCAGGCTGTTTATTTGAAGAACAGCCAAGAGGATGAAAAGAATTAAGAGAAGTGATACGCTTGTTCCAATGCGGCGTGTCCTATGGTTGGAGGTCCCGATATGGAAGCTTGCATAAATATGCAGGTTGTGAAGACTTTTTCTGCCGTCTGCAATTACTCACTTGGGCTCCTCTGCTCGTGCCTGTCTGCACAAACCATATTCAGGCCATGGCATTATTATAATCTTCTCCAGACAGACCCAGCTTTCCACACCGAATCTTGGAAGTGAACACCTTGATGTTTGCAGGCGGGGCAAGACTAAGGAATGACGAAGAATCGGTTTTTATTGCGTTGTGTCTAGCGGGGACAGCGGAATCACGGGTACAAGTTCGCCCACTAAAAAAACAGCGTCGTTCCCATTGCGATGTAACCCAGCAGTTACTTTCCCCGTTACAATATCAGGGATTAGTGCTACTTGAAGTCAAAGCTACCGGTATTCTTCGCTAGCTGGATCTTTTACTTTTTCCTTGGGTAAAATGGAAGGGCAGCTAACAGGATTTTAAAAAAAGCATATCATAGGCTAGTCAAGATGTTCCGACCTTACTCGTTTAAGGCCGCAGGCAAAAGAATATGCATGGCAAGTCTAGGAACACCAGCTTTTTCAGGCGCTCTTCTCAAGTATGTTTGGAGTGGTGCTAAAAGAAGCACCTAATTCGGGAGTGTTGCAGTAAGTAGCGATTGCGATAGGGGCGATGGTAGGTTAGCCTGCACAACATAATCATGTGTTTTTTTGCCCCATACGTCTTGTTCTTGCAGCTGCTCCCGCCAATTAGTAACGCAGGAGATTGATAATATATTATCAGTGATCTGGAAGCGCTGAAAAAATATCGCATAAGATATATCTCCTTTTTCTGTATGTGTTTTGCTAGCAGAAGGTTGTTATTAAAAGGATCGTCATCACGGATTCTCGTCAAGGATTTCCACTATCAAGAGATAAATAAGACGTTTGGAGGTTGTTCAGATTTTTACGAAGACTCACAAAATGCAACCAATATTCCCATGTGCGCTGTTCGGTCGAGTCTCACCGTAACCTGATTTTACAGTAGTGAGAAGTAGGACAGCCCAGATAGATGGAAACTAACAGAAAGTCCACCTTGTTCGGCAGAGAAGACAAGGTAATGGAGGCTCCTTGAACGCTTTAAAATTGTCGGTTGGAATCAGTGACACACCTAATTGCGTTGCATAAATGTGGAATAATAAAGCAACATCGGCTAAAAAATGGCTTGCAAGATAAGTAATACCTACTCAATGCATCGCAAGTCAATACATCCTCTATATCCGGTAGAATGCACGCATTTGCCGCAACACAACTTTCTCCGCTATACAGCTTCTGGAAAAACCCGAAACCTTTCAGCAATATTGCTTTTTTATTTTTCATTATTTGCAATACTGTGATCGGTCAGTTTTCGTCAATGAAAATTTTACATCTGCTCCTAAATATTTCATGCGAAGTCTTAATTCTGAATCACGCAAGCGGAAGTCAGCAGCGGATCGCCGAGTTGTAATAATTATAAAAAACTAATTGATTATGTTTTGTACGTCGTTCTCTCTGTTAATTGGCAACTGACGGTCCCCATTCCCCTCTGACGGAAGCACGGTGTCTTCACTGGTGAATTCTCAGGCTGCCGTAGTGTACATGGATGTTGTCACTCCTTTCTTCAAAGTTGACAGCGCCAGCGTCTCTCCCATCATAAAAGGCATAGGTAAATATTCTTTACAACGTATATTTCATGCATCGCGGGATGCAAAAATATCATTCTCCTTTTTAACCCACAGCATTTTCCGCCGGCTGCGTTATGACAGCACTGAGCTTGGCAGTCGCACACGTCGGGTCAGCGATTTCGGCAAGTTACACAAGCTCTTTTTGTTTTTAATTGATAAACCTTTACATAATTCCGCCAAAAAAGGGTATTCAGTGTAGTAGACAACAACAGCTCAAAATATAGGCTCCATTTGTGCAAATTTATTCTTTGTTCTGACAACTGAGGTTTGTTTAAAACGTTTATTTTCAAGTGATTCTCTGATTACACTGTGCGGTATACCTGCAACCAGAGGAGAGCAGGGTTAGAGGCCAGGGTAAGGGGAGGGGGCAGATATAGGTTAGGTGGATCAGTCTCTGGGGTGGAAAACGAAGGCGACTAAAGTGCGCAACGTCTCTATCTTCTCGCGACGCCAGCAACCAGTGGGGTCATAAGCTACTCGCTCTACCTTTCAGGTCTAAGTGGACCCAGAGACAGCGCAAGTAGGTGGAAAGATTTCACTGAACGAAGCAAGCCTACTATGGGTTCTGGCCTCGCCGAAGCCACAAATATGCTGTATTTAGTATTTTTCGGTTATTTTGTTATAGTTTTTGATGCAGGAGCTTAGAGTTTATTTTAGAAAATTGAGGGCGGACTTCGGTAAGTTGCGTACAAAGTTTTTAGGTACCTCCAAGACGACGTTAAATAAAGCTTGATCTTGGCACGAATTTCAAATGATTTCAGTAAACGAAGCAATTCCAGTCTTTGGGTTCTGACATCGCAGACGCAACGAATTTGCTGCAGTTTATTTAATTTGGGTGATTTTGTTATAATTTCTGATGCAGGTACGGAGAATTTTTTTCCAGATTTTAAGGCTGTTTTCGGCAAGTTCCGCAAGAATTATTTAGGTACCACAAAAACGACGTTATAAAGACACAGAACCCCAAATGTCTTGGGAAAGTGCCTCTCCTGTCTGTGTAGGAGGCCTTTAGTTACAGCTGGGGAAAGAGTTGGGAAAGGCGTTGGCACAGTTTCAACTTTTTGTCGTAGTGTTTCGTGTACCCGTTTGAACGCTGTGCCGATTTTCCCTAGCACGGGACCTCTTGCTTACTCGTGTGCGCGATAAACTAGAAAGGTCTAATAAAGAATAAAAAACGTAGTACATTTATTACAACTCTTTTACTTATACAATGCAGCGCTATAAAGACCCAGAATTATGTAATTCAAACCGAACCATCATGCGTTGGTCTTCGGATGCAAATACGCCGACCGCTTAGCATTCAAAATTGGAAGCAACTGTGAGTAATTTGAAATCAACCAAGTTTGCGAAGAAGTGCTCGCTGTTTTACGATTGTCTTCAACAGGAAAGCGGGATGACGCTTTGTTGCTTTTTTTCTGAAAAACAACCACCCATGATTCAGCTACTCTAAAGAAATGCTATAATGGGTAATTTTTGTGAGTTGCACTGACCGAAGAAAACTCCTTTTTATTTTACGGTGAATGTTTCATATTGTCTATATTTATTTTAATGGTATTAGCAAAATACAGACTGACTACACTTTGGCGTTATCCCGTAGTTTAGCCTCCCCACAATGCATGCGAATGGCAAATGTATGCTTTGAAAAGAGCAAAGCAGGTATATGAGAGCCGCGTTCTTTCCATATCCCTCAATACTGCGACCTTTTATGCAAAATTGCGCAACGGAGAGCGTCATGCTTGCAGTTCCAGATGCATCAGCACAGACCAAGCATTTGATTTCATTCTTATGCTGGACAATGCCGTTCATCTAAACTTTATTGTTTGCTGCAAAAATGAGTCCGTCATATGCATTGTGGCGAAGACTAACAACTGGATTTTTTTAGAGTTGATACTCCCAATGGGAGTGCTGGTATTCATTGACCTATTGCGAACTCTTATCTACAAAATAACTGGTATGCACAAACATATTTCGCACCTGCTGAAACAAAATTATGCAATAACATTGCATATAATTAGAAAACAAAGAGTGAATCAAAATTTGTATTTTTGTGTAAAATAGCTATCGCAGTAGAGCGTCACAAATACTAGCGTCAGCCTACGAGTAATTCCCATTTCCCTGTCAACGCGGTCTCAGGTGTTCATTCTCGCCAACGCAGCCATTTGTGGTCCTTTCGTTGGTCTTCTGCTGCTCGGTTTGACGGCGCCTTTTGCTACCAGCAAGGTACGTTTTCCCCCTGAGAAAAAATACAAGATGAAGGGGTAAGTGTTTTGACACGTTGGTACGCTGTCGTTCATAATAGTAGTTCTTTTAGTTGTTCACCATTGGCTATTGCTTTAAGGCTTAACACAGTCAAGGAAGCGAAAAACTACCCAAACGCTCTCCTTGAAAGTTATTCTGGAGCTGCACTTGTGCAAAGCTGCTGAAAAACAAAAAAAAGCGAATTTCGCGTGCAAATATACCTCTGTCAGCTGAAGACATTAAATTTCGAAGCTCGCCAATGTGGAGAATAGAGTAATCGGCACAATGAAGCAACCAAAATAGAGGGGGAAAACACACTACACTTGACATTCTCGGAAATAGAGCATGTTTATAATGCTCTTCCAAAAACCTCGAGTCACTAGCTGCGTAAAGTTTGCAGTAATGAACAACTTCACCTCGAATGGGTCGGTTTCCAAGGCATAACGCTAGCAGTAATTAATAGAATTTCCCTATCCGTTTCGTCATCGTGTTTGCATGCTGGATGGGTGAAATGTATGGGTCTCATCAGAGTATTCGCCCTACAAATTTTCGTAAGTTTCGAAATGACAAAATACTCTACAAATACTTCATGACGAAGGTTGAAAGAAGCCCGATAGATTTTTCAGATTAAAACTGCGTGAAATGTTCTTCAGAACTTTCGCTAAACGTGCGTGCAACCGCCGTTGCAAGCGGGTACAATCGGTGGTCAAACCTTGAAAGAGCCAAATCAAAACGAAGAACGAATTATTGCGGTTATTTTTCGCACCTTGTGCAAACGCATCTATCATGCATCTAAAGGTATAACAAGGCGTGGTTTATGAGATGAAGGTGTACTATTTTACTTTTCCTTTGTGAACGGTGCGTGTATTGTCTCATCTTGAGTCATTCCTTCATCGCTATTTTAATTTACCATGTTGACACAATGAAAGTCCGGTTTCACACACGCGCTGTGTCTCACGAGATGTTATCTGATATTTTAACTCGACCAACGGCTTTATGAGAAATGCGTTAGTGTTTAAAGATGATAGCCTTTCTTGGGACACTTAAACGCAGAAATTTTGTTCTGTCTGTCTGTCTGTCTGTCTGTCTGTGACCCGATTCAGCCACCCCACGAATTGAAACAGGGACTGTGCAATAGTCTCATATATCCACAGCTAAATTTAAACGTCTCAGTTTGGTGTTGATGTACAAATTTTCAGCATTGGTGAACAAGAACAAAACATGCCAACATAATGCAGAAACGCAATACTTGAATGATATTTTCAGTGTTCCTTTATTAAAAAATTCACGGATGCTTGTTTGTGCGATAGCAAAAATAAATACCACATCAGCTACAGAATACGTTGCCTGCTGCCGCCCGATCTATCTTGCGGCACTCAAGAAAATCAAACGTCAGCAATTACGAGAGGTTCCACTAGATAGGTTCCACGTTTGGCTTAGAACGCTCGTGGAGTAGGGCAACGTGGTTTTATAAACGTTGTGGCAGGGTGCCTTGATCCTCGGGCGTCTCCGCCGAACGACATCGCTGGCATTGGGGCGCCGACTGGGAAGAGTGGAACGCGGTAAATTTAAATTGACTTGAGCAAACCGGCAGCGCAATATCTTGGGAGGAATCAGACGGGAGGGGAACAGGATGAGAGGTGAGCAGAAAAGATAAGGGAGGCATTTACTTGCCTTGGGCGCCAGTCGACTATCGTCTTTCGCCGATGTTCGCAACGAAAACACAGGACACGCGGTCATTTTTTTCCCAGGACGGTGTCGCTTCCTTTAAGAAAGCGCTTAAAAATCACCATTCTACGAACAATAAAATACAAGAACACGAAGTTCTTGCGCTGTGAGAGACAGTGACAGTTGACATTTGGCCCTTCGAAAGTTAGAACCAAGTTTTGCGAATTTTCGCTTTTACGCGAAGAACTTGAACCTTCGCTGGCGTTGTGGCTTTTTCGATTCCGGGTTGAACTTACGGTAAATAATTCCAGTAACGATACCGCTAAAAAAAAGCGCCGAAGGTTGAGATAAAGAAAAGGCAAACGACGGATGCGTCGGCAGTTGCGTATACCATGTGAGCGGCGGCGTGACCTCGTCCCTAGAGAACGTATGCAAGCTGTGATGGTGAAAACGTACTCTGCCATTAGCTGCCATGCTCCGCACTTTGTAAGAGCCGCTGGGGTGGTATGGATACCTTGACAGAGCACAGGAGAAGAGAAACGGTCGCTGCCAGAGGGGCGGTCTCGGATTGATATTAACCTAGGATTTAGAAGTCCCCTATGGGAAGGATAGTCTTTTTAGAAGTGATCGCACAATGTTTAAAGGGGCCATGCAGGCAAACACAAGTTTGGTTGATTCGTTGGAATCAGCGTCATTGGAATCATAGTGACTCCGCTTTTAACGTAAACCTTGCTCAAATAAACTCTGTAATTACGAAAAAGGCGACCGCCATACGGTGCACTAGCACCAGTCCTCCCACAGAACTTAAGATGTCATATGCCCTGAGGCCGGAAAGACAGACGCCCATTAGGCAGGCGTTATAAGATTAGTAAACGAGCTATTTGCGCTTAAATTTAGGGTGCATTGTCTGTATAACAGTAAGAATTGTAGGGTGGACAATTAAAGATACGAAGAAACACATAAACACCGAGCCAGTTACCGCGGCACATTGCTGGCTGACACTGTCTTGCACAGCCATGGAACATGTTGGACATGTCTGACGCAATAAGTACAATGTGACATCTTCAGCAAGATCACTTACATGGCCATGTTTGTCGAGCCATATCTTAAGTTTCAGAAACGATTAGTTTCAACCTTAATCAAAATACGGAAGGTACAAAAGCGCGGCAAGCAGCCCAATGGGAACACTGGCCCTTCAGCGGTATTGGGGTGCCATTTACAAAAGTGGGCACTAAACAATATGACCATAATAACACCGTTAGGCGGGCTAGTTGGTACTCAGAATTCATGCTGAATTTTTGCGCAGCGTAAGACTAGGACAGATAGAACAAGGGACACGAACACCAGACAGCAGCCTATGAGATGATATTAACCGTGGTCGGCAGGCTACCGTTTCTTTTACCGTCGTTCCCGAGATACGTCATTGCCGACGTCACGAAAACTAGCGATTCAGTGGGTGAAATAAAATTTTGGCTTCAAATGATTAATTCCTCTATGGATAATGCATACTTTGCTGCTCCGCAAGCTCTGAGGGCACTGTGAAAGACTATACCTTTCGAATAAAACAAACTTGTATTCTGTTTGCATGGCCGCTTTAGGGACAAAGCCTTACTCACCTAGAACAGCGTGTTTAACAATGACTGACAGTTTGATCGGGATGTGCAGGCAGGGGACTTCCGACCGCCCTTCCACCGACCGCCGCCTCCCATCTGTACACATGTGTCTAACCACGTGCCTCACCGATCGTTTCAACGGGAGACGGCACCGTTCTATCTGCCGCCACGCAGTTTCTTGCTATAGCTGTGCTAGTGCTTTAGTTTAGCCGTTTTGAAACGGAAGGAGGGAGCGAGGGCATTGGTCCGTGTGTGCCGAGCTGGTTATGCATGCCATCACTTGAATATCTGGTCCTAGCCGACCCACTCCCCTCTATTATAAACCTATTATCTTCCGTTCCATTGCTCACTATGTCGTGCTCAATTTAGGTTGAACCCTTTTACTGACCTTCCAAGATTCTGCCCGTAGGTGAATACTAGTAAGATGCAGCTGTCATACACTTTCTTCTTCAGGGACAATGATAGGGTGCCATAAATTATCTTAGAATGTCTGCCGTATGCACTCCACCCTATTCTTATCCTTATAATTATCTCTTACTCATGGCTGGGATCCATGGTCACTACATTGCCTAAGTAGGTATATTCGCTTACAACTTCTGCTGCCTCGCCCCCTATCTCAAACCACTGTGCTCTCCCAAGGTTATTGATCTTTAAATTATTTTTGTGCAGATTAATTTTCAGGCACACGGTTCTACTCTACTTTTCTAGTGCGGTAGGCTTCCTTTGAAATTCGTCCCCTGAGTTACTTAGCAAGGCAAAGTCGTCAGCAAATCTGAGGTTACTGTGGTATTCTCCCTTAACCCCTACGCCCACTGTTCCCAATACAATGTTCTGTGCAGCTCTTGTAAACATGCTGTAAGTAACATTGGAGAGATTGTGTCACCTTGTCTGACACCGTTTTTATAGGTATTTTACAGCTCTCCTTATGGAGGACGTTGGTAGCTTTCCACCCATTGTAGATATCTTGTATTATTCTAAAATAATGCTCGTCTACACCCTGATTCCACAGTATCTGAACGAATGCTGAGTATTCGACCGAGTCAAATGCTGTCTCATAATCCTCGAAGGATATATATAAGGGTTGACTATACTCCGCGCACTTCTATATCACATAGTGATAGTATAAATAGGGTCCATCGGAGAATAACCTTTACGATACCTGCTTGTTCTTTAGGTTGACAGAACTCTAAGGTGGCAAAAATTGTTAGCTGGCTGAGCACCTTGTAGACGACTGACAGTAGGCCGATCGGCCTCTAGTTTTTCAAATTCTTTATGCTACATTTTTATAGATTAAGCTGACGTCAGCATTTTTCGAAGATTCCTGTCACTCGCGGTCACTATGCATTGCGTATACAGGTTTGCCAGTTTTTGAAGCAGAATTGCGCGAAGTCCTTCAAGACGTCTGCTGTAATGTGATCCTCACGCTGTGCTTCGCCCCTTGCATTTCATTCGAAGCCTTATCCGCTTGTCGTTACTGACGGCATGTCTATCTCATCTTAACTACTTCGTCTTTCGGTATTATCCTGAAAGTCCTGTTTACTGTACAGATCTGTATAGAACCCCTAGGCTACTACATCTATTTTATCCATATTTCTGATGACATTACCTCGCTTGTCTTTAAGTGCATACATAATATTTTTCCGCATACCTAGACGCCTCTTCACTGCTATAAGGGTGCCTTCGTTCTTTACATCAGGCTCGATCCTCTTCATATGATACTTCCGCATGTCAGCGGTCTTACGCTAAATAACATCGAAAGGGCGGCAAGTTCTGTTCTGTCTGCTGAGGTAGATATTGTCATGCTTTGCCCTTTTCTAATTAACTCTTTCGTCTTTTGGAAAAGTTTACCAGTATCCTGTCTCGAGATCGGTCTTCCGACTTCTACTGAACACTCCGTGATAATGCTTGTAAAATCGTCACAGGCTTCCTGTGCCGAACCTTTGGCTACTCGGATAGAGCTGAATATCGGTTCTGCAGCGGGATCTTAAATTCTTAAACTTTCCGTGTTACTGTCAGCTAACATTAAGAACTATCTTTGAACCCATCGTAAAAGATCCGTTACTTTCTTCTCAGCTCTACGCCGGCGAATAGGACGGCGCTCTCCCCAAATGTTCAAAGCAACCCCGCAATATTTTCCGCTCTGTGGCAATCTCCAGGGACACTTCGGATACATCTGATTGAGCCATTCAGCTAATTGCCTCTCATACCAGAGACTTGAAAAAACTTGCCTTGGGCATCCCTCTTAGCGATTGTCATGCTACTTTAATTTGCCTGCCCTAGCACCTCTCATTGCATACAGGTGACACAAAAATTTCAGGGAAGCTTGCCCTCACGCGCAAGACTTGAATGACGAAGCTTTTTTAAGCGAATACTGATGGACACAAAGTTAAGTTTTAGTATTGTTGTGGTGTCGTGGTTGACGTTGGGCGCACGGCGATTCAATGTCATTTGGTTTGTTAAAGCCACAGTGACCTCATCGTTTTGGTTGAAGCTTTCGTACGCAACTTTGCAATCGCGACTTATCGCCTCTGCCGGAGCATTTGCACGCCGAGCCTCTGTAAGCGCGACTTCTTCCTCGGGGGTGCTAAATATACGCGGCCGGGACAACATGTGGAGTCAATGATCAACTACAGCAGGTTCGACATTCAAGTCGCGGCTCTTCTACGGTACAGAGGGCATGCTCACCATGACACCAGAACGAACCAACGAGGGGCCTGGGCTATGACGTGTCTTTGTCGATCCGAGCAAGTGTTGCCACGATACGGTGAACGCTAGAGTATTTTTGCGGCGATTGTTGGGCCGTCTCCTAAGTCGGTGTGCTTGGCTTCACCAACTTTCGCTCGAAGCAGACGGCAAACGCTGAAGTTTTTCGTCAATACTTCCCACTTTCCATAAGTCGGTAGGCTTAGCTTGACGAACGTGTGCTTGCAATTTACTTGGTATTCTTAGCAGCGGACACCATGCACAAATGATTTGTATCAGTGCTTCGCTGTTAAAAATTATGGAGCCACAGTCAGGCTGGACAGCAATAAGCAAGGCACTGCATCAACTAAAACGACATTTCAGCCTAAGGTAACGGAGTAGGTATAGATTTCCGGGTAAACTAAGAGCTCTCTTTGAAGACATCGCTTTGAGGGCTTATGTGCCAGTTAGTAGTTGCGGTATGTTTTAAAGCAATAAATATGCGTGGTCTGTAAAGCACAGTTGTCATGAAGGCAGGTCGGTGGTTGTTCTATAATTACAAGAGAAAGCAATGGGAGCTACTGGCCTAACAGCGTGGGAAAATTAAAATTTAGAAAAGCCTTCATATTTTATTTCGTTTCAAGAAACCATTGCTCGCCTCGAATCAACTGTAAGGCTGAACTCGTGGTAAAGCTTTGTGTATTCGTCGACAGTGTGTCTACGAAAAAGTGGTAAGAATTGAAATGATTTTGCTTGCCATTTTCCTTGCCCAATTTTTGAATTCCTTTCGCAGGGAGCCGGCATTGTGACGTTGGTCATGATAGCGTATCAGCTGGGACATATGTTGTGTAAACTCCAAAGCGGCATTCGAGATCAGAGGATGCCAGTAAGCGTCGAATACTGCCCGGACAACACAACTATTCCCGAGAATGCATATAATATCACTTCCAGCAAAATAGCCTCCAGGTATTTCCACATAATATCATCGTCCTCAAAATGTTTGCCTAGGGGAGTGGGTTAAGTATAATTTTTACTTATGAGACCACAATAAACAGAATGTTTGAACAGTGCACTTTCTATGCCCAATCGTGTAGCGGCACTGGCTCATGTGCTTGAAAAAGTTATCACAATGGTAAAAAGAGTGATAAATAGTAGATTTCGCCAGCGCAAACACAAAAATGGAAGAAAGTAAACACAATTTAAACTAAACTAAGAAAAGGGTCTTCAGAAAGCGCTGAGCAGCAATTAAATTTATGGCCGCAAGAACAACAAAAGTTAAAAATCAAGAGCAATACCCAGAAAACAGAATTCAACTTAGGTTCAACGACCTATACTTGGATAAGTTAGGTCAGGTTGTGAAAGTAATACCCTTTTTGGAAAGGATGTACAGCTCCATTGTTACTTACGTAAATGGCGTATGACATTATGTCATCGGATTGTATTTCTGCCCTTCATTTCCCTGTAGGAGCGGCGTCTTATTGTTGCATTTGTCCATAGTGTTGCACATAGATTTCAATTTCTCACTCCTCGTTTCGATTATGCGACCCGAAAATTGTGTGGCACGTTGGATGAAAAAGAACGTAATGTCACTGTATTTATTTTTTATTATTTTAAGTATTTGTGGTGTTGCCGTTGTTATTTACAAATACAGGGTATTCGAAACTCTTTGTTTTCAGCAACGACGAGAGCATATTCCTTGCCCGCCTGTCTTCCGGATGGAGTAGTTTCTTCAGTGCGATAGTGACGTACATAGGAGGACTCGTGCTCAGCCTTTTTATAGGTATTTGCATCTCTGGCTTTGTCTTGTTTGTCTTGCAGCACTCGTACAAATATCCCGAAAACCACTTTTCTGAAGTTGCTTTTCACCTTACCAAGCTCTAAAATAATAGCAGACCGACAGTAGTGGGTCTAGTTTTTTCAGCGTAAAAATTTATTTCCTTCAACTCAATTCTTGCAAGTATATATAATGGGAGCTTTGTTAATGCTTGAAACTACAAACTCTTGATACTAAGGCAATGAAGGCGACTGGAGTATACAGCAGAAGGACAGTTTAGGTATTATGGCTGTGTACTTCCAATTTATTGCGAAGCCATGGCAATTACCCTAGGCAGCAATACAATATTATTTACAATGGAACTGTTGCTGTCCAGAGAATGTGTAAAATGCTCTTTAGATCTCATTCATGTAGGTACCTTCAAAAAAATACAGTTCAACCGGCAGCATAGACAGCTCTAATGTTATGCCACGCTTCATTTAGTTGTCCAAAGTGAAGTTGTAAGCGTTGAATATTTCCCGCCTACTGTGAATACATGGCCATATACGGAGAGAACGGTTACAATACACGGTTGTACCTCTTCATTCAAAAAGGCTATTCTGACCTAATTTATTTATGTAGGAATTAGCTGTAAACACTACTGTAACAAACGCCGAGTGTCGTTCTGGTTTAATGATGCGTAGTTTGCTGTAATGTTTTAAATGTTGCATTTTTGAGTGCTCTAAATACGTGACCTCCTGTGGGAGAGCATGTGACAGCCCCATGTTTGTCCGCTTAAAAAAACTCTCCTAGTAAGTTTAATTCGGCTAACTACCGCGAAGTGTCCGCGATGTTATTATAAGTAACAAGGGTGGTTTTTGTAGGGTGCTCTGCGAACTCCGCAAAGCTTCGCTGGTCACCCCTCTTAACTAAGCGGAAGGGTTCCTAATTATTTGCGTTTGATGACGGACGATTGCGAAAATATAATCCCGATCCGCGGTACCCTAATTGGCGTGGCAAACCCTGTTCAACGACTGCTGCTCTGCGGTTCTGCCGTTGAACGCAATCTATATCGAAAGGAGTTGGCTGCAGTGCTCTGATAGCGAAATAACCTGCCCTTTTGTACACCTTGGTGATTTTCCGTCATCTTCTAGCCAAAAACAGCACCTTTGATTTGGCAAGATAACGGAAAAAATACGTGCACCCAGTACGCCATAAAAACACGTCCTCAAACGTTTGCAAGGGGCAAAACATTTTTAATAGACCCTACCTCTGCCTTTTGGCAAATCGACACAGAACACACTAGCCGGAAAGAGTTTTATTCTGGCCAGGTTAGGTGTCATCACACCTAGGTCGTTCCCTTTGTCGTATGCAACTCACCGCAAAATTTGCAGCCCGTGATTATCTCGCTCATGCGCGGTTTAAACCAGTTCTTAAATTCTATATTTCTCAGAAGATGCATTTATGTTTCCTGCTACCTTTGATACCCATGTCCATGACCTTTTTTTCATCCTCCCATTTTACCACCTGGTCTGCATCTAAGCTTCTTTGTCTAGACATCTCTGACTAATACCGCTGTTTCTCGTCTTATTTTATTATCGCCCTGCTCGGCTGATCGTTGTATTCTGAAATATAAAATCGTACATTGGGAAAAATGCAGTGGCGCATAATGCCGGTCGCCTAACTAGAGAAAAAGACGATACTTTATGGGGAAAAAAGTTCATTCGGTCGTTTCAAAGTCCGCAAGCCCATGGGTAATCCTGGCGCTGACTGCTCGATCAACCAACATGGTCTGGCCGTCGAGGCGTAAGCTGGAATTCCCACTGCCGCACGGCTCGCCACAAGGGTACTGATTGGGCGGCACAAGGGTACTGATTTATCCGTACGTGGTTTGAGAAACTGTTAGTTTTACACGGTCGTAGTTTGGTGTTGTCCATGTTAGACAAATTGGGTCGAGCGTGGAGGAAATCCTCGGACCTAGTCTCTAAATCGGCGTTATGCTTGGTATGCGTCAATTGGCGTTGTACAGTGCTTTTCCTCTTTGGCCAGCTTGGTGTGAGGCAAGGCGTAAACAAGGGCTGCGAGCTCTGGCGCCATAACACATTATCAACCAATTATTTGTAAAGCTGTGTCTTATTTAAAAGATCTGCAGAAAATCTGAGAATTCACTACTAATTCGCAGTGATCTTATGCCACTTCTCTAGAGTGTGAGTTCAATACAGCCAAATATGGCTATTGGTAGCTGAAGGCGTTTCATTAGCTAATTCTTGCAAAGTTTTGTTTGTTTCTTGTCAACGATATAAATGTATACCATTATAGCGATGAAGGGTCTTCACTTCGCTAACTAAGGGTTTTTTTCGGATATGCAAGGTGTAGTGCAGGGTTGTTATGCTTTCGCTATTGATACTGGTATTTCCAATTTTTTATGCGGACATTTTTTTGTTTGGACTTCGGTTTTGGGGTGAGATGTGCAAGATGCATACATTTCATTTAGTCGGACCGTTTTAGTGAAAACGTCATATTTTTTTTTCATTTTTCTTCTTTTTCGTTTTTTCAGAACTCGGTTCTACCATACCTCTCCATTTACGCTGTTCCAACGATAACTGGTGTTACTTTTTCAAATCTGTATTTTTATGAAATGCAAGGTTTTACACGGTTCGGTCATTCTCGTTATTTTATTTTGTTTTGAACATTGCTTTGCGGAGTTTTGTACTGTATTATTCGGTGTTTGACGGAGATGCATAACAGGCTATTATTTTTTGTCAGTATATTTTGGTGAAAAACACATTTTTTTCTATTTTTTATTGTTGGTTTTTCAAAGTTCTTTTGGAACGCGTGTCCCCATTTACGCTAATATAACGATTACGGGTAGTACCTCCACGAAATCTTCCTTTTTGCGGAAATTCATGTTTAGCTGAACTACGTAAACGGTTCGCTAATTTTCGTCATTGTGTTCTCGCATATTGAAAGCTTTCTGCGGACTTTTTAGTGTATACATGGTTTTGGGAGGATATGTGTGACATGTAGATGTTTTAATTTGTAAGATCTTGTTTGCCAAAAATCTTCCTCCATTTTGCCTATTTCTGGTTTTGCAAAATTTCGCTCTACAAATTTTGTCCTTTACGCTATAGTAATTATCACTGGTGTTACCTCCTACAAATTATTTTTGTGGAAATACAGGTCGTTATACGATCTTAGCTCTGGGGGACTGGGCAAAGAATGCTATAGAGTAGAATCAGAGCACTTGAGATCGAAGCTCTGGCTTCGAAGAGACCTGTGTAGAGAACATTAATCGAGAGCCCTCTACTACGGGGAGCCTCATCAGCTGTGTAGGGTCGGCATGTTAAAGCCTCATATTCAACCAATCAAATTTTTGACGTGCCTTTGTTATCTTACTAGGTAGAGGAGCCAACAGGGTGGTGATCCCTTGTGAACGACCCTTTGCGGTAGTTGAGAGGCCAAGGCGTGACTTAATAACCTTAAACCATGAGCTCATTCTCAGCTTATAGCTACTACCTTTCTAAGAAGTATAGATAAACCAATGTCGGTACCTTGAAGATGTCGTCGCACATGAGATTCCTTTGTGCTTAAGCTTTCAATGTGTGTAGCCTTCTCCTGAGACGCCTCTAAGAGACATTAGCTAGGGCTTCCGGAAAAATGACACTTTTTTCGAATTTTTGAAGAATTGTGGCGTTCTCTTTATTAACTGAAACAATTACTCTATATAAATTAAGAGGCACTAAGGCATATTAAAAGGAAGCACATCCGTAACAGAGATTCATTCGCCTCAAAGTCCCACAACTTCTCTCCGAACATGTCCCCGTGTGGTACCGCCCTTACGTGTTTTGGGTAAATACTACACTTCCTGCGAAGACAAGGTAGTCTTGTATTTCACGGCAGTGTTGCGTGGAATTGTCTTCGTAACAGTTATCTTTAGACACGCATCATGCTTCCTCTAACTAATGCCCCAGTGGGTGACCACACTGCAAGAGATGGCACTGTGAGACGTCCTGCACCGCGAAGACCGCTGTAAGCAACATAAATGACCTTGGGGCGATAGCACTCGTTTGAATTACGTTGTGCCCTCTATGACGGCAAGTTGAAATTGTAATGGTATGTTTGTTGTAGACCACAAAAAACCTGGCTTCTCCAGGTATTCACTGCAAGTTTATACCCCCTCAAAAGTGCAGACGATTGCTCTGCATTTATGAAAAAATATTCAGGGAAGCTGGCATTCCTTCGTGACACGGGAATGGCGAAGCTGCTGCAATTGAGCATTTCCGGATACAGAGTAAGGTGTCAGTATTATTGTTTATCTGCATAGTTGCGGTGCTAGTAATCGTCGTCGTCGCCATCGAACAGGTGGTTGTCTTCGTCGCGGCCAATGGTGGATGCAAAATCATCTTTAGCATTGTAGACTCTAACCAGCTCTTCGTTATCTACTCGAGGTAGCGGTGGCGGGCTCTGCAAGTCATCTCGAGAAGAACTGGCACACTCGTAGTCATGTCTCTAATTTTCCATAATGGCTTCAAGGGAATGCGGCGGCCGCGGTGACCAATGCCTAGAAGGGTGTCTTTTAGACACTGCTACGTGCGAGGGCTCTTACACGGTACGGAGCGCATGCGCACGACGTTACGAGGACGAACGGAACAGGGGCGTGCGCAGTAACGTGTCTTTCTTGTTTCACGATTTCGGCGAAACCTGAAGTTTTTTTTGCCAATTTTGGCTAATGCCCCAAGTGGGTATGTGCTCCAGGATTTTTTTTTCAAAGCGGGAATCAAGATTAGTAAGAACAGTTTGGGGAACTACAAATCTTTACGACTTCGAAACGACCACTATTCCGTCTCGAAGAAGCATGCGGCGTAAGAGCTGCTACAAAGTAAAAAGGCCGCATTCTTGGTAGAGAAATACCAGATAGCGAAAATGAAGAAGATAATTGGATAACGTTTGAAGCTGTTTCTCTTGCTCACTGATTCACTTGACGGTAGGCGTATTACGCTGAAACTGATTAACGCGTTTCTTGTGCTTGTTTGAGGTGCCGAGTACTCTAGGACCGCACAATGGCACTATGTCCGTCTGGGTCCGTGCGCATAGGATTTACAGTCGCCAAAAATTACACAGACACCGGCAGAATTCGCGCCTGTGTCTAGTAGACCAGACAGAGTTAGTGTCACTCGTCTTACCATTGGGCTATGACCGTGATTTAGTACCCAATGTCAAACAGCTAACTCCCTTGCCTGTAACGGTGCGGAGTACTACCTTAGGACCTCCCAATGTCCGTCCGCGTCCATTTGTGGGCACACCAACATCAAGCGAAAATCATGAAAAATTCGATCAGAGCCGCAAGTTGCAGTTTCATTTAGTAAATATTCAACGTGCAACTCACGGCTCAAATCGAATGACTGTCGGGGCGGAAATCGGATGGATACTACTCGGGGCACAACGTGGGTGTTATTTCGAGTCCCCGTACTCCGCACCCTCACCATCATCCACGGAGTGAAGATGCTGCCACTTTTCTTTGCGTCTGGTATTCTTTTATTGAAATGAACACCCAGACCAGGAAGCTTTTACGCCGAGGTGGAAAACGTGCTTGTTATCTTTATTGTCGTGCTCTATGCAACAAAATATAGATATAATACATCTGTAAATTATGCATTAAAATACAATAATACGTTTGGTATGCATCAGAATAATTTATATAAACTAGTCGGGCGATGGAAAGTATATGCCGCACGTCAAACTAAGCCTTGCTGTCGGGTTTCTAAATAAAACTATACGTGTTTTAACCAATGGCGTGACAAAAGAATAAAAAATACACATTTTTATCTGATCATTAGGTGATTATTTAAGGGAATATTCAGCATTCTTCGTCGTTAACAAAGATAAAGAAATTTGTCGTTAATTATGGTTTCAACTCAGCTGCAATACGAGTTTTAAAAGCACGGACTGACTGATTGATCTGTGAGGCTGAAGAGCGGCATAGTTACCTGGTGGCCCGTCACAAACCTCATCCTCAGCGAGATGTTAAGCATGAGTCAGCCCCATCTTGGGAACCCTTTGTAACACTATTCCGACAACTAAGTGCTTAGCATAAAGGCCACCTCTTCAGGTGCAACCAAAGCATCAGTAGAATCCCCTTCGCGAATGCTTTCTTTTGGCTGCGCATGCGCAGTAATAGTAACTGTAAGGCGGGAAAACGTAAAACACTTTGGAAAAGTGAACCTAAGTGGGTTAGAGTTATTTATGGGCACCAGTGTCGCAATGGAGATAAAATTATCGATAAAAACACGGCCACAATTAGGTACACACTACCACCAGGGTTATTTCTGGACACCAGTGTGGCCATGGAGATGAAATTACCAATAAAAACACGGCCACGATTACGTACACACTACCACGAGTAACCGTAAATTTTCTCCTGGGCCCACGCCGGACTGAAAAGAATTTACACTGCCCTGCCCCTTGTGCCTGGGCACCAATGAGCCCGGCCAAAGGCAGGCATAATTAAACCAAAAGTCACAGTGCGCTGACAGTATACACGTTTTCATGCAATTCCTATTTTTTAAATTATGACTTTTTATTTCCCGTAAGCGTTATTCAAGCGCCTTTCGAAATTTGAAGAGTTTAGCGTTTTAAAAATTAAAGTTTAACAAACATTTACATTTAACAAACATTTAAAGTTTAACAAATTAACAAACTTTTGAGGTAACAAAACAAAACACATTCTTGAACTTGCCCTACATTTGCAGGCTTTTACGCGAGGCGTCGATGCCTTTATCACGTTTTGCTGACTGTCGCTTCAGTTTGAATAAAATGTAGCGGCATCGGGTGGTTGCAACCAACTAGTGCGGAAGCATCTACTTATATTCTTCACTTACACTGGGGTATGTACGCAAGTATTGGCAAATCGAGAGTAATTACGAGCATGGAGCGAATGCGCAAAGCAGATCAACTTTTCCTGATCGGCTGAGCATTTCCTCGTTATTTTCCTTTAGGCTACCTCAAATTACAAATATGGTAATGCCAAATTTTCTAGGAGAGGTGAGTAAGGAAGAGCAACTTCTTAAACGATGCGTGAAGAGGAGGAAAGGGAACCGGGTGACGCCGTCTTTTACCTTAAAAGCTCTGTAAACCTAATACTGCAAAACGTAGGTCGGCGATATCTGTAGTTCTTCGGACCTATTTTGAAATCAGGGTGAGCACTGGGTTCGTTTCGTTTAAGGTTGAGAACAGGTATTGCTTTCATGAAATGCAGCGAGATAATTACCGAAGAGCACCCGTTTGTTCTTCAATTTTTGTGGGTATAAACTCGAGAAGAAGCCTGCAGAAGTAGAATACGAATGTTATATAGGAAGCAGGGGAAAACCTAGACTGGGGAGACACCGCACAGTACGAAGGAAAGAAAAAATGCGGTGAAATCTACCCTGTGAAGGTGGTTGGAAAGCGAAGCTGTAAACGACACCCACAGCTATTACCCAAGTGACGTCAGTTCAATAGAAACACGTGGCTCACAAAAGAGTGAAAACAGAGACTAGTCAAATGCGCTTCACCACAACCTCTATTACTTCAAAGAGATATTCTTTGCTAAGGTGAAATCAAAGCATGATCTCCGCGGGGTGGTTGGTTGACATGTATTGGTGAAGCACATGACTGGAAGCGCTTTATTTATAAAATTACAGGAATCTGAAGCTTCTTGTTAGCGGATCTCACTTCTCCATCTCTGCCATCATTGACGAAGGAGAGGAGGTTGGCGGCAGAGATGAAGGGGAAGTACGATGCCGTGGAGAGGTGTGAGCTTCTTTTAAGATTTACTTTCTCCTAGCGCATGGGTAAGCCGCGCTCACTGCCGCTACCCGTGCCGTGGGAAGAGCGCACACAGGCGCGAGAGGTTGCGTGACGCTATCACGTTGCTTTCAGCTAGAGCCCCTGGGGTAAACACCGCAGAAGTGGTTGGTTAGTGCACCGTCTCTCTACCCCGTCTACGCTTGGGCTCGTAGCTCAAATGGTAAAACAACAGGCTACCCCATCGTTTCGGCGTTCGTTACAGGTTCGATTACCGGCGGTGCCAGTATCTTTTATTTTTTCACGGGAGTTTTCTGCTTACACCAATGGTCGCCACAGAATCCTTGGGGGCAGAGGTAACAAGCTTCGCTTTCAAAAATAGTACGAGGGATTGGAAGTTGTCAGCTGTACACTGCTCCAGGAACGACCCCTTCTTCGTGCGCGTGAAGGGGACTGTTTTCTTACTGGACGCACAACGCCACCAAGCTCAACCCCTGTCAGCCCCAATCCGAAAACCCTACCCCAAGAAAAGCGCACGAGGAAACTACAATAGCAGGCCCTGCCTGACCCGGTACGGTGTCCAGGCTGCGGTCGTGCGCTCCTCTGCCTCAAAATGCACAGTTATCACAGCGTTAACTCTAAGTAATTATCATCATCGTCATCGCCATCATCATCGTCATCCCATCTACTCCCAATGCAGTGCAAAGGCCTCTCCCATATATCTCCAATTATCCAAGTCCTGTGCTAACTGCGACAATTTTTTAGCACCGCAAACTTCATAATCTCATCCGCCCGTCTAACTTTCTGGCACCCTGTACCCCGCTTGCCTTCTCTAGGGATACACTATATTACGCTTAATGACCAGAGGTTATCTTGCCTCCGCAGATAAACGCTGGTATTTTCGCAGGATAGAGATAACTGTACATACAGCTAAAAACTTATTCTTCTTAGAATGCCCAGCCTGATTAGCGTGCTTTGAAGGCGAAAGCCGGCGGCGTTAGTTATGAACACTTCTCTTCGGCGACATTGAACTTATGTTCTGTTTAATGCTTGGTTTCTCCGGATTTCGAGCAGAAAAACTTCAACAAGCTAATTACTGCTAACTGTGTTTGTGCCTTGCCTCCGCTACTGTTTATACATTTTAAGCGTCAATTGAGCTAGTTTTGAGGCAGGCACATGCCGCCAGCTCTTACCGAGATTGAGCGATTCTGCCGCTGAATCGTGTGCCACGTGTTCAACGCACGGTACGTTCAAGTCCAGGCGTAGCGGGGGGGACGCATGTTTCGACAAACATTCTCGTTTCGAATTCACACATTCGTGAAATGCGTTAGGCATGCCCACTAGCTCCGGAAAGGTTCCGATACCTGGGCAATATCCCACAAGAAAATGAAAGACAACAACGACGAAACTTTGTTTCATGCTGTCAAGTGCCAAGATAGCACAGAAATGGAGTTGTTAGTTCGCCCGGGACGTTCTGGGAGCTGCCGTTGGGAAGAGAGTTATGCAGTGCAGAATGATAACTGGCCGGGTTGAATATTTGCAATATGCGTGTCTGCTTCTCTGATTTTAGAGGGGGCGCAAACTGAAGTTAGACTCATGTGCCTCTCTATTGATGCCTGTTAGCTTTCGCAGTCTCTTATTCGCTATGTGTGATCGTCGCCGCCATAATCGTCAGCCTATCTACGCCCGCAGCAGCGCAAAAACATCTCCCATAGATTTCCAATTATCCCGGTCCTGTGCTAACTGCGACCAATTTATCGCCCCAAACTTCTTGATCTCATCTTGCCATCTTACTTTCTGCTGCCATCTGCCACGGTTGTGTTCTCTAGGGATCTATTTTGTTACTGTTAATAACCAACGGTTATCTTGTCTTCGTAATACATGCCCCTGGCCCCAGCCATTTCTTCTTATTTCTACTTATATGTACTTAGATAGCGTTTGTTGCCTGATCCCATCAGTTATGTCCTTGTCCCTTATTGTTACACCTATCATGTTCCTTTCCATTGCTCGCTGAGTCGTCTTAATATTAAGTTGAACCTTTGTAGTGAGCCTCCAAGTTTCTGCTCCGTAGGTGAGTACCAGTAAGATGCAGCTGTCACACACATGCTTCTTAAGGGACAATGGTAGGCTGTCATTGATTTTCTGAAAATGCCTGCCGAATGCACTCCATCCCATTCCTATCTTTCTAATTATCTTTGCCTCATGGTTGCGATCCGGGGTCACAACTCAGCCTAAGTGGATATATTCATTTACCACATCCACCGCATCGCCACCTATCTGAAACCGCTGTGCTCTCCTGAGGTTTTTCAGCATTACTTGAGTTTTGTGCAACTTAGTTTTCATGCACACGCTTCCCCTGTGCTTGTCCAGTTCAGTACGCAGGCCTTCCAATTCGTCCCCCGAGTTACTTAGCAAGGCAACATCATCGTCAAATTTGAGGTTACTGAGGTATTCTTCATTAACAGTTACACCCACCTGTTCCCTATGTAATGATCTGAAAAAACAGCTCTTGTAAACCTGCTGTGAATAACATTGTAGAGATTGTGTCTCCTTGTCTCACGCCCTTTCTTATTGGTATTTTACTGCTCTCCTTATGGAGGACGATGGCAGCTGTGGACCTATTGTAGATATCCTCTAGTATCCTAACGTAATCCTAGTCGACACCTTAATTCTGAACGTCTGAATGGCTGCTGAGGTTTCGACCTATTTAAATGATTTCTGTTAATCTATGAAGTCTATATATAGGGGCTTATATTCTCCGCGCATTTCTCTATCACCTGATTGATCATGGGAACATGGTCTATTGTTGAATATTCTTTACGAAACCCTGCTTGGTCATTGGGTTGACTGAAATTTAAGGTGAAGAAACTGTGTTATCGAATTCCTTGGTACGTGCGTCGTAGATGACTGGCAGTTAGATGATCCGCCTGTAATTTTGTCAGTCCTTCATGCAACCTGTCTTGTGGATACGATGATGTTTGCGTTCTGCCCGGATTCCTGTACACCCGTGGTCATCTGGAATTGCGTATACAAGGTAGCCAGGCTTCTTAGTGCAATATGGACGACATCCTTCAAGGGTCTGAGTAATCTGATCCCCACCTCGTGCTCTGCCTCCTAGCATTTCTTTGAAAAATCAGTTTTCAGAGATCTCTTTCACGGATTTTTTGCAAATATGTGTGATCGTGAGTGTGCCTAAGTTTTCCACGCAATAAAGAAAAACGGACAGCGCAGTTGGCACATTGTTCGGCTGCTACTGGCAAGACATGGGTTTATGTCCCCTAGAATGATACATGTGTTCCTTAATTTTTCTTCAAAACGGTTGTCATTTTCTGGACTGGACAACAGCAACAATGACGAATACCGGTTGTCCCAGAATGAGGGTCGTAAGGCATTCGCAATTAAAGTTGTAACCAAATGCACAAGTATAAGGCTTTGTTCGAATTGAATGTTTACTCTCTTTGTTTTCTCTTGACATTTTACGCATGTGACATTTGTGTTTTGAAACTATGCAGATAGAAACAAACTCTCTTCGGGCGTCGATGGTTCGCCTTACCAGTGATGTCCTGTTTCCGGTGTGGCGGAGACTCGGTCTTTTGCGTCCGGAGAAGAATTCCATATTTCTAGTGAGTCTTATAGCAGTGTTCATTAACCTTTCAGCGTGTGAACACGAATAGTAAAGCTGCGCAATAAAAATAACGGCCAGCTTGAAGCATTCGACCCTACTTCAGACTACATGCTAATTCCCGCTTGCATGGCTTAACACGAAATGAAGGAACGAGACATTGGGTATACCGAATACCAGAAACGGAGGATTATCTTCTGGAAGAAATGCAAGAAAAATTGTGCTTTGACGGAGCCATCGGCACCACCTACCCAACAGCAGTGCAAGAGCTACAGAAAATTCTAATTCTCGCACACAGAATCCCCGAATAATCTGAGTGAGCAACAGTCTCTAATTTACATTTGCGGTGCACCAATAAAATTACTATACGCAAATTCACAAAACTCTGCTTAAAACAATACTTGCAGTACCAGTAGTACCGCGCAGAAAATAAACCTGTTTGCCAAACAAGCTTTCAAATGTATCAATTGGGATCAGGATCCAAATATTCTTGATCACTGAATTATTCCGGTATTTTTTGTTGTTTTCAGTGGTACGGCGCGAGACCACAAAAGCCACGGTGGACAGAAATAGCGGACCCTTCGGAACAAGTGAATCTAACGCACGAAGCGTCAGTTTAACTTCATTCTACCTGGGCGCAACATTCATCATTTTCACAAGCGAATAACACATTTTCCGCTTGTCACAAGAGCATAGAATATGATGGCAGGGGCAAAGCTCCACTGCCCTTGACATTGAAGTGTCTTTTGCTCATTACGTTGAAGGGGCTTCCAGTATTCTCTGTATGACATGAATGCGAAGTATTTTCCTTGAACTTTAAACCAGTATTATTTAAATAAATTGGCAAGATATCGCTACTCCTCCACACCGCTGCCGCCCCAGCCCCAGATTGTCACTGGACATCAGCTTCCCGCGTGCTCTGCAGCGAGAGAAACTCTTTTTTGTTTCCACCGATGCGCCATGTCAACTTACCATCGTCTGTAAATGCGAGAGTGGAGCTACGTTATCTATATACCCAGCAAATCGCTCTTCCCTCTAGAACTTCTCTTGAACATGTTTTTCGCGCATGCGCATGTGCGTTGTACCGGAGTGAGTTGTTTCGTACACGGTATCCCCGAGTTTTAGTTTCGCCTCGCCATATGAAGCTCCTCTTAAGGGATAACCTCACTCTGCCCTGCCGAAAATCAGCTGACAATGTATCTGAAAGTGGTCAAGATTGTGACGTACAGGACCCCTCCCGACACCAGATGGGTAAGATTACAAGGGTCAGCTCTACAGATAGAATACTTGTAGGTTTAGGCGCAAGTAAGCACAGACCGATATAAATGACAAGGACGGACATTATGTCGATCTCCGCAGCGCAAGATGTCAGTCAACTAAAAAACAACGTTTAATACCTGCGGCCACACGACCCGTCAGACACACCAGCAGGTGTGCGGAGTATTCGCGAAAATTCTTTTACACTCAGCGATAAAGCGCCATTTGTGCGTTTGCTGTTTTTTTGTAGCAGTTGTCCCGTAAAAAAAACGGCCGCCGCTGCAAATTGTAAATAAAAACACATTCATGACATGACCATAATTGAACCGGTTTCTGCACAAGAGCCCAATGATCTACCAAGTGCAGCATTTAATTCTCTATTGCGACGTTTGGACATCCACGAAAAGGCAAAGACAAGGGTAAATACACGGGTAAATACACTATCACGGCACGTTGCCATCGCAGAACAAAAGCCGTTGTCATTGCTGTTGTTGCTTCTTTCTTTGTTGGACATACACACGTCATGGATTGAGCAGCAATCGGGAGATTTGAGTTTAAAATGTGCCCGCCTCACAAAAATTTACGGAAACCTGCACTCGCACGCAAGAATTTAATGGCGAAGCTTTTGTCGATGAATATTGCCGGAGACATATTTAAGATTCCGTATCATTGTTTATTTGCATAGTTTCAGGGCTAGTAATCCTCGTCATATTCATCGAATTGGTCGTCTTTTTACGAAAATGGTGGATACAAAATCATCCTCAGTATTGTAGACTTCCTTCCACCAGCTCACAGGCGAACATTGGGCTAAGCCGCGCAAGGATTTAACCATAGCGAAGCTCCATGATTTCTTTATCCGGGACCACTAAAGGGCACATCAATCTGCCTTTGTACGTGTTTGAAACTGTTTATTTTGCTTGTTCCGTCTTTGGTTTGCACTGCGCTAGTAGTAGACATTGTCACATGCATCGAATATCGTCGCGTTCGTCATGTCAAGCATTACATGGGCGACAGAGCTTGACGACAGAGCTGGAGCTTTCTTTTGCTAAAGCCACTGCGCGTGCGTGAACACTCGATGTACGCTGTGAGGCCCGTGCTCACGTGCACGCCGCATTTTTATAGGGACTTTTATCCTGCAACGGCGAACTTACGGCTTGTACAACAACTCTCATGTTAAAGCTGTGCATGCGGCGGAACACCTTCATTGACAGAACTGAAGTAAACGCGTGCGCATCAGCCACGGCGAACAGTAATCTAGGAAAGCTGCAGCATGTGCTAGTGGCTTGCTGACCAGTTTTCGATGTACGAGGAAGAAATGAAAACGAAAAAAGAGACGCCATGCGGGTGAAGCAACAAGAAGCCGCTCAAAGTATGCGCGAGAAGAGATATATTACAGAAGAACAAGATTCAAAATGCTATGTATCCAAAAAAACAAGCTGATAGGTATCGCCAGGTGATCACATTAAAGAACGCCAGGAGATACCATTACCCAAAAGAGTTTATTATGTGCAGGAGACAGCCCATCCTGAATGAGGCGATCATATATAATGTTTGCTGCTCGCCTGTCGACGACGTAGCCTCTATCGCAGGCACATTTATTAGAAAAAGCAGTTCGTAACGTGTAAAATTCATCGTGGCCACGAAACTGAGCTGCTAGTCTGGGTTTCTTAGCTGACCTTCACCTCGTCACAATCGCGAGAATAATGCAGCAGTTGTATAGCGCAATACTCTCTAGACTAAGAATAGACGCTTTTGGATCTATCTTCTTACGTCCCAGGGGCATTATATGCAACGTTTTTGTATCTCTCGCTTAATAATCACTCCGTTCTCCGCCAGACAAAATCAGGAAGGCCGTTTTCCGCTTTATGCGTTTTTTTCGTCCAGTTAATCCATTTTACCTGCACCACAACAGTGGGCAAAAATTTGTACCACACTACGCAACGAAGTGACGGCGCAAATGGTCTAATTGCCTTTCAAATATTCCTACCATATTCCATAAGGTTTCCGAGATACCAACTAGTAATGTGTACGCTGCCCAAGCGGGGGTCGAACCCTGGTGGTGCCCCTCACCGCTTACACTGGCAATGTTCGAGGTTTGTTTTTTAACGTCTTTAAAATTTCGGCCAGATCCTGACAGCTCCGCATTGATTCGGCCAGCTCCTGCCAACTCCCGCCACCGTAGCACTCACCCGAGTGCGCTCCATCCACCACGCAGCTTTGAAGTGGGGGCTCTCTCGGCTGAGTAATCGCTCCTTGTGAGAAAGCGGAGCTGTCAACGTGACTCTTTGCCCCCGCGTCTCGTCTTCGTGCCCTTAACGCATAGTGTTGGCCCACACGAGATGGATATGCAAAACTGAGTCAGTCTGTTTAAGCGTGAGCGCTCACAGCAGGTGATATCTTAACGGCGAACGTGATGATTTACCTTACGGACCGGCACGCATAGATTTCTCGGCGCACGAGAATGATGGGACGAGCTGGCAAGAGTTCAGAGACGAGCTGAAGAATTTTTTTGGCAAGGCATTAGGTAGCAAACTTTCTGCCTGAACATATTTGGCTTGAACGCGCCGATGCAACGCAGGCGATGAGGCGCGCCGTGGTGGAGGGCTCCGGATTATTTTGACCCCCTGGGGATCTTTAACGTGCTCCGAAATCTCGCACACACGGGCGTTTTTGCTTTTCGCCTCAATCAGAAAAGCGGCCGCCGCGGCCGGGAATCGAACCCGCGACCTCGTGCTCACAGGGCAACACCTTAGCCACTGAGCCACCGCGACGGGTGTGAAAATATTTCGCATCGTATATCCAGTGGTCGACAGAATTTTTGCGTCACGTATACCCAGGAAGGTTTGGCCCCTTGCCCAAACACGGACAAAAACACCACGGCGTCAAATAAAGGTGGCCAATTCCAGAATGGCATTGCAGATAACACATTTCACCTCCTCATCTTCAAAGACGGTGCCACTGTGGACACAATCACATATCAATGTGAGAGAATGAAGAAGGCTAACGTCCGTGTCAAAGCTCTGGCAATATTCCTGGAAGTTGCAAGACTGCCAGCGCGGCGTCTACGCACACTGGGTTAATTTGAGTTATTAAGAAACTTCACCTAATTTATGCGTTGGTAAATTGTTTGTATTACCCCGACTATTACAGCGACATCCTTACCCGATTGGAGGTAGCTCCTTGCCAAATATCGGTCATCAATTCTGTTGTCATGAAATTACAAACATCGGCCTCCAGCCTGTCTGGGTTACCAGGTCTTTTTTACAGGGGGTCAGTCCTAGTTCTTATGCAAACAAGCGGCCTCCCAGCAATCTCTCCTTACTGCTATACTGCGGCGGGAGGCACACCGAAAAATAAACCCTCATGATTCCCATCTTCTCCCGAGTCCGCACGTTCCGCTACCGCCACAGCCAGTGGGCGTCCCCACCTGAAACAGGTAAACCTGAACATCACAAGGAGTGCTACGTGGCGACACGGAGATGTAACTTGATTGTGGTTTGTATTTACAAAATTCACACAGCCAGTTGAAGACACCGCAGTAGTGTCGCCGCCGACAGCCTGGTTGGTTGATTGGTTGGTATGCCAAGAAATCACTGGCGCATACTCATTTTGCGGGATTGCCCAAGTCAAATTGCGGTAACACTGCGGGAAAAGGTTTGGAATTGAAATGGAGTGACAAACCGAGCTCAGAAGATTGTGACGAAAGTGAGCTTAGCAATTTTGTGAATGAAAGAAAAAAGTTTTACATACTGAAGTAAGAATAGATACTTCATGCCCCGGAAAAACACAGCACGAGATGGTTTTTATTAGCAGGGCAAACGAGCTGTTTCTGAAGTAAAGCTGTGAACGGCGTGACAAACATCCCCATGGCAGAATCCTGGCCCCCATGCCCCAAACGACAGTAAATTAGAAACAGAGAAAGAAAGACCGAGGCTCCGGAGGGGAACATCCGGATATCGATCTTGGAAGAGGAGAATGCCCCGAAAAACAGCAGGAAATGGGCACTTGTCTCCACCTCTTCACAAAAATATTGACACAGGGCCGAAGGTGGTAAGTGCGTGCTGTAAAGGTAGAAATTGAAGTTTGGTACTCGGCAGAAAAAGCTGGTCATTGCAATCCAGCGCAACAAAGACTGCGCAACGTCACACTTCCACAAGTACAGGAGGGGCTTAATGTTGGGGCATCAAGATATACTGTCTGTGGGAAGCTGTGTAGCGAGCTGTAGATTTGAAGCCAGATCCAACAACTGGGTCTATTGCAGGCACAGCATCAACAAGAGGCCCGTTCAGAGGTATGCCTGCCAGATAATCAGCGGTTTCCTTAAGGTAGGTGAGAGTGTTCGAACGTTTCATAAAAACATCTCTGCGATCCTGCGCGTGCGTTAGTTCTTGTGCTTGCGCATGACCCTTGTGTGCTCAAACCGCGGCACACATCGACACACTAGAGGGTGTGGCGAAAGCAGTTTTCTCGTCTTTCTTGGGCTTCTTAAATGCGAAGATTTTGGCCTGGGTGTATGCCTGTCTGTCGGCCTGTTTGTCTGCCAGTCTCTCGATCCAGCCGCCTTACCAAAAGTAAAGGAATTAGTGGACGAGACGTTCACGCCGGCCAAACAGTTCCAAACTACGTCAGTAGCATTCTTCATTTGTCAACATTGTTGAGTAAAAATAAGCATTACGTATAAATAGGAAAAACATTAATACAGGAACGACTGTTGCAGTGTTCTTTTATTTAAAAATGCTTGGCTGCTTGATCTTTGCGAAAGGAAAAAAATGAGCATTGAAAAAAAAAGTTTACCCCTATATACAAAAAGCGCTGGCGTGCCACACTAGCCCTCCAGGCAACATTTAAACTTGTCCATATAAGTACCTAAATGTTCTAGTAGATGGCACGAGCAGCCGAACGTGGCAACAAGGAATTAACTTTACCAAATTTCTTCCGTGTTCATTGTGAGAGGAGCAAGACGCGAGGGGAACAACATGGGAGAAGGGCGGGAGAGAGAATAGCACTGACGTGGAACAAGTAACAGAAGCCTAGCATCTTTTCACGACATAAGCAGCAAAGTGAGCAGATATGCAGCGATTGTTAGGTACGTTGATGTCTACCTTCTCATAGTTTTCGATGGGAACTAAACGGATAGTGTGGCCCAGTGTATACAGGTTTTCAGGGAAAGCGTGTTCGGCCTTAATTTCGCATGCAACTCCCGGGGAGGGGGCAGCATACACTTCATCGGCCTGATGTGGAGCTTTCAGCTGCTACACGACAGTCTTACGTAATTGTTAGGGTCAAAAAAGGAAATTTGTAAGTATAATTTCACCCCATACAAAGCACCCAGAGGACATGATAGCTTTTGTTTGTTGAAGTCGGAACTGAGAAGTCTTGCAAAATTGAAAGGAACAGCAGCTTCTCGGTACAATCGGAGCGAACCAGGAATTCAGCTGCTTGCCTGGAGGTGCACATTGCATCAAAGCGGAAAAAGTGGTTCGGTGATTGAAGATTGCACACAAGGCCACAGTAGAAAGAGTGGGTAATGTCAGTGGTACCGTGGTTATACCCTATTTGCACGCCTTGTAGCAAGAACTAAATATTTGTGTGCAAAATATGATGCAGTAATAGTCTTCTATGCCAGAAATAAGCGTGAGAAATTGTGCGTAGGTAATGGGGAAAAGCTTCGGAAAGGCCCTGGTGCACGAAAGGGCACCTGCAACAGAAAGCATGAGGAAACATTTTTGGTCAGTCTGTCTGTTTGTCCCTCGTTTCATGCCGCCCCAAAAAAAGTTAAAGGAATTCCTCAACAGGTGGTAAAACTTAGTCCAGAGCCCCCGCTACGGCGCGCCTCATCGCACCTGTTGCGTGGGCCCGCTAAATCTCCTAATCAATCAATTCTTCAACGAGACGTTTATATAGGCAACACATTTCCAAGATACTGGAGAGGCACGTGCCGTTCCAGAGTGGAGTGGTCGATCTTCACATCGGCTCTGTGTTTTCAAGAACAAGCGTCGGATCCCCACCAAATATCGCTTGCCGGATCATCGTATGACCTTCCTGATGGCTTCGTGCACCCAAGGAGGCCAAACAGCACCAAGTAGGACCCTTTCAAGCCTTTACAAGCACCACCGAAAGCACGGCTTTACACTGCAGCGTCGCTAAGCCTCGGCGAGGCGGCAGGGAGGCCGCACGTGCTATGGCGGAACAACCGGCGGTGGCGCGAGCAGGCCCAGCGGCTGCAAGCGTGGTTGCAGCTAGTGCTCTTTCTACGTCGCAACAAATAGTCGATGGAGCTTTACGGATGGTGACTATACAGTGGACGGCGAAGTCATCACCACTGAGGAGTATGAAGACTCTACTGGGTTGCTTTCAACTGCCACCGGCGCACGCGTGGTCGAGACCTACACCACCTGCAAGCAAAATACTACCGGACCAGCTAATTCCACAGCCGCAAGGAACAACACTACAGCGCAAGCTACCACGCAGTAGAGTCCACCCCACCAAATCCCGACGCCCTCGGTGCCCAAACTACCCAGGGATGACATCGAAAATCGTCATCCGTCCACGGGACGGCTTGAACGTGGCACGAGTTAGTGAACGCCACGCTGAGAGGCAGCATCTTGCTAGCTGCCGGTCTGGAGCCAGAAACAGCCACTGAAGATCTCCTCCGGGCTAATCCCGAGCAGAACATCCTCGTGGTGAGCACCCCCCTCCTTGCCAGAGCCGAGCGATATGCGCGCATAGAGAAACTCAAGATAGGCGAAGCCTCATACTCTACGCGGGCTTACGTCACGACACCCGATGACTCGGTCAAAGGAGTAATCCATAACATCCCCGAATATGACTCGGCGGAGGACATCGTCAAGAGCGTCGTTTACTCGAGAAACCCTACCGCCCTGCATGCACGGCGCATGGGCCGCACCAACTCTGCCATTATTGAATTTTCCGGTGACAGAGTTCCTTATTTTGTGTACTACCGGTAAAGCGGAATATCGGTGCTATATTCACAAGAGGAAGCACGAAGTCTGCTCGTCATGCGGAAGGCTTGGGCATCGAATGTACGTTTGCCCCTCACCGGATCGAGCCTTTTGCAGTTCCTGCGGACTTGCGAACCCCATGGACCAACATGTGTGCACAGTCAAGTGCGCCCTATGTGGAAAGGACCACGTCACCGGAGACAAACAGTGCAAGAAACGTTACCGCACTGCGTTCATTGTAAAACAACGCCACTGGCGAAGAGAACTAGAGCACAGCCGCGACGCGGGGGACGCCAGGCTGCAACGAGATCGCTCCGCCTCCTTCCCAAGACTGTCCCGCGCCGAGACACCTTCAAACACAGTACCAAGGCGAGACGACAACCGTGCTCAAGCCCAACGACAGTCTCGCTCCCAGTCAAAGAAACGAGGCTCCGACAAGGGTCGGGCGGCTCACCTAAGAGACCAGAGCAGCACCAGGACCCCAGCGGCAACCTCACAGGTGAGCTTGGCAGCTAAGGCCTCCCACATAAGAAATTCAGGAGCACATACATTCGCACTTCCCTCACAAACACCCCCCGACACCACCCCTGCTGTACTAAATAGCATACGAGCCACATTAGAGCAGGTTATGGCGGAGAACAGACAGCTTCAAGCTGAACTCGCACAACTTAAAAGTAGCTCAACCCCCACGAGGGACTACCGTAAGGCTGCCCACAACACAGCATTCACAATCCTCAGAATCCAACGCTTCCCCCCGAAAAGACGTGCCCAGGAATCCGCAGACCAGCAGCCAACAGGACAACATGTCTTATATGCTCTTGAAGTTAAATTAGAAAAGGAACTCGACCAGCATTTCGATAAGCTGAATCACAGCATTACCACCCTGGCGGGAGCCTTCGCTAATTTCAGAGAAATGATCAGAGGAAAGGTTACCGCCCTGGAATACACCTTGGTGCAAGCGCAGAACAACCCAACTGGGCTCGTACATCCGTCCATCTTTACCAGCACCGAAGAGCCACATACTAGTGCCACCATCCAAGAAGTTGTTTCGGGTCAAAACATTGAATAATATGCACCTGAACAGAGATAAGCATCGATACTACATATGGCAATGGAACTGTCGGGGGTACAGATCTAAGCGGGAGCATTGCAACAACACATTAACCACTTGGTTCAAAACTCCCAATCGGCACCCGATGTCATAGCGTTGCAAGAGACAGCAATACCGGTCAAGCTATCGGGATGCAAAGCGTACCACTCATCCGTATCCAGCATGAATGCTCCACAAGCTAGAGGAGTAACCACCTTGTTGCATAGGAATATACCGTCTAATCATTTGCATGTTTCCAGTACAGGACCAGAATATGTTTTCTTGGAAATCCTTCTCACATCAGCAAGGCAAAAGCGGAAGCTATGCATACTGAATGTATACAGTGCGTCCCGACATTCCCGTAACCTTACACAGCTCCTCCAACAAGCCCTCCACACATCCCATGGTCATCCATTAGCCATCGTGGGTGATTTCAATGCACCACATCCCGCCTGGGGATATGCAAGGCCCACAAAAAAGGGCCAGACATTATGGGACACCATACAGCAACTCAACCTGACAATTCTGACGGACCCCGCCCATCCCACGAGAAGAGGTAACAGTGTCCAACGCGACACCACCCCTGACCTTACCATCGTGAAAAATGTCTCCGATGCGGGGTGGACAAATACCCTTGAAGACTTAGGCAGAGACCACTATATAGTGGAAACCGCACTCATTGCGGGGCCGCCAAAGTACAGCGGCCGGGAACAAAAAATTATCGACGGGGATGTTTTCCGTAATATACGGAGGGCCGAGATTTCGAAAGTAGAAAACTCCGGCATTGAAGATCTGGAAAAATGGGTTGAATGCTTACAGGAACACGCCACGATGGCTACTCGAATCGTACCAGAGGAAACGAACCGAGACAAGGTCGACTCTCGCCTCCTTCACATGTGTGAAGCGAAGAGCAGCCTTCAGAAACGGCTGCATGGGCAGCGGCACAACCGGTCCTTGCGCCGCCGGATAGCGCGCCTAAACAAGGAGATCGAGAAGCACGCGGCATATCTTACTAACCAACACTGGAATGCATTGTGCGAAAGAATGGACGTACAAATTAATATGCCTAAAACATGGCACACCATCCGCAGCCTTCTGAACCCGGACGGAAGGCGGGTAACTTAGCGTACCAACCTTCTGACCATCCTACATGCACATCAAGGACAGAGATCTACTTTACTGCAGAAACTGCAGGAGCTTTACATACAAGAAGCCCCTCAGGAGTCAGCAGACCCATATGCTGGTAACCCCAATCCCGAAATGGACAGGCCTATTACCAAAGCTGAAATCTGTGAAGCCATTACTAAACTGAACACTCGCTCTGCGCCAGGGCCTGATGGCATCACTAACAAGCTACTTACCAATCTAGATGACTCATCCATAGAAGACCTCACAGTTTACATGAACAAAGTATGGGACAACGGCCATCTTCCTCCTACGTGGAAAAGCGCTCTCATTACGTTTATTCCCAAACCCGGAAAGCAACTGAAGCTTCAAAACCTTAGGCCCTTTTCTTTGACCTCGTGTTTGGGAAAACTGCTCGAACACGTAGTGTTGAACTGCCTGCATCGGTACATGGAAGAACACCAACTCTTCCCCCATACCATGGTGGGCTTCCGGCCATCACTATCAACGCAAGACGTCATGCTCCATTTACAGCATCAAATCATCGATAACTCCGCTGTATCCCCACTAGACATTCGAGCAATCTTGGCCTAAGATCTGACCAAAGCTTTTGACTCCGTGCAACATAGCGCTCTTCTCCACAACGTGAGCGACCTCCACGTGGGCAAGAAGGCCTATAACTATATCGCGGATTTCTTAGCGCAACGAACCGCACAACTAACCGTACCAGGCCTCCAGTCGGACCCCATACGCTTGGGCAGCCGCGGAACACCACAGGGCTCGGTCTTATCGCCCTTTCTTTTTAATGTGGCAATGATTAAGCTACCTGTTTTACTACGACAAATTCCGGATGTAAATCACAGCATTTATGCTGATGGCATCATGATTTGGACCATAGGAGGAAGCGATAGGGACAAACAAGAACGCCTGCAAGCAGCCGCTGACACGGGTCAAGAATACGTAACCCAAAGAGGCCTCGAATGTTCACCACAAAAATCGGAAGTCCTCTTCTACAACCCAGCTAGGCCCGGCCGGAGACGAAGACATGACCCCAACATAGAAATCCTGTTGCAGGGCAGCCCAATACCCAGAACTGAATGCACACGAATTCTAGGGCTCAGAATATATGAGAAAGGAACCAACACGGTTACCATACAGGCCCCTCACAATGCAGCCGTACAAATTGGCAGACTCATCGCCCGGATAGCCAATAAACACCATGGCCTCAAGGAACATAATCTCCTTCGGTTAGTTCAAGCCTTTATCATCAGCAAAATACCTTACGTTACTCCGTACCTGAAACTCAAGAAAGCAGAAAAAAAGAAAATAGACCGAATTATTCGCAAAGCCACCAAGGCGGCTGTAGGCTTTCCAATAACTGCCTCCACAAAAAAAAATTACTGGAGATGGGCATTCACAACACGTTGGATGAACTTATAGAAGCACAACGCATTGCCCAATACAACAGGCTGGCGGGGACCCCAACTGAGCGGGCCATTCTGGAGTCGCTGCATATACCTTTCGCGGACCAAAATGGAACCAAAGGCGTCATTGAAGCGGACCTACGAGACAAAATAAGTGTGGCCCCACTGCCTAGAAATATGCATCCGGAGTACCATCAAGATCGACGGCTTGCCCGTGCGAAGGCGCTCCACAAGCAGTACAGTGCCAACCCAGCGGTATGCTATGTCGACACGGCGGGCTACTCTGCCAACGTGTGGTAGTGGCCGTGGTGGTAGATCAGCAGGGAAATGCAACCTCATCTTGTTCAATCCCTACGTCCAACCCAGAAACGGGTGAAGAGGTGGCCATAGCTCTTGCAATTACGGGCACGCAGGCTACTACCATCGTGTCGGACTCGAAGGCCGCCCTGCGCAACTATGCGCGCGGTAGGATCTCCACCACAGCCGCCAAAATCCTTACGAACAGCGCGACCCCAGTTTCATGGCACATCCGCTTGGTATGGACGCCAGCTCACTCGTCTCTCCCGGGGAACGAGATGGCACATGAAGCAGCCCGAGGATACACGTACCAGGCTGACTTCGAATCCGACAACGTGCCGTCTGTGACGGGGGGGAGGGAGAGACTGGCAACTTACCGAGAGATTACTCAACACTATAGGCTGAGCCGACTGAAATTTCCGGCTGCCCACACTGCTCTAAATAAATGGCAAACAGTTGCTTGGCGCAGGTTACAATCAAATACGTTCCCTCACCCCACCCTGTGTCACAGCAGCTATCCGGATAGGTACACGGACAGTTGCAAGTGGTGCAACATTGCAGCAGCCACACTACAACATATGGTCTGGCAATGTCCCAATAAACCACGGGCCTTTGAACAAGTAATACATATAAGAAGTAGTGAGCAGTGGGAGGCCGCACTGCTCAGCTCTCTTCCCGGGATACAAGCTGCTGTCATCCAACTGGCAGAGGACGCCGACAGGGACCACGGGTTCCCGACCGCCGTCTAATGGGACGAAGATACCGGACTTTTCCGCACGCTACATTCGTCTTAAAAGGGATGACAATAAAGTCTGTTCTCTCTCTCTCTCTCTCTCTCCAAGCTACTGAATCTGGTGGCAAGGCTAATAACCGCCGCTATTGTTAGCCAAAAAGACAAAAATAGGCTTTCAGTACTATCAGCGAGAATTTCAGTGATCTTATATAAAAACATACAAGGCTGCTTGTTTTTTGCAGTAGCAAATTCAAAACCCCGCGTTAAAAAAATTCTTGGCTGGGAAAAACAAAAAGCATTCGCACACGACACTGCCCCTCGTGGCGACATTTCGAGGAGCCTCGCGGTAACGACAGGGCCGAGTAGGTGGCGGTGGACCCGTGGAACACGCTAAAATTAAATTGACCGGAGCCGACATATTTCATACTTCTCAGGGTGGGGTGGGCGATGTAAGGCGAGGGGAAAGGTGAATGGTGGGCGGGGAGAAGGGAGGCGTACACTTAATAGCGGTGGCACAGGAATCGACGAGATTTGTAGCTACGTAAACAGATGCCGGGCCGATGTTTTGATGAGAACTTGGCACACTTCTTGTATTAGCCTACAGTCGGTTTCTGCCTTGCAGGGTAAACTTACGAATCTTGGGGATACGTTGTTTCAAATAGGAATTATTTGTGTGGCACATCCGAGGTAAATTTATACGTATAAAATTTTGCGTCTCCTAAATTGAGTTTTAAGTAATCGCCATGGCCTGTGTCTCCTGTTTCTCTATACTCCGTCGGTTTCTTATATTTCTCGCAAGGGGAATCGTTACCAAGCTGACCAGTTTTCCGTTATTATGCTATAAATGGTGATGAGAGGTAAAGCGACAGGTTTATTTTTAATTAGGCGTTTAGATATACGTGAAGAACACCGCTACAGTGAGGTTATGCGCCAGTGGGGACACACAATAAGGTGGTAACTATTGATGTCGGTGCATAATTATCTACAATTGAATAAATAACTTTTTATCGTCATCGGTAAGCAGGCATGTTTGTATTGATAAATTAAACACAAACGTGAAGAACACCGCTACAGTGAGGTTATGCGCCAGTGGGGACACACAATAAGGTGGTATCTATTGAGGTCGGTGCATAATTATCTACAATTGAATAAATAACTTTTTATCGTTATCGGTAAGCAGGCATGTTTGTATTGATAAATTAAACGCAATCGTGTTTCTAAGCAGTTTCATTTGGCAGAATTCTTATGGCGCATTTGTACTTCAAGATATCGAACTGCGAAGTTTAATTGCCGCTCGCCTGATTCGCATGCTAGCGAGTGAAGACCGACGCAAAGCTCCTCCCTTTTGTGACGTTCCTGGTGTGTAGGGTGTTTATTTTGACAACGGGATGAAGGAATAGAGAAAAGTGATAAGTGGAATCATTTCATTGTTGGCTAGCGTTATCGAAATCTGCATTGTACGAATTTAAAGCGCAAAAATTCAGACAGGAGACGAACAGGACAAGGACCGGCGCTATGGATTACCAACTAGCCCGAACTCACACGTTCTTACAAACTGTGCCGTAGGCGCAATCGCTATCAGAACACAGAACAAAAAGGAGGAGCTTTGCGCCGGTCGTCACTGTCTAGAATGGGTAATCATATGAACGGAAAATAAACTTCGTAGTTAGATATCTCGGAGTTCGGATGCGCTAGAAGAATTCTGCCAAACAAAACTGCGGAGAAACACGATTGCGTGTAATATATCAATACAAACATGTCTGCATGCCGTAGCCACTAATAAGTTAATTATTCAAATTTTAATTAATAAGCCACCCACATCAATAATTGCCACCTAGTTCTACTTCCCCTGGGCCAATAACCTCAATTTAGTGGTGGTCTTCACCTAAGTCTAAGCTTCTAATGTAGAAAAAAAACCTGTAGACATAATTTTGATCACAGTGTATATTGTCACGGAGTGTATATAGCCATTTCGTTTTGCTTCGTTTTATGGACTAAAGTGCGGGATCAGCTGGTGTACCTGCCCAATCTTTTACAGCGAAGCTGATTTGGAATTTCCGTGCTATTACAAATTAAGCATATCGGCCAGTATTGTTGGTTGTTGTGCGCAGGCATCTGGTTTACATCGTACGGTCGTAGGATAAAATTAGCGACGTATGCGTCCCTAACGTCTATACGAATTGCGGCCGCAGGCTTCTTTCTTATTGTGTTTTATTCTTGTGTTTATACTCGCCACGCCCTCACCGAAAATGCCCCAGAGTTGAGAGGACTTCGTGCCTTGTCGCAAAGCGGACCTGAATCGGAAGGCAGCGGGCGAGCCAGTAAATCCCGGGTTTCTTTCCAATTCAGCCTTCTCCCAAAACACTACGAATACATTCTTGCAATGCTCGTAAAATTGTGCAATTTTCTGCGCTCCAAATGCGGCGCGCCAATCGCAGAAGGTTGTGGGCGCGGGGGGAATATATGTGCTCCGATAAGATGCTTGGCTTTCCACAGTCCAAAATTTAAAGTGGTTGGAGCGTGTTATAATGCCACAATGGGATAGACGTCGGCTTCATAACCAGAGGCACCAAGCTTATATTCCTACCACGGGAAGACTTTCCTTCATCTGAGGCGCTTCATAAGCCGTTGAGAAAACCCATCATCACCCTGTGCCCTCCCATTCTGTGAAGTTATCCTCCTCCGGTGGTAGCCTCTACCCTTCCTGTATGTATGTATGTATGTATGTATGTATGCATGTATGTATGTATGTTATGTATGTATGTATGTATGTATGTATGTATGTATGTATGTATGTATGTATGTATGTGAGTATGTATGTATGTATGTATGTATGTATGTATGTATGTATGTATGTATGTATGTATGTAGAGACAGAGAAAGAGATAGAGATGGTTTCGGTGTCGCGAAACCGGTTAGCCATTATGTTTTACCGAAAAGTCACCGACTTTTATAAATATTTTCATGTTCAAGGTGAGCACATTAGCACTGGAAGACGGGCATACCCTATATAAAAGCACATCGCTTCGGTCAGATATGCTTTAACGAGAAATGTTTTTATTCCAACTGTGACAAGCGCAAGAACTATGTGTCTTCAAAATTCTTGCTCCAATCAATGATTTATACCTTTAGAAGTAGAGCAGGAGAGCCGCAATGAACTCCTGACGTATAGGAAGTCAGTTGATTGACGCTCCATAGTAACCTAGTTCTTACTCACTCCGCATCTGAGCCGAATACGTCTAGCATACTTCAACATATTCAAAAATACTTCAAATTCCTCGACAAGCACTGATATTTTCGTAACCACAGCCTGTCCTCTTCAGGCGAAAGAAAAACCTCGGCGAAATTCTGACATCATTCATTCTCAGCCATTGGATTAGTACAGGGTTGTGGCCCCTGCAATAAGCCTTGTTGCCAGGTCTGCCCCAACACCATTAAAAGAAAAACAGCCTCCAGGACTACCTCGGACTTCTCTGTAGGACGTAAGGCTAATTTAAATTGCCAGAGCGCGAATGCAGTTTACTTGATCGAGTGCAACACCTCCAACCAGCACTATATTGGCCAAAAAGCCACACCTTTTACATAAAGGTTGAATAATCATAGGACGCTAGTTGAGTCTCTTCCTAAACTTGTTTTGTCACGTGAAATTGAAATTTAGGGTTATTGGTTGAATAGATTGAACGTAAAGGTTTTGCATGTAGTTCCAATAGCTACCACGACCTAAAAGTGTGCGAACCATATTCAGATGCCAACAGACAGTAGTGTCCTCAAAGAAGCCGATCTACTACAACTTCATTGCACACTCATCACGTCACGTATCAGATAACGCCCATACCGTATTGTACGCTAACCAAGAAACACCACGAGAAGCTTAATTCGCTCCTGAAAAAATTTAGCAAGCTCGCCATGGGAGTCCCGAGGAGCACATCCAACACGCAAATCGAGAAACCGGACTCTGCGTAAACATGCGAAAGCATCGTAGCAGCACACAAGCACAACCAACTAGCTAGCCTAAGAAGCACCATCCCAGGACAAACCTTTTACGACTACTCAAATTCGACACCAACCATCCCTCCAGAAGAAGAGAAACGAATCAGCCCGGAAGACCACAACCGAAGTAGCCGTAGCACCCATCCCAAGACAAAAGAACAGCGAAAAAGGCGACACAAGACGAAAAATTAAAGCACCATACTTTACAAAGGAAATACGGTGCGCACAAATGAACGACACATATTCACAGACGCTAGCAACCATAAGAACCATTGGGCATAGGCCGCCGTCGAATTCGAAGGAAATGAAGCAACGGGCACCTGTCCCTGCACACAGAGCACTGAGCAGAAATGTACGCCGTTGGCCAAGCCATCAAAATACGCACACCCCACCGAACGTCTAAACACCTACACCGATTCCCAACAAGCACTGTTCACGCATGCTATACAATCGAATACCCCGCACAGCACGCACGCGTTTTGAAATGATAAAAGTGTACGATTAGAGTCTCTGGGAAATCTGGTCATGTCGGGAATGCAGGGATACGGAAGAGCAAACCGACTCGCACGCGAAAGCGCACTCCGGGCTCCTGCAAACCGCATCTAGCCCAGAGATATCGCAATCCCACAAAAAACCATCACACTGAACCATCTACGACACAACCCGGAGCTTACCGTAAACCACACGCACGCACACCCAACCAAAGGAGCAACAGGGCTTAGTGAGAGAGGCGCAAATGGGTGCCGTCTTACCCAGCACGAATTTCGCTTTTACCAAGGAACATCACTCCCACAGTGCTCGAATGCCTGGGAGTGCTGGACCAGCTGAACTGCAAAAAGGGAACCAGGCGAAGAAAAAACCATAGTGGACTCTCGTCCACGTGAAGAGGAAATCGCACTCACTGCTTTCATCAAGGAAAACCTGGAACGACCACTGCAAGGGTCGTCAACAAGCCCCTGACAAGGACCCCACCTAGTCCACATGACCGCCGCCTAGGAAGTCACGACAGGCAGCCTAGAGGTTCCCTGAACAGAGGGGACGTATACCGGCAAATGATGTATAGTAATAAAGCTTTCATTCATTCATTTTACCTGCTTTTTCCTGCTCTTTGTATAGGAATGTACACTTATTTCCTGTCGAAAAGTGCCTGTCCTGAATGAATTTGTTGCGCGCTAAACCCTTTCCTACACCCCCAGAAGCCAGTATAGTACTCTTTTATGTTTCTATCACCAGACTGGTTCTTAAAACGAATGAGTAGAGCCAGATGTGCGCCATATGCGTTCACGGTGTACGTGACAATTCATCGAACACGGTTTCATCGAACGACCTTTTACCGAAGCGGGTGTTCGTTTCATAGGAAGCCGTTTCATCAAACGCCGTTTTATCGAAGTGACGTCGCCCCTTTTTTCGAATGCTGTTTGGAAGCTGCGGTCGCACTGAGTATCGGGGCTGCTATAAATGTTTTCTTGTAATAAAGATTGCATGAAGGACTAAGGCGTACAATTTAGCGTCGTGTAAGAAAGCGCTGAGTTGTTCAAAAACAAGTCCCTTGTCACTTGCCACTTCCGGTGGTGATTATTCATTTTCGCACCAATTGCCAGAAGGCCGACATTTTAGTATGCGCTAGAAATCATTATTTGATAGGAAAATAAAGTTTTTTTTTCCAATGACGCTACAAGCTGTATATGAGACTACATTTCACCTTGACCAAAAGTTTCAGACACGCAGTCACTGTTTCAATTTAGGAGTATTTGCCCTGCAAAATCCTTCATAGGCATATTTCTTCGCCTGTTCGTGATGCGCTCAGTGAGGTTCCGCTTCTTGGCTAGCACAGCCCTTCCTCTGCTTCGGCGGCTGTTGGACTACAGAGCACGTGGCTTCCAGCCGGTCATCCGTACGGTATTTGCTTCCTGTTGTATGTGGTCTGATAACCAGCCAAACACCAAGAGGCCGATAGTCAAACAGCTTTGAGAACCTGCTGCTCCGGCTCTCTACGGAGGTTATTTCCACGCGGACAAACCCTCTTTCCCGCTAAGGTCTGCATCCCCAGAAGGCAGTCGAACAGACCCGGGCTGCATCGGATCACCAGTCCCCCATGGTGCCGCTACACGTGGCTTCCAGTCGGCGTAAATTCCTTTTGGAACTAGTATACCAGCTGCCATGCGGCAGGGGAAAATCCTCTTTCATCGCTCAGTCGGAGACCCTGCGAGACAGCAGGTTTTTAGGAAAGGCATGAAAGTAACTCGAACCAGTTGACATGCCCATCGAATTCTGCGGGGCTGCAGGAAGGCCGAAGCGCAGAGCTGTCTGACGGAGGCCGAAAAGTTGGCGTCACTTCCACACAGTCAGTAGGCCAAGCTTTTGCACACGTCTCCAAACTTTTGGGGTAAATGAAAAAGGCAACCATTGTGCAGACTGTTAGGAAACAAGGTGAGGCAGTGCACTGATTGACCTACACGCTTGTGACGCCCGGAGCGTGCTTATGTTCTTGCGTTCTGCGTGTTTGTTGGTCGTCTTGACCTTCTTGAATGGTTACCAGCCGCGGCCTTTTCGCCATACGTAGCGCTCACACACTCCAATACAATCTGCTGTCGACATTTTGTCGACATTGTATGCGTAGGCGTCGAGAGAGAGGTTTGGCTTACCACGTACGCTTGTTGTCAATTCCATTTGGGTACGCCGCTTGAAATACCGTAGCCAAGGCGCTTATAGAGATGAGTGTATCTTGTGAACTCATCAAAGCCTGTACACGTGCCAAAGCGCTTGGTCCATGATTGAATAAACAGATCAATTTCTAACCGCATAAACGTGCGGAGTTGGCGGAGTAAAAAATAGAACGACTAAGATAGTAGCCCGCGAAAACAATATCATTTATTTCTGTCCATGCGCTCTCAAAGCACCGCTTCATTGGGCAACACCAAATTCGATGGAATGTCTTCGATGAAACGTCCTTCTACCGAATGGCGTCTAATGAAACGGTGTTCGATGAAGCGGCCTCAATGAAGCAGCGTTCGATGTAACGGCGTTCGATGAAGTGAGAGAGGGTGATGGAAAGAGGCGAGTAAGGGAGAGCTAAATTGAGAGAGAAAGGCACCGGTGAAGACAGGCAAAACTAAAACGTTATAAAGAACCGAGAGGACACGACCGACAGAAGCTGAGGAGCGCTAGGAGACACATAATTGCGGGGCTGACAGGGGTGGCGAGTTTTATACGCTCGCGGTAAGCGCGGGCGAACGATATGCGAGGGGTGTCATACGTGCGCGCACATTGAAGACTCCCGTACGGGGGGCGCGTGTTTTTGCCGGCCCTCAAAGATGTTGCCCCATCCACCTCCCCCCACCTTTCCCCTTTAGGGTCGCGGTGGTGCCAAAACCGTAAAGTGTCTACGTGTTCGAGAAACCTGGGAAGAAACAGGCCGCCCGTAGTCGCGCCGGTGACAAGAAGGGCTAAGCTGTCGAAAGTCGAAGTGAGAGTGATGATGTTGGAGTAGAGAGACATGAATCGCCTTGTATGCAGAGACTACGAAAATAGTAAGTCTACAAGAGCGATAGCGGACACATAATTGCGTGGTTGACAGGGGTGGGGGGAGTGGGGAGTTGTAAATGCCCGCGGTCTGCGCCGGTCAACAATATACAAGGGGTGCCATATTATGCGCGCTTTCAAGACTCCCGCGCGGGGGGGCGCGTATTTTGTCGGCCCCCTAAGACGCTCCCCCATCCACTTCCCCACCGTTCCTGTTTAGTTCGCGTCGGCACCTAAGCCGTAATGTGTGTACGTGTTCGAGAAACCTGGAACAAACAGGCCGCCCCAGTCACGCCGGCGATAAGAGGGCTAAGCTATCGGAAATTCGAAGTGAGAGTGATGATTGTCCTGAGTAGCGAGACATGAATCTACTAGTATGCAGAGAGAGCGAAATTAGTAAGTCAACAGGGGGGTTGGGGGCGGAACAGGAATGCCGGTGCAACAAATAAAACAGAAAGAGGGAGAAGGGGAAAGCCAACAGACGCGCACACGCGCACACAAGCAATAGACATGCACTAACGCCCAAGTGGCCATGGAAAGAAGTGAAAATGGCCAATGACTCGGCCCGATTAACACAAACAACGAATCAAGCAAGTGACCGATAAAACAAGCAAAATAACAGTGACAAGCAGTTTTCTTGATGCGCGGGTACACGGGGCGAAACAAAACACTATCAATCGTCTCAAAACGTATGATGTATAGAAACAATTCTGTGCTTATACACTCTTATACAATTCTGTGCTTATACACACACACTGTTCACGGACAACTCCTAAATACCACAATGTCTAGACATAATACAGTGAGCAGATTTTTCACATCACCACATCCTACTGACTCTTACGTCGTGTGTACCAGCAAAAAGGCAGCAGATGTGTGCGTTGCGGGACAAAAACGAAAACTTGCCCTCTTGTTCATTTATTCCACCTGCAACTGTGTGGAATTTGTGGGCTAGAAATGATTCAACTATCTTTCTTTAGCGCTGTGCTCTAAACTTCGATTTTGCAACGGTTTCCCTGAATTGTCAAAGGAGTGACCCAAGCAGGGGGCGTGTTTTGAGACAGGCAGGTGAGGGCAGCGCTTTGGTGTGGGATCTGTGGTTATTAATTCGTACTCGCAGTGCTGGTTTCGTCTGACCTATGTACTGTGCGCTGCATACAGTGCACTGAAGAAGGTACACAACATTAGCACTGTCACAATCGAAGGTTCCGCGCATTTGAAAGGGGAAGCTAGTGGCAGTGCTTTTAGCAACAAGTATTTTTGGCATCATCAGGCAAAGCTTACAGCGGGATTTGTTTCATAGTGCAGAGCCTTGATATTGGAGAAGTTTCAGTTTTGAAGAAATGTTGATGTCTTTCAGTTTTTTTCCTCGTCTATATACAACGCGGGGCGGTTCAGGGAGGACACGTCGCATTTGATAGCTTTCCAGAAGGATGTTGTGATGTTTTCGCAAGGTTGTTTTACGTTTGGAGTGGAGGCCGAATATGTTATAATCAAGTTGGTTTGAGATTTATCAGTTTGAACGTTGCTACTACTGTTTATTAGCTCGCGTGTGTGCAGTGTTTTAGATTTTTAATGACATCGTTTGTCACGAGGAGAGGATACCGTTGGCGGGTTAAATCTTTGCGTAGTTGGTCACAGTTGGCGGCAAAGTCCTGAGGGTTGGAACATATTTTCTTGAATCGGATGGGCTGGCTGTAAGGAATTCCGTTTTGCTATAAAGAACATGGCTGCTGTGAAAGTTTAGGTACTCCTGTCGGTCAGTGGGTTTTCTGAAAAGTAATGTGAGTTCACAGCCAGATATTTCTATGGTGATGTCCAAAAAGTTTATGCTGCAGGCAGTATACAAGTGAGAGAACGTGATGTCGCTGTGGACTTTGTTGAATGCTTCAATAAACGTAAGGAGAGGTTCCTCTCTGTGAGGTTAGATCAGAAATATGTCATCATTGAATCTTTTATAGAAGAGAGGTTTTAACGAGTGGTCGTCTAGGAACTTATTTTCCAAATTTCCCATGAAGATGTTGGCATAATTGGGACCAATCTATGTGCCCACTTAGGTGCCATGGATTGCACATATTGGTTATTATTGAACACAAAGTTATTCATTTCTACAATTATTTGCAAGAGTTCTCCAAGCGTCTGACTATCAAGTGATGTGTTAAACGGCTCCACTTCCTCATAAGCAAGTATTACTGAGTTTATGCCATCTTCGTGAGGGATGTTTGTGTATAGCGAGGCTACATCAAGGGTCACTAAAAGGCTGTTTTCAGGTATGCTGAGGTTGATTGTTTGGACAAGCAAATCGGAGTTGTGTTTAATGTAGGAGGGGAGAAAGCATGGTATGTACCACATCAAGCCGTCCACAAAACTGGATATGTCTTCGGATACTGTGCGCATGCCAGACACGATCGGTCGTCCTAGATTCTTCCCTTCGTGGATTTTAGACAGAGTATAGAACCTCCCAGATACTGGACGTAGTGGTAAGAGAGACCGCGCCACCGGTTCAATTATTTTGTTCTTTCACAAGGCGGTGCGGATTTTCCTTTATCTTAACTATTATGTAAGGAGTTGGGTCGTGCGGCAATAATTTGTAAAAAGAAGTGTTATCCAGTTGCCTTTGGGCTTCGGCTATGTGGTATGATCGGTTCATAACCACTATCGCTCCTCCCTTGTCCGCTGGCTTTATTATTATGTCGGTACGGGTGCACAAAGCCTCAAGTGCCTTTTTTCCCCGCGGGAAAGGTTTTGCGGTAGGGTGCCTGATTCTTGTATGATGACACAATGTCAAGTTTAACTGGCCTAATATAGATATCCAGGCATTTATCTCTTTGCGCCGGAGGTGTCCATTGACGACTAGATTGAAGTTTCGCTTCGCCATCCGTGTTTCGCGGCTTGTCCAGGAAATATTCACTGAGTCCTAAAGATCTAGCAGTTTTCTATGTCTCTGTAGAGCTGAAATTCATTTGCGAAGCCTGTAGCAGGGCAAAAGCTGAGGCCTTTGGAAAGAACTCTATGTTCTTTTTGCGATAGTTCTACATCCCAAAGGGTAAAAACAGGGTCTTGTATCATGTCAATAGTTTGGGGTATGATGGAATGGCCAGCGCACGAAGATGTCGAGGCTGCTTCTGACCGGCTGTCAGCAGTGGCGTGTACGCCGTCACGGCGGAGCTTTTTACACTTTGTTTTCTGCAGCTCGGGTTCTTTGTTTAGTATAAAGAGTTACAAGAGGCAGAGTTCATTTTTTGTTAGGGATTGCCTCTGGTGAGCTCTTTTTCCTAATTTTGGAGCGACAGTAGGCAGGACCGGTTATATTTGGATCATATAGTGCTGCAGCTTTTTAGACGCCTCATGCAGGGTATCTTTGCATTTTTGTTTAGGTTCAGGTGAAAAGCCGGATGTAGCGGCTCTAAATGGAGCCGGAGACCCTTTGGAACAACATTATAATTTTCATAGATGATTAAACTGTTAACATGACATTCAAACACAACTCTTTTTTCAAGCAACCCTCCTTTTTTTTCAAAAAGTTCCTCGAAACCACGTTGGCAGAAGCTTCGTCGGGGGTGATAAATAGTTAGTTTGGACTGGTTGGCCTGGCTGACGTCTTTGTATGCCCTTCGGAGGTTGTAGCGCGGTGTCACGCCAGTCTGCACAGCACCGACGATCGGAGGTAGGGGTGGTAGTGGCGGAAACTGCTCTAAGTCGAGTACAGTCGTGGAGGTGGTGTTGGTCTTAGGCTTCTCCTGCTGCCGTTCGCCTGCCCTGACAGTCTGAGTGGCCCCGATTTTTGCCGAAAGCGGGGGTGTCGGTGGTCGCTGTTCTGCCGGCTGCAGTTGTCCTGTTGGCGAAGTCACTGGTTCGTTCAGCCAAGTTAGCAAGTGCCCTGCTTATTTCCCGTCGCAGGAGCTGTTGGAGACGGCTTGCCATTATGGCTACACCTTCAAAACTATGGTGCAGACCGTCAGCTGCCAAGGCTGATATATATATATATATATAAGCTCCTCAGCTACTTTACTTTTATTAGACCTAAGCTCGAATATGCCTGTATAGTCTGGGACCCCTACACTAATCACAACATCCGTAAAATAGAAAGAATTCAGAGAAAAGCTGTAAGGTTATTTACTCTAAATACTCCCGCACTGATTCTCCCTCACAAATAATGCTTACTAACAATATCCCAAGCCTCGAATCCAGGAGAAAGTGCTTCCGTCTTGATTTCCTTTCTTCACTAAGCAAAGGTGCACTGTCAATTGACCCATCACCGTTCTTGTCACCGTTGTCAACAAGACCTACTAGGCATCACAACCCGAACGCTTTCACCCCATATTTTGCTGCTACTGACACCTTCAAATGTTCTTTTTTTCCGCGTACGATACAAGAGTGGAATGAATTACCCCTGTATAAGTGCCTTGTTTGCTTGTATTGTTTGTATTTTTCTGCATTTTATCTTCTTGTGCCCCCCTGCTTGGACCTAGCCATGGTCTGCAGTATGTATTAAATAAATAAATAAATAAATAAAAAATATATATATCCGCTAATATATTTATGGCTCACCTCGAATCAAACTTTCTTGACACCCAAAATTTAAAGCCAATGTACTATAAAAGGTATATTGATGACATATTCATGATCTGGCAACACGGTGAGGCGGAGCTCCTCACCTTCATTGAGGCATATAACCTAGCCCATCCTAGTATTTTTCTTGCTAATTCCTATTCGGAACACAGTGTAAACTTTCTGGACGTCACCGTTACTACCTTCCAAGGTCGGCTTCAAACTAAACTGTATAGAAAACCGACCGACACGCGGCAGTATTTGCACTTCCGAAGCAGCCATGTCAGACACTGCAAGACAGCAATACCTTACAGCCAAGCCCACCGATTATGGAGAATTTGCTCAAATCAAGCCGACTTTGACTCAAACTGTCGAGAACTCAAGACCGCCCTCCTGAATAAAAAATACCCGGAAAAAGTTATCGACGACGCCATTGTGCGAGCCAACCAATTAGACCGTAACGAATCTGTAAGAAAAAAAGCCCCCAACGGAACCCGCAAACTAACTTAGTTTAACCCACTCATCCTCCGCTCCAGAGTGTCAACCGTGCTCAAAAACATCACAATATCCTAATGCAAAGTGACCGCTTAAAAAGCATATTCCCCGACCCACCACGCGTTGTCTACCGGCGTAATAAGAATTTAGGTGACTTTCTTACTAACTCTCGTATCAACCGACCGGCCACTACTGGCTGCATGCCCTGCAATAGACACCGATGTAAGTATGCCCACACATGACCACTACACAGCGCGCCACCAGCACGGCTTCAGACCACTACGTAAATATAAAAGGTAACTTTTACTGTGACTCCGCTAATGTCGTAGATCTTCTAGAGTGCACTGTTTGTAGGCAACAATATATCGGCCAAACTGAAACGCCCTTCCGAATACGATTCAATCATCACCGCTCTCATGCAAAAAGCTGCCCTTATTTGCCCCTGTCAAGACATGTGAACAGTCCCGGGCATGCATTTGAACATCTTAAAGCAACGATTTTAGAATCCGCCTTCAAAACGCACCACGACCGCGAGGTTCGGCAATCTTATCTCATTTATAAGTTTGGGTCAGCCACGCTTGGAATTAATGAAAGTTATGGAAAACTAACGTGCTTATCCCTCGATTAAAATTAGCGGCTTCATAATTTTTATAACTATGTTCACTATTCCTACCCTCGAGTTTGCCATCAGAATTCGCAGAAACTCTCCTAATACAACAGCTTTATTAGTCTAATGCGGCTCAACAATGCCATTTGTCCTGTTGAGGGAGGCCTCGTTCCCACCATCACTTAAGATTGTTTAACTCTTTGTGATCTATTCATGTTTAACCTTTTGTGACCCTACCTATTTCCTGTTCAATTGCTAGCTTCTGTGAAATGCTTTTTTGTGCCCCCTATCTATTGTCTTGACCCGCGGGGGGCACACCCATCTTCGCTTCCCCCCGAACCAGTCTCAGCAGTCACTGAATACCTCAGTGTATACTCTTCCCTTTCTTTTCAAACCGCGTTGTCCAGTTTCCCCCATTGTCCAGAACTTGCAGCCCGCGCGGCATACGTTGACCCGTCATGGTGCAACCTTGAACGCTGCATTGTTAACACGACCCCTTTTTCTCTCTCTCACTCTCCCCCCCCCCCTTTTTATTTTTCTTGTTTGTTTGTTGATGTGTAACATAGGCGTAGCCTGACTGTATGCACACTCCCCATTTTCCGAAACATTTTCCGCCCTTTCTCACGGTTTTATGCAAACCTATATAAAAAATGCGTTCAAAATGTTGCGACAGCAAAAATCATGTACTTTACTCTGATGAAGGCAAGTCCCGTTGCCGCTACGTAAGTAAACATTGTTTGTTATTGTTCTTGCTGTGTATCCGACTCGTTACTTATACTATATATATATATATATATACAGAAAGGATAGGTCAGCAGTCTACAGCGCCAAAGGAGGCATAGGGGTGTGGTTAGGCTCTTTTCTTTTTCACTACGATTAATGAAGTAAACATTTTTTTTAAAATATACAGAAGAAAGAAAAGAAAGAAAAAACACGCGCCACAGAGTGGGGACCGAACCCACGCTTTCGATTACATGTCGAATGCTTACCAATTCGGCTATCTGGGCGACTGTGGTCTCCTTCACTTTCTGGGGCTATTTATACTTACTAGAATTGTATCTGACGCTTGAGGGTGGTAGCCAGCGCCACTCTGACTACACGGGGAGAAGGGGACCTTCTTTTCAACCCCCGGGGCGTGACTCAAAACGTCTACAGCCTGTCCATGAGCGGGTAACTGGCGAGAAGCCCTCTTATGCTACCATAGGCATCAAGGCTGCCAAACCGAGACCCTCGCTAGGCTTTCGCAGAATAATATAGTAGGAATGAGGGGCTCGTTGAGGAAATACAGAAAGGATAGGTCCGCAGGTCTACAGCGCCAAGGAGGCATAGGGTTGTGGGTTAGGCTCTTTTCTTTTCACTACGAATAATGAAGTAAACATTTTTTTTAAATAGACAGAAGAAGAAAAGTAAAGACAAACCGCGCCAGAGTGGGGACCGAACCCACGCCTTTCGATTACATGTCGAATGCCTTACCAATTCGGCTATCTGGGCGACTGTGGTCTCCTTCATTTTCGGGCTATTTATATTTACTAGAATTGTATCTGACGCTTGAGGTGGTAGCCAGCGCCACTCTGACTACACGGGGAGAAGGGGACCTTCTTTTCAACCCCGGGGCGTGACTCAAACGTCTACAGCCTGTCATGAGGGCGGGTAACTGGCGGAAGCCCTCTTATGCTACCTAGGCATCAAGGCTGCCAAACCGAGACCCTCGCTAGGCTTTCGCAGAATAATATAGTAAGGAAATGAGGGGCTCGTTGAGGAAATACAGAAAGGATAGGTCAGCAGTCTACAGCGCCAAAGGAGGCATAGGGGTGTGGTTAGGCTCTTTTCTTTTTCACTACGAATAATGAAGTAAACATTTTTTTGAAATATACAGAAGAAAGAAAGAAAGAAAAACACGCGCCCAGAGTGGGGACCGAACCCACGCCTTTCGATTACATGTCGAATGCCTTACCAATTCGGCTATCTGGGCGACTGTGGTCTCCTTCACTTTCTGGGCTATTTATATTTACTAGAATTGTATCTGACGCTTGAGGGTGGTAGCCAGCGCCACTCTGACTACACGGGGAGAAGGGGACCTTCTTTTCAACCCCCGGGGCGTGACTCAAACGTCTACAGCCTGTCATGAGCGGGTAACTGGCGGGAAGCCCTCTTATGCTACTTAGGCATCAAGGCTGCCAAACCGAGACCCTCGCTAGGCTTTCGCAGAATAATATAGTAAGGAAATGAGGGGCTCGTTGAGGAAATACAGAAAGGATAGGTCAGCAGTCTACAGCGCCAAAGGAGGCATAGGGGTGTGGTTAGGCTCTTTTCTTTTTCACTACGATTAATCAAGCAAACATTTTTTTAATATACAGAAGAAAGAAAGAAAGAAAAACACGCGCCCAGAGTGGGGACCGAACCCACGCCTTTCGATTACATGTCGAATGCCTTACCAATTCGGCTATCTGGGCGACTGTGGTCTCCTTCACTTTCTGGGCTATTTATATTTACTAGAATTGTATCTGACGCTTGAGGGTGGGTAGCCAGCGCCACTCTGACTACACGGGGAGAAGGGGACCTTCTTTTCAACCCCCGGGGCGTGACTCAAACGTCTACAGCCTGTCATGAGCGGGTAACTGGCGGGAAGCCCTCTTATCGAAAGGCGTGGGTTCGGTCCCCACTCTGGGCGCGTGTTTTTCTTTCTTTCTTTCTTCTGTATATTTAAAAAAAATGTTTACTTCATTAATCGTAGTGAAAAAGAAAAGAGCCTAACCACACCCCTATGCCTCCTTTGGCGCTGTAGACTGCTGACCTATCCTTTCTGTATTTCCTCAACGAGCCCCTCATTTCCTTACTATATTATTCTGCGAAAGCCTAGCGAGGGTCTCGGTTTGGCAGCCTTGATGCCTAGGTAGCATAAGAGGGCTTCCCGCCAGTTACCCGCTCATGACAGGCTGTAGACGTTTGAGTCACGCCCCGGGGGTTGAAAAGAAGGTCCCTTCTCCCCGTGTAGTCAGAGTGGCGCTGGCTACCACCCTCAAGCGTCAGATACAATTCTAGTAAATATAAATAGCCCAGAAAGTGAAGGAGACCACAGTCGCCCAGATAGCCGAATTGGTAAGGCATTCGACATGTAATCGAAAGGCGTGGGATCGGTCCCCACTCTGGGCGCGTGTTTTTCTTTCTTTCTTTCTTCTGTATATTTAAAAAAATGTTTACTTCATTAATCGTAGTGAAAAAGAAAAGAGCCTAACCACACCCCTATGCCTCCTTTGGCGCTGTAGACTGCTGACCTATCCTTTCTGTATTTCCTCAACGAGCCCCTCATTTCCTTACTATACAGGGTGTCCCAGCTATCATGCACCAAGTTTTAAGAAAAAAGTAATGGCGTAACTCGAAGAAAACCTATTGGATAATGTTTGCAGTACTGTGAAGAAGCGGTGACTAATTTTTTCGCTAATGAGACTTAACTAATTATTTTTAATAATTATCTAACTCGATAATTAGTGTCCTAATCACTGAAGTGTCAATGAGGCATTTGTAGGTATCGACGAGGGGCATCTAACTGCGGTATTTTCAGCGAAGAACTAATTGCGTACTCATTTATTCTGACTGATAAAGAAAACCCGCGAAATATGAAAAATACCACGTGACGGCGCATCCGCGCGCATTGTAAAGCAGTGTCCCCAAATAAGCTGATTGAAAGCAACTGCTTCCGGTGTTACCCACCCGAAGAGACAGCGCATCACCTTGATAAGGCGCGTGTGCAGATAAGGCACAAACTCGGTGGCGATTTCTACTTTCTTTTCTTTTGTTATTTCATCTGGCTAACTCACAGGCAGCCTGGTTGAGGGGCGTGTCTTTACGATGCGCGCGGACGCGCCGTCACGTGGTATGTTTCCATATTCGCGGGTTTTCTTTATCAGTCAGAATAAATTTGTTACGTAATTAGTTCGTACGCTGAAAAATACCGCAGGTGTAGATGCCCCTCGTGGGTAACCTACACAACGCCTCATTGACCACTTTAGTGATTAGGGCAGTACTTCGCGAGTAGATAATTATTACAATTAATTAATTAACTCTCATTAACGAAAAAAATGTCTGTCCGCTTCTCCACAGCTACTGCAAAACATCATCCATTAGGTTTTCTTCGAGTTTACGCCATTACTCTTTTTTAAATATTGGTGATGATAGCTGGGACACCCTGTATATATATATACTATATATACACGAGAGGGTAGACACACGTATGAAAACGATGATCGAACTAACGTTTCGACCGGGGTCCGGTCTTCGTCAGAGTAAACTTCGGTAATTGAGCGCGCTGAATATATAGGCACGAAATGATAAAGGCTGGACGAATAGTCTTGCCACTTTGCAGATACAAATCAACAATAATAACATAAGAAGAGCACACGTGGTGTTTGTACACGTGTGAATTAACATGACGTTTTCAAATACAGAACTTGTACAGAATATCGGAACGGATCAGGGAGGATTAACAACTACCCTTTAGAAAGAAAATGATAACGTTCGGGGATTACAGCTTAGCACTTAATACGCAAACACATCAGGAGCAGTTTGTAGATATATATAAAAAAAAAAAAAAAGATGTCATCGTTTCTGGAAACATTTCATATCGCTTCCGTTCGCGTAACCACACAAATGAATCGGTAAAGCCTCATTGAAAAGGTGGCTCTGCTTTCTACGGTTCCAATGGGGATAATGCAATGACGCCAGCACATCAGGGCAAGAGGCACGTTAACGTTCCTACACTTTCATTGATACCCCGTTTGACTGTGTTAAATTTATGAATTAGAAAAGACTCACGCACTTCCCTTTCGTGATGCGAACGGAAACCTGATTCCAGTATAGTAGCCCTAATTTTTTCGAAAGAGTGACCGGGAATATTTACATGCTTAGACAAAGGAAGCCCCGGAGAGGAACGTGCGTGCGCCCGGTGGTTATTAAAACGGAGCCTGAAAGACGTCTCGGTTTGGCCGATATACTGGAGTGCGCAGACTGAGCACTCTAGGAGATATACTACATTCGACGTATCGCAGTTAAAATTGCCTTAATTTTTAAGGAAAAGTCAGAAGCTGTGCTGTTTACCGTTAGTGACGTGGTCATATGGGCGCACACTTTGCAACGAGCTTTTTGGCAAGGAGAACATCCATGCGAAGATGGCGATGCGATCGTGGAAGAGGTCAGCATGTCCCGTAGGTTTTTTGAACGGCGATAGACTACGCGCGGTGGCTCTTTAAAAATGCTTCTAAGTCGCTGACTTTGCATAAGGATATTATGATGCTTCTTTAAAATACCTGTGACTTTCGGCGCAGACGCCGAGTGGGTGAGAACGAGATTGGGTTGTGAATCAGCCGTTGTGTTATTCTGCGGTTCGAGAAGCGTTTTGCGGTCCAGGGAATCCGCGCGCTTCAGAGCATCGTCAATTAATTCTTGAGGGTAGTTTTGCTTGATTAGAGATTCCCGGAGTTTGCCGCAGTTATCAACAAAATCTGATTGCTCAGAGCATATTCTTTTGAAACGAAGAGCTTGGCTGTATGGTATACTAGTTTTATTGTGTTTAACATGGCAGCTTTCGAAGTGCAGATACTGATGCCTGTCAGTGGGCTTTCTATAGAGTTTAGTCGACAATTTTCCATTGACTAGGGACACGGTTACGTCGAGAAAGTCAATTGTAGATTCTGAGATATTGTGCGAGAAGTTAATAGACGGGTGGGCGTTATTAAAATCAGCTATAAAGGAATAAAGCTCAGATTCCCCATGTTGCCAAATTAAGAAGATATCATCGATAAAACGCCTGTAGAAAAGGGTTGAAAGGCAGCGGTCGGCAAGAAATTTGTCTTCCAGGACACCCATAAAGATACTTGCATAATTAGGGCCTATTCTTGTGCCCATAGAAGTTCCACTTACTTGAAGGTAGTGTTCATCGGAAAATTGAAAATTGTTTAGTTCAAGTATTAATTTGAGCATGGTTGATAGCCCGGATCTGTCAATCGGTTTGTCATCATCTGAGCGTTCATATAAGTTAAGAACAGCCTTTATACCGTCTGCGTGCGGTATGTTAGTGTAAAGCGATGCCACATCAAGAGTTACAAGAAGTGAACCATGCGGAATTTTAAGATCGGCTATATCAGATAGAAAGTGATTCGTGTCTTTAATGAAAGACGCCAGAGTTGGAGGTATTTTGTTAATGAGGTTATCAACAAAGCGCGAAAGATTCTCAGTCACAGTGCCTATTCCAGAAATAATGGGACGCCCCGGGTTGTCTTTTTTATGAATTTTGGGTAACAGATAAAATCGACCAGCAACAGGGTTGAGTGGGAGTAGCGATTTAGCAAGATTCGAAGTTATATTCCCTGTCTCTAAGAGGCTCTTAAGAGTATTTTCGATTGTGGCTTTGAATTCTAAGGTTGGGTCGTAATCAAGGCGCCTGTAGAAGGAACTATCAGCAAGTTGCCTGTGGGCTTCATTGACATAGTCACTGGTATTCATTATAACAATGGCGCCTCCTTTATCGGCAGGCTTAATAATAATATCACAACGCTCTCTCAGTTTATCAATAGCTGCGGTTTCATTACTAGAAAGATTTCTGCGGAAAGATCTGCGGCCTTGGTAGCTTTCGATAACATCCTGCTGTACTGCTTTAATGTAAATATCAAGGAACTTATCCCGTTGGGTTGGTGGGGTCCAATGTTTGCAGGAAGGGAGTAACGAAGGTTCAGGATTTGAAGCGGGACGGTCGTGAAAAAATTCTCGCAGGCGCATGCTCCGTGCGAAATTATCTAAATCTTTGAGTAACTGGAACTCGTTATAACCGCCAGTGGCCGGGCAAAAACTTAACCCGCGCGACAAGACACCAGTTTCTGCGTCGGATAATTCTACGCTCGACAAGTTGACAATGTTTCCACTAGATAGGCGATCAGGTTTTGCGCTGAAATTAGGTTGACGACCAATCGGGGCAGATGCAGGGGGGTACTCAATATTTAAAGGGGATATACCATCGCGCGATAACTTTCTGGCCTTAGTTTCATTGATTTCGTGCAATTTTTTCTGCCTATATATTTCCAACGCGTCGCATTCGAATGGCGTTAGCTCAGATGCGCGTCGTAATTGATTCTCTTTGTTAAGCAAGTCTTTACTGTTTGATTGGTAGTGATTAATAAGGACAGCTGCTAGTCCAAGAGAAGCATCCTTTAGTATCTGCTCCCATTTAGAAGCGTTGTTTGCGGACATTTGGGAAGTAGCGGGATTTACGTAAATTCTTAAACCTTTCGGAACTATACCGTTGTCTATGTACGTCTTGAGAGTTGACGCATGCATTTCGTAACGAGTTCGCTTCTCGAGAACCTTCCGTATTCGTAAAAAATGGCTAGATAATACTGAAGACAAAGTGTTACCAGGATGTGGCGCGGCTAGTCACTTCGATGCCGCGGCTTTGGCGCCGTCCTTACGGAGATTGTAGCGCGGAGCAAGGTTAGTAGGGCTTGGCGGCTGGCTGGCCTGGCTGGCCGAAGAAGTCGATGGTCCCTCCTGCATGGGCTCTGCTGAAGGCTCGCGGACTAGTGGCTGGCTGTTGGAGGTCACGGGGTGCTCCTTTGAGGGAGGTTTGATGACTGGGCGCTGGTTACTTGAAGGCCTTTTGCTTGACGATGGTTTGACCAGGAGGCATTTTACTCGCAGGTAGCAGGTTCGGGGATGACGGGCCTCTGGGCGCACGCTTGGCCGTGGACACAATAGATGAAGCCTCCGCTATTGTGGGAAACGATTCCGGGTTTGGCAGGAAGGACGTCTCACCCGCAGGAGAACACCAAGCTGAGGTAGACGGATCAAATCGTGCTTTAAAGCAGATGCGACGGATGTGGCTTGCCAGCAGTGCCACTCCTTCAAAATTGGGGTGTAAACCGTCAGCCGCGAACACACGCGCTGAAGGCAGCCATTCAAATCCATGATCAACGACGAACACTTTCTTGGATTGTCGGCAGAAATCACGTAGAAGGTTGTTGAAAGAACAAGCCTCCTTGTTGCAGCGACGAACGAAGCTGTGATTCTTGTAGTTATGGTGGCGATTAGTAGTCCTGGGTAGTACAAGGCTGGCGTAGATACGTTGTATTGCAGGCCGCTCCCTCGAAATGAAGTCCAGCAGCTCGCGGTACCTCGTGAAGGCAGAACGGCCTGTGCCAGACGCCAGATCGTTGGTTCCCACGTGCAGAATCAAAGTGGTTGTAGTACGTGGGACGAAGTCAAGGAGGGGGCGCATATCTTGGATCACTGAACCGGGCTGGGATATGAATCCAGGTGTGCCAGTGCGGAGTGGATCGAAATGCTCAAAGAGGTACTTCGTTTGGGAGTCACCCAAAACTACTGTACTGGCGATGGTCTTTGGAAATTTCAACATGATTGTCTTGGTCTTCAACGTGGTCCTTCCCAAATCCATGGCAGAAATATAGCGATGAATAAGTTCCGGGATTCGGTTTCAAAAATACACGAGAGGGTAGACACACGTATGAAAACGATGATCGAACTAACGTTTCGACCGGGGTCCGGTCTTCGTCAGAGTAAACTTCGTAAACTTATTGTTGATTTGTATCTGCAAAGTGGCAAGACTATTCGTCAGCCTTTATCATTTCGTGGCTATATATTCAGCGCGCTCAATTACCGAAGTTTACTCTGACGAAGACCGGACCCCGGTCGAAACGTTAGTTCGATCATCGTTTTCATACGTGTGTCTACCCTCTCGTGTATTTTTGAAACCGAATCCCGGAACTTATTCATCGCTATATATATATATATATATATATATAGATATTATATATATATATATATATATATATATATATATAGAGATATATATATATATAATATATAGATATATATATTATATATATATATATATCTATTATATATATATATATATATAATATGTATATATATATATATACATATATATGTATTTATGTATATATATATATTTATTCATTTATTTATTTATTTCGCAACCAGGCAAGTGATCACCCTCTTTGTTTTACCACTGCACTGCCAGTAAATTGATATGACGCCGACGCGATACCGGACTTCAAAAAGACAATGTCACAATGCATAATGCGCTACAATGAAGATTTAAAAAAAAACGTACGAATTACAGAAGTTACTTTTTTTCTGTATGTATGCAACCAAAATCACATGATTTCAGTGTCGTTCTGGCGATTTTCGAATAAGATGCGAACGCGAAAACGTCTTGAAATATATAAGATCCACTCCCGCTGGCAACTTGTGATTTCAAAGGAATACGTTTTCGCATTTCTTTTCACTGATACAAAAGCATTTCGTACAGCTGTAGCACTCATCCTACATTCCAGGTTATAAATCAGTTTTCTTTTTGTTAGTAATTCCAGCTTATCCTACCAGCTGTAAGCGCCTCCATGACCGTTCAGAGAAACACATGCGACAGTGTCGGCGTGCGCGACAAGCGTTTTCGCTCCAACCTGGATAAACTCGGCTGACTGCAAGCATTAGCCTGCGATACTATCAGGACATGAGCTTAGCTGCGGACTATGCGGTTTTCTCGCTACTTACAGGTGCCAGCCTCGCGGTGGGCTTGTACTTTTCTATGAAAAAGAACGTTCTCCATGGTTCTGTAACGGACGAAATCTTTCTTGGTAGCAAGTCTCTGCAGGTCCTTCCTTTAGCATTATCCGTCCTGGCCAGTCTCGCGTCGGCGACAGGCATTATTGGACTTCCGGCGCACATGTACGCTTACGGATTTCACATAATCTGGATTGTTCCTTTGAACCTAATTCTTCTTCCAATGGCAACCTGCGTCGTAGTTCCGGTTTTCTACGAGCTCAAAGTAACATCCGTCTTTCAGGTAAGGAAGCTTTCTTTGCTCACTTCCCTACCGGAGGATTGACGAACGTTAAAAAACATCCTTATTTATGCAGCAATTTACTAAAATCTGTGTAATCGTAATACAATGTTCGAAGTCCTTATGAGGTATTATTTGCGAGAATATTTACCCGATATAGCGTTTTTTCTGAGTTGAAGGTTTGAGCGTGGCATCCGTACCGAATCGCTTTGTTAAGTTTTAGTATAACGTATATCTATGACTAAAAAGTGCAGCAATATCTGAACAGTTTTGTGGCAGAAACTTTGGCACGCCAAAAGCTCCCGCCGTACTGCGGGCGAGTGATCCACATTTTTGTTTTTTTGGCAGGCCTGCTGCGTTGGTGCTTAGGTATTATATTTATGGTGGCAACTTGCTAAATGTAGTTGTCAAGAAACGAAAACCATTGAAATATTCCGGCCCAGTGGCCCTACACTGTGCCGGTAAAATATGGAAATGAAAGGAAATCCACATCCACAGCATGTTCATGCCCCATGCTTTAAAAGTGTCGGTGGCCACAGCAGTCCCTCTCAGGCGGGTTGGGGGGTGAAACGTGCGAGATAGCTGATTGAACAGACAGGTCACCCTCTGCAGCGCGGTACTGCTGCAATCCAATCTGAACACTATGGTATTGCCTGTTGTTTTGAAGTCATCATGGTATTCGTGAGGCGGCTATTCGTTCGAACGAACGGCGTATTTGGGAACCACGGGTAGTGTTCTATCACAGGTCAGAGCAGTAGTACACTTTCCCGATTTGAATATACGCACTACACCACATTGGCCACAAAATCGAACACCACTCTTAACAAATACATCATTTTTTAAACGTGTAGTATGTCCAAGAACGCCGCCTAGAAGTCCTTAAATAGCTCGTACGACATGATAACACAACCGCGATTCCGCGAGGTTTTTTTTTTCGCTTTAATTTCAGCGACGAGTTGAGCGATCGTAGCAGTTCTGAGAAAGCAAATTGGCTTTGAAAGTCATCAGAAGAATGCAGTGGCGTAATAACATAGCACGGTGCCCATGGCAAACATCCTACCCCGCCCCTCTTGATAATAATGATAGGCATTATTATTAGTATATTATTATGCGATAGCATTATTTGACTCAGATTTCGATTTTACCCGTGCCTGCTAGCCATCCGCTATCAGCCGTGCCCATCAAGCGTCCACGGAAATACATCACTGCCACCCGGCAGCTACGAGTGAGGAAGCGAGTTGCCAGTGTTCGCCTAGATCTGGACAATGACGTAACGTCAACAGAAGTTTGGAAAGGAGTAGAATATTGCTACGCCAGATATAGAACAAAGGACACGCATTTTTAGCATATTCTCTGCCTGCGCAGTGAAGTTCGTTCTCCGTCCTGCCGGTGGTAGCATGCTCGGTAGATACAGTCGCCAGTCGTGCCCGAGCGCCATTACAATAAAAGAACCTCACTACCCGAAGGTAAAAGTTTAAATTTTTGGTGATTCACGAGTTTAAGCCACATCCGGGATACAGTGCGCGCATTAGTGGAAGGCTCCATAATAAAGTCGACAACCAGGGGATATTTAACGCGCATTGAAACCTCAGCACACTGGCGTTTTTATTGTCTGCTTCCATGAGGAAAACTGCTGCTGCGGCCGGGAATCGAACCAGGGCACCCACTTTGCCACCGAAGCGGGTTTTTTCAAATTAACTGATGCCGGCCCCAGCATTGGGTCACCAATCCAAAACAGGAGGCAAAAGATTAACGCCGATCACTCATAAATCAAGAAAGCATACAATATGAGCAGAAACCAACTGAAACAAAACCCACTGTATGGCGACTGATACATAAATTTTCCAGCTATTTTCGATATTTCCGTGGTTCTGTTCGCGGCGCGAGCAGTGTTTGACAGACAACACAAGGCAACACGGGGAAAAAGTTAGAAGTCACCCTGAAAATAGGCGCGGATATCATTCCATATATATTTCGCGTATGAATCCTGGGCGTAACCTAGAGTCAAGCGGCAGAACCATTTTCACATTCACCAAAAAAGAAAGAAAATCTGTAACCACTTGCCCACATTATGAAACGCCTAACAAAGAGAAGTGCAAGAATGAGAGATGAAATGATAAGACTCATGAAGCCCTACATCATAAGGTGTATTTTACTGAGCCATCGTAACTTAACCGCAGCGAAGATCAAATGAACATCATCATCAGGACAGCATATAAGGCAGCCCTCCACTTCGCAATTTTTTGCGGGAGACATATTGACAGCCGGTGGGCCAGAAGCTCAACAGAATGTACAGACAGAGATGACTCTAAAAAAAGGGGACGGCTTTTATCTCAATGGAGTGAAGAAGTCAGAAAATTCGGAGGCAAAGAGATAATTTGGGCAGCGCCGCACAGCAGCGGGTGAAGACCTTAGTCCTGACGTAGACCTGAATGGTCTGTTGATGATGTTGACCGTGAATGGGTCCTAAAATTGTGTCTTCGAAACATACTTAAAAAACCAGACAAATTGTTTGCCTTGCCCCAAGGGCGTGGCTCGGAAAGCGAAATCGGGCAGGGTCATCGTATCGAATGCAGTACCATCCCTTCCACACCACATGGGGAATTATCGGGTGCAGGCCATCACAGTCATGTCACCGGTCCAGCTGCTGCTCTAAACATTTTTTACCAAAAGCGTGGATTCAAACCTAAGCAATAAAAGGAAATTTGACAGGATCTAGTTTTTTAAGGAATGGGAAATATGGGAACAAACTATACACCGACTGTGGGATTTGTGATAGTAAAAGACAGCAGTTGTCGTACGTGGCTATTCTGGCAATCTTTGGAAATGCATGACTCTCCCACCTACAGGAACCAAGAAGCAGATGTTGGAGCCATCCTCTTGGGAATTCCAACAGCTGAAGTAGCAAGCAGAAGTACAACATTATATGAACTCTCAGAGGGCGTTACACTGTTCGTTACTGCCAGAATGGCTTAAAGATTTGTGAATATATGTCAATCCGTAATGAATAAAAGGAAAGACGTTACTAGGAAAGTCAGGCACAAGGGTTTGAAGGGATCGAGGCACGGAAAAAAGGTCCGAGAACTCGCACACTGTGCTACGTTCGACAACGACTACAGCACTCCCCTCCCAGAGAAACGTTATCGTCTCTGTCACAAACTCGAGTGTACGACATCTAAAAGTATAGTATAGATTTTTCATTTTTTTTTTACAGCGCCTGACTCTTCTTCAGTCGTCCGATTCATTCAGTGAGGTTCTATTCGACCGCAGCCCCCCAGTTTCAGAATATTATGCAATAATATTCCCAAAACTCACAAAGTCGTGCGTACGCGTCGTTCACACTTAGTGAACCAAAGAGGCTGTGCCTACTAACACAAAATCAAGTACAGCCCAATGCTCTTCAATAAGAATAATGACAGGTACAGAATTCCCGTAGAGAACAGCGGTTTGGCGCAGATTTGTCAGCAAATACACTTCCTAGGGACAACTCATGAGTTTAAGAACAATAAAGTTCCAACATTCGAATTAAGCCAGTGCCCATAATAAGTGTCTGGCCAGTAGCCATCACAAGTGCGAAACTTATAAAAATACAGCGTGCGCTCCAGTGCGAAGGTCTCGTAGGCTCAAATACAATGAGTGTACGTCACTACTCAGAAATACATACAATGCACTGGTACACTGAAATTCATTAGAAACATAACTAATATGTTGTTCACAAACAATAACATGCAACCGCAAAGTTCACAAATGTCACCACTAGTAACGTCAATAATACACATCAAACAGAAAATGTACTGTACAATAAGTAATGCGAGAGTTCACGCAAGAAGCAACTAGTGCGCGAATATACACTGTACAGCCAGAGTGACAAAATAAGTACAACTTTCGCGTACAATACGACAGAGAAACGATGAATACAACGTTCAAGTATACACTACTCGACGTGAAAATACAACTCTGTCTTACACAATTCCACTCATATCCCACGTGCATACCTAAATTGGCATTCTTCATGTTTAGCCCGTGTCTATCGGGCGCTTGCGCAACTGCGCCTGCGAAATTCTCTTCGGAGAAGATCCTTTCCAAATGTCGCGCGAAGCGACAAGCTCTTTCGGGACCGCCGTGATACCGAGCCCGCGAAAATGATTTAGGGTCTGGAACTTCGTCTGGCGAACGTTGGAGCGTCTAGCGACTTGACTGTCCCTCGCCTTTCCTCGTGTAGTAACTGACCGGTGCTTCTTTACACCTGTCCGCTGTCTGCAATACCGGCGCACACGTTTGCTCCTAAGCTTGCGCCCAAACCTGCACTCTTTGTTTCGGCAGCCTGGCTGTTTGCCGAGTTTCTGAAGGCCGATTTTCAAAAGTTTGTTCTTTCCACGACCTTCGGCACTTCTTTTCCTTCTGTGCGGCTCCATTGCAGGGGCCGCAGACTTTGGGCGCCGGAAATGTGCTGGCTTCGGTTTTGCCGGTGCTCGAGTTGCGACGGGCACGGCTTCGTCTCGATCCCAGGCATCGAATTGGGGTTCTTCTTTCGAAACAGCGGGTGGTTTCTCTCCCACCGCTGAAGTCACAGGATCTTCGCCGACGCTTATGTACGGCGAGTTCCCTCCGCGGAGTGCGGCTCCGCTTCGCACGGGGGTTTCAAACTTGACCTTAGAGTCAGTCTCTTTGCTCCTCGAGCTGTCAGTTACGCACGCGGCGCTAGTCTGCCCAGAGAGTTCGCAGTCTCGAACTGGGTCTTCCTGCACAACGAACGTGCAACTACCGGTGTCTTTCGGAAAGACAACGGTTTCCTCGGGCACTCTCCCCGCAATATCGGGTACCCCTTCGTCTAGAGGGTTCGGCCCCGACGTCGTGATGGCATCCACAACCGGGATGTTATCTCCATCCTCAAGCTCCGCATCCCCTGCAGGATCATCGTCCTTCCAGGTCTGAAGTGATGCGCTTTCGCACAATTCTAGAGGCGTTTCTTTTTTGCTGATTGCCGATACTTCCGCCTCTTCGCCTCCGGAGCTATTCTGGCATTCTTTTGCCTTCTCACGGTTAGTACTTTGGCCACTATTCTCATCTCTCGAATTTTCATCATTGAGTTTATCTTTCCGATAGAACTCATTTCGCACAATCTCTGTGCTGCTATTCATGTCTTGAGACACGGCAGCCACAGCTGCCTCTCCAGCCAACTCATCGGGGTGTGGCTCCTCAATAAGTGGCTCTTCCACCTCCACGGGTGGCGGTTCTTCTGGGGCAGTCAAAGTTATCGGGTCGTCAGAATCCATGGCTCCGTCGATGTTGCCGAGGATGAGGTCATACATGGACCTCTCCATGCAAAGGGCGGTTACGCTTCCCGTGTAGTAGGGAGTCTCCACCTCGATCTGAGCTACTGGCAACTCTCGCATTGAGCCATCCATAAAGAACACTGGGTTTCTTTCCCCAGTGAACTCCTGCTCTCGGACTAAGTCCGTTCGCACAATAACTGTGCTGGTGCCGGTGGAGCGCAAAACGGTAATGGTTTTGCCTGACAATTTTCCCTCAGCCACCGGCACTGTCTTCGACCCGAATGCCGTAATGGCACCCACGACGTGAATTTTCTTGCCCCTTTTCCGCTCCTCAGAGCTATCAGTAGCATCGTACTGCTTGGGTGCCCTGAGAGGTGCGCATTTGCGCAAATCCTGGCGTCTTTTCATCGTTGCTGCTCCTGCATGTCGCAGCCTTATATGTCCAGCCCGCCCGCACTTAAACATCTGGAAGCACTATTTCTCTTAAAGCTTCTCCAGCAGTCCTTGGCAATGTGCCCTAACTTGTTACAAGAGTAACATTTCAGCGGGGGTTTTTGCCTGGTCCAACTTCGGTCCGCTACCGCGTTTCCGAAATTTACCTTAACCTTTTCAAGGTTGGTACTGAGACACAGGCGCCTATTCTCTCCTCTCATGCTCCGATCTGCTGATGAGCAGTCGAGCTTCAAACGTTGAGCATCAACATTGCTCCTGTTAGCTCCTCTTTGCTTGCTTTCTCCTTTCGCCTCCAACTGAAGTTGTCTCCGAATTCTTTCTCTCTTTTCCTCTCAGCTTCTGTTCGTGCTGCCTGTCTTGCTCTCTTAACTTTCTCGTTTTCCTCTTTTTCTTTCTGCGCGACCCACTTTCGTAATTCGGCACCTGACAGCCCCAGCTGACAGCCCAACGCTACGATTTTCTCTAAATCCATGATTGCAAATGTATCGCAATCTAGCCACAATACTCTCGTCTCTACCTAGTTATGTCTACACAGAGAAAGTGAACAAGAGCAACCGCTTAAAAAGGCAGTAGCAACCTATGCCAAAAAAGTTCCAGGCTCTTTCTCCTCCCTACCGCTCACACCAGACGTCCTGCCGTGGACGCCAGAAATTGTCACCCGTTTCCTTAAATTAGGGTGCACTGTCAGAAGATATGGGGAGTCGACTGAAGAGAGCCAACAAACCCCACCGAATCTACAGGGCACAGGTGACAAAGGGGGTGGCCGTCTGATGTGCGGCTTTCGCCGACTAGAGCGGCAAGAATGAGCAAGAGCCCTGAACGAAAAACAACACAAAGACTTACATTTAGACAGGCAAGTCACAAATACAAGCACAAGGTAACGGATCGATAATTACAGACAACTTAGATGGAATTCAAATACAAGAAACAGTCCAAAATTAGACAAGATGATACAAACAGGAGCGTTAACAAATGAATATTACGAATCGGAGCAGTTAACTAAAAAGAAACGAACAGTTCGATGCATACGAGAGACAGAGTCCCAGCATATTCACCGACCGGGCCGGACGATGCACCGCTGTCGGAGGCGATTCGGCTACCTGGGAAGCGTGGCTTCGCTGTAGGCCAGGCCGTCCGAGACGATCACGGTGATTCGAGGCCCGGGAGTACGTTGGAGTCCTCCAGGGCGCGGGTCGCCGATGGTGTGATGTACAAACTGGCAGGTGCCGTTGTCAATCACGACGTCCAAACGTAGCTGGCTTGCTTAGGCGTGGCTCCTCCTTTTATAACCGTGCCGGCGCGGAGGGGGAGAGCACAACACACAACGCGCCTGCCGCCGTCAGCGAATAACTTCACTCTTCTCCCTTCTAGAATCATCGCAGCTCTTTAGCACTGGCAAGGCCACGCGCACCTCCTCGAAATTACTGGAAGCTTCGACGAAACCGGAGCGGCGGAGGTTTTATTTTTGTTGTTTTCTGGCCGGCCAGCCGGCGTGAGATAGTATTACGGACTCTTGGTTCGAGAAACTTCCAGCTTTGTCTCGGGCGAATAGAACCGAACTGAATGAATCGGACGACTGAAGAAGAGTTAGGCGCTGTACAAAAAAAAAATGAAAAATCTATACGATACTTTTAGACGTCGTACACTCGAGTTTGTGACACAGGTATAGTGGTCAGTATCCCCGCCTGTCACGCGGGAGACCGGGGTTCGATTCCCCGACGGGGAGCCCTGTGTCACAAACTCGAGTGTACGACGTCTAAAAGTATCGTATAGATTTTTCATTTTTTTTTTGTACAGCGCCTAATTCTTCTTCAGTCGTCCGATTCATTCAGTTCGGTTCTATTCGCCGAGACAAAGCTGGAAGTTTCTCGAACCAAGAGGCGGGTAACACTATCTCACGCCGGCTGGCCGGCCAGAAAACAACAAAAATAAAACCTCCGCCGCTCCGGTTTCGTCGAAGCTTCCAGTACTTTCGAGGAGGGGCGCGTGGCCTTGCCAGTGCTAAAGAGCGGCGATGATTCTAGAAGGGGGAAGAGTGAAGTTATTCGCTGACGGCGGCAGGCGCGTTGTGTGTTGTGCTCTCCCCCTCCGCGCCGGCACGGTTATAAAAGGAGGAGCCACGCCTAAGCAAGCCAGCTACGTTGGACGTCGTGATTGACAACGGCACCTGCCAGTTTGTACATCACACCCATCGGCGACCCCGCGCCCCTGGAGGACTCCAACGTACTCCCGGGCCTCGAATCACCGTGATCGTCTCGGACGGCCTGGCCTACAGCGAAGCCACGCTTCCCAGGTCGCCGAATCGCCTCCGACACAGTGCATCGTCCGGCCCGGTCGGTGAATATGCTGGGACTCTGTCTCTCATATGCATCGAACTGTTCGTTTCTTTTTAGTTAACTGCTCCGATTTGTAATATTCATTTGTTAATGTTCCTGTTTGTATCATCTTGTCTAATTTTGGACTGTTTCTTGTATTTGAATTCCATCTAAGTTGTCTGTAATTATCGATCCGTTACCTTGTGCTTGTATTTGTGACTTGCCTGTCTAAATATAAGTCTTTGTGTTGTTTTTCGTTCAGGGCTCTTGCTCATTCTTGCCGCTCTAGTCGGCGAAAGCCGCACATCAGACGGCCACCCCCTTTGTCACCTGTGCCCTGTAGATTCGGTGGGGTTTGTTGGCTCTCTTCAGTCGACTCCCCATATCTTCTGACAGTGCACCCTAATTTAAGGAAACGGGTGACAGTCTCGTAATCCTACGCCTACAAACACAATCTTCCCCCATGATAAGGGGGTCTCCGTGTCGAAGGATTGCGAACTCTGAGCTGGATAAACCAACACAAGTGTCTACCAATAAATGTGGGCGAAGGTGTTGGTTGTGAAAATCGCTATCAAAACTCTGCTAAATTCGAGGAAACATTTACCCTCTTCTCGGTAACCTAGGCATGTACAGGGGTATGCTCACGGGCGAACTACTCTAAAATCAAACATTCTACATCCATTAAAACATCGGAGACAGTTTTGACCATCTCGTTATCTCAGGATCAGCGCGAGCTGATTGATGGGCAAGGGAAGGACTTTCTGCATCCATCGCCTAGACTTCCAGTTCCACCTTTGAGCTATCTCGTATCTGTTTACCCCCTTTTCCGAAACACCTCCAGTATTTTTTCTGCAACAAAGATCTCAACTTTCCCTCTCTCTTGTCTTCACAAAAAAGAAAAAAAATCGTTCAGTCGGAAACGAAATTAGAAGAATGAAACATTTGAAACACTTACACTACCATCTTCTCCTCCCTCACACTGAAAAAAAAACCTCGCAGGCCGCATCCTTTCACGCCCCCAGTCCTAAGCCACAGAGGCATGGAGGGTCTCAGTCTCTTCTGGAACACGGCGATTGAGCACACTTCTTGCTAACTCTTCTCCATTCGCTTACCTTCAGTTCTCTTGAAACCGACATCGTAAATGCAGCAACTTAGTTCCAAAACGATCACTGGAAGCCCACATAACGCTATCGCGTCATACGTCTTAAGACCCAAACGAAGATGTCATCTGCAATTTTTTTCCACTGGGTGAAATGCATTCGGTGATTCTTTGCATTTTCGTGAAGTGTAATCATCTCTGGTGCCTTCCACTTGTTAAATTCTCCTTATTTCTCCAAAAATGATAGTTGATCTGAGCGAAAAAAACGAGGCAACAAATGCAGAATGCTGCATATTTCGTCTAACATCGTTTAACTTCTTAAATTGGCCGTTGGTCATTGACCGGTTGCTTGTTGGGTGTTTGGGTGTTTTACCTTCATGAGAAAAATAACTTCTGCGGCTGGAAATAGAACGCAACCTCCTGCTCAGGAGGGCGACGCCTTTCACCGAGCATTCGCTGCGGGTAGTTTTGATGGAATAGGAAAATAATGCTTTGGCGTGAAAATAAACGAGGATCCTTACAATCAACTGCACGTGGTTCACTACGTCTTGTAAGAATACCTGCAAAGGGTAATCGAAATGTAAGTGTGGAAATTTTAAGAGCGCCCCCAATCCCACCGCCTGCTTCTGGTATACAAATGAAAACCGGTGAAAGCATATGCACACATGCAGCACGCATGCACACTGGATATCATCTGGGGTTGCCTCCTAGAGAGAGAGAGAATAACTTTAATGAAAACCAGCGATGTTGGGTTGCCTCCTAGACTCCATACATAAGTATTCACATTCAAGTGGCGCCGCTTCACGACAAGGAGATCAGATTAAGTGCTTGACAGCGACATTGTAGAAAAAGAAGAGCGCTGAGGAAGGAAAGGACGAAGAGAGTGGGACATATACGTGGCGCTAAGACGGGGGAAGCACGGGGTGCTAGCGCCCCATGTGTGACCCCCTCTCGTCGTCCTTGTCTTCCTCAGGGCACTTCTTTTGCTAAAATTTTGTGCCAACAATCACAAATGGCGCTGTCTTCAACAGCGAGTTTTGTGGCTGTGCCGCACCTCAACACGATATACGGTAACCAGCTGCCGCTTTCTTCCCTCAGGCACATGTCGGGAGGAATCGGCTCGGCGCCCCCTCCCAAGTGGCGCCCGGGGCACTTGTACCCAGAAACCCCCCTTAGTTACGCCACTGGAGGAGGCGATTGGCGGGGCAGGGGCGTTTGGAGGCTGTTAGGGGCTCCTGGAAAAGACCCACAACATCCTTATCCGCAAACTCTTCCAAGCTAATGGTGAGAGCTAGGCAAATGTCACTGATTGTTCAGCCAGGCAGACACTCCGCCCCGTAGCTCTGTAAGCCCGGAAAAAGTCGTACTTTCCAGTACGATATAAGTCTAATTTATTGATTGAATATGAGTTTTAACGCGTCGACGCTACACAGGCGATGAGGGGAGGAAGCGTGCCGTTGTGCAGAGCTCCAGAATTATTTCGACCGCCTGGGGATCTTCAACGTGCGTCTAAACCACGAACACAAGACCGCTTTTCGCTTTTCACCTCGATCAGGAAAACGGCCGCCGCAGCCGCGAATTGAACCCGTGTCCTTTTGCTCAACACAATTTCCAAGTACATCACACCACACGGGATCCCGGCGAAGCAAACGATTGCTTCTCGTAGCATCACATCTGTTCCGCAATGAAGTTTAGCAAGATACGAGCATAGTCTAGGGACGCAAGACGGCTGTTACAAAGCATTACTCTGCTGTGATTACCCTAGAACAAAGAAGTTGTTAGCAGGCGTCATCTAGCCTTCGTTTACTCTGGCAAATGTAGTATGGTCTCTGAGGACATATTGCAACGTAGCGATGAGGTTTCTGTCCGTTCCTTTACAAAGACGACCTTGTCCTACCGAATGTCCGAGCTTCCAAGTGACGTTTTTTTAACTCATTTGTGGAAGCAGATCAAAATGGGCGAACGGCCACTCTACCGAGCGTCTGGCTTCGGATTTCCTTAAGGGATTTCCGGGTCAAACCGCCTTGTTGGATCGTGTGCATGCTTCACTGGGTTCTTGGGCGTGGCAGATATGTCGGGTTGGCTGCGTAATTAAAATCTGAAATTCACGAAGGTGCCATAACCTTGTATATGTCTCTTAGAGTCTTTGTGATCCACCGTTTGGAGTGCATGGCGTTAAACTGCCCTTTCACGAGCATGGGAACGGTTGGGAAGGAATGCTGCGCGGAGAGCGATAAGCCAGCCTAGGGTAACGCGGAAGTAGCTCGATGTCCAATGAAAAAACAAAAAATAATCTTTCCTTTGACCGAATGTGGTCAAACCAAATTTCGCTACTAACTACACCATATCTCGAGGTTGATTTTTGTTACAGCAATACCTTGTCAACGCATATCGTCGCTTTACAAGAAGCGTCACAAATGCGTACGCTTATCCTTGACGGAAGTAACACTGGAATCATTTATTTGAGGAGCCTGCAAAATGTTTTTGGGCCCCTGTAAAAAGAGAGCGCCCAGGGGAAGTTCACCGGAGCCAATTTTGGCGTTTAGTTCTTGGTATTTATTCGAAGCGCCTCGCCAGTTTTATTACAGAAAAACCGACTCATAGTTGGAAGTGTTCTGGGTCGTTGTGCAAACGAGAGCATATCTGGTTGGTCAGTCTTGAGAAGGTTTTATGTATAACCATGAACATGGCTGAATCGCTAGGGTTGTTATCGTCATGAATAAATGTACAGGCCGCTCCAAACGATGAGGCCGCCAGTACCTAACTAAAATTAAATATTCGGTCCTGCTATGGAAAGGGGCCTGCCTATTAGACGACGAACGTAGAAGGAAAATTTCCCAGGTGCCGTAAACCTTCGCAACTTTTTCGGTGATGGCTCCTTGAAAATGTTAGACAAAAATGTAAATTCCGCTATAAAATGGGATAACATTAGGCAGGTTACTATGAAAGAAATGTTTGTCACACTACGACGGGAACATACCAGAATATTTCAATCAAATATCAATGCAATTTTACCATGTTAATGATGCAGTACAGCTTCCTACCGAAATTGAGTGAAAGGGAATTGCCATATGTAAGCATCCACCATAGCTCACGCCATATCCATCCTTGCCTTACTTTTTCCTGGGTGCTCAACGCTGAACCTTCCCAGTGTTTATCACCAATAACGGCCGAATTTATTTTAGTAATTTTAGGGTCTGCTTTAAGCCTGTTGTGGAACAATTTGCGATAATGTTGAGTCTAATGACCATACCTTTGCAAGGTTGGCGCGGCTCACTAAAACTCACTCACAATTTATTTAGAATCACCACTTACCCAAACTCAGACTCAATGCTGAGCAGCACATCTGCGCTCACTCAAACTCAAACTCACATTGAGCGCAAAACTCAGAACTCACTTGGACTCAAAACTCAAAATGTACTCAGACCTCAAAATGTACTTAAACTCAAAACGAACTCAAAACTCAAAATGTATTCGAAATCAAAATGGAACTCAAAACTCGAAACGTACTCAAAACTCAAAATGTACTCAAACTCAAAATGGACTCAAAACTCAAAATATACTCAAAACTTAAAATGTACTCAAACTCAAATTGGACTCAATATGTACTCAAAACTCAAAATGTTGTCAAACTCAAAATGTAGTCAAACTCAAAATGGACTCAACACTCAAAATGTACTCAAAACTCAAATTATATTCAGAACTCGAAATATACTCAGAACTCCAAATGTACTCAAACACAAAATGTACTCAAAACTCAAAATGTACTCAAACTCAAAATGTACTCAAACTCAAAATGGACTCTAAACTCAAAATGTATTCGAAACTGAAAATGAAATCAGAACTCAAAATGGGCTGATAACTCCAAATGAAGTCAGAACTCAAATGGCCTCACAACTCTCTCGTGCTAGAAATTTGCTCGGGCTGAGATGGACTCTGGTTTCATTAGCATTCAGTGTTTTCAAATTCAAGCGTGGTAAAAATATTACGGGTGCAAATTCGTGAGCTCAAACTCTTGCACTCGGCACGACGTGACACCGTAGCTCCTGTGAGGTCGGAAACAATTTTCGCTGAAGATTTAATACAGCTATACCTGCGGCCCATGATGACTAGCGCTGGTTGCAAGCAATTGTACGTATATATTGGATACCAAACTCTTGATGTAGGCTAAGTGTTTCTGTTTATGACAGAGGCGGTCCAGACTCGATGGTGTGCTGGGTCCCTGGGTCGAAACAAGCAAAATTGGGAGAGGGGACGAGCGCTCACTGCTCCGTTCATTTACTTCGAAGCTGTTTAGGGTTACGGTTCCGTGCATTCTTGCTCTGCATCCTGAAAAAACGCCTTGTGTCAAAGCGAACTGTCTCCGCGAATCTGTGAAGCGCGAGGCGTTCATGGACATGCCTTTGCTTTATTAATGCGTAGCATTCTTTGCCGAGTACCGCCCTCCTCCAACCCCCGCGAGGATCGTGTAACACCCTGCATTTGCACAAAAAAGCAGATATTACGGAAGTTCAACGTGGAATAATTAAAAAAGCGTAAATGTAGACAATTGATCAATTTAAGTGTTTAAAAACTAAAAAAAATAATAAGAGAAAACATAGAAAATGGCGAACCGTGTAACACGGGAGTCATGGATAGTCTCAGATTGGGTTAAAATTCAGAGATGTGGCGCTAAAGAATGTGGGGAATAAAATTGAGGGTCTCGTGAAGGGAAATCGCGTGGGACAAACAGAAAAGTGCCTTGTTGTTTGCTGAGGCACTTGTACTAGTTTTTATGAGACTTTGCTAGATGGGATGAGCTCTCGTAGCTCGGAAAAGAACCACGCTATTGTTGTAAGCTATTACCGCCACCGTACTTCCAGCATGCACGCGTGTGCGAGTGCGAGTGCGTGTACACGTGCGTGTGCGCGCGCATTTGTGAGCGTGTGTGTGTGTGTGTGTTGCGTCAGTCATCTGTTCTTTCTTTGTGTTTGATATGTAGAAGTTGTAGAACTGCAGAGCCAGAGGTAATTCTTTTCCTTTAGATTGTTATCATTTGCTAGTTTTGATATCTTGCGCTGATTTTATATTGTAATAAAATCAGTTCGAGCGCACACACAAACTGTGCTTTCTATTTTTCTGAAGTGTTTTCCTTCTGTGGCAATGTCTGTTTAGGTCTTGGTGGCTCTGTTGCCTCTCTATGTCCTACACTCTAGCAAGGAGTTAATGTCTCACATGTAGTTGGCCAGTTCTGGATTCGACTGCACGTTGGTACACTCTGGGGAGAAAATTACAGACACGAAACGCGGCCGCAAGGTTTATTCATAAACAAATGCGAAATTCGCCTTTCTGATAAGCTCTGATGCCCCCTGTTACCTATGGTCGTCCACAATTTCCACGACACTATATGTGTCGAAGGATTTGCTTGTTTGTTGGGAAGCGGGGAAATTGATGAAGTGACGTTTGAACGACAGTTATTAGCATAATGTTTTTGAGTCTGGTGATTTAAGTTCGAGAGCTTGGCATTGGTTTTGTTTTTATACCATGCCATCCTGCCTCGATGATTCAGCAATTAGACGCCAATATGTTTATTACTATATACCGTTTGATGGACATCTCTGCACAAGCCTTCGCATGCATATAGCACAACTTCCTTGCGGGTTGGCAAGGAATTTGGGGTAAACACGACCCAGCAATTAAAGAAAGATACCTTTTGCTATATCCTCATGACTATAACCAGAAAGCATTGTTATATTTATCACATGTGGTCCCCCCTCGACCAGATCTTTAATTTGATACCCCACATACCCTAGCACGATCATATGGAATTTAGGCCAGTCAAAATAACCATGACTCTGGGACTGTAACCAGGACGCAATATTTAATAGCCCGACGCGATTCCCCTAACTGAAACCTTCAATTTGACACCCCACATGCTTTAGTGGCCTCACCTTGAACTTAAACCAATCTATGACTCATAATGACTATCTCATGATTAGAACCACGAAGTATTTTTTGTACCACGTCAGTTCTCTCGTCAAGACCGTAAATTTGATACCCTACACGCCCTAGCGGGGTCAGTTCGAATTTTAACCCAATATAAGACTCGCCATGACTATCTCATGGTTATAACCAGGAAGCATTTTTGTATTTCTCCGACGTGATTCCGTTCATTAAGACCATTAATTTGATACCCATCACATCCAGCGGAATCAATTTGAATGTTAAACCAATCAATGATTAACCATGACTATCTCATGATATAGCCATACTGCATTTTTGTCCCACGTAATTTTCCTTATCGGAACCTTCAATTTGATGCCCCGCACACCCAGTGGCGTCACAGTGAATTTTCACTTATTAATGACCCAGCTTGAGTATGTCATTGCAATATTCAAGAAGCACGTGATTACCCTCATCGAGACCTTTAATTTGTTACGCTACACGGCCTAGCGTCGTGAACTTGAATTTTAACCGAATATATGACTAACCATGACTACGTCATGATATAACCATAACTCATTTTTGTCCCTAATGATTCCCCACATCGAAACCTTAAATTTGATTACCCATATGCCCTCGTAGCGTACGTCATTTTGAATTTTACCCCAATCTCTGACTCTTTATGACTGCCTGATGACTACATGAAGAAAGCATTTTTTATTTACCCGGCGTGATTCCGTTAATTGGGACCTTTCATTTGATAACTTACACGCCTCAGCGTCATCAGCTGGTTTTTCACACAATATAATGCGGTCAATATTCTGTCTAAAGGGGCGTTGCCCAGTCAATGCAGCTAATTCATTTTAAACTGTAGAAGGGACCGCACCCACCCCTTTCCCTCTCTCACCTCTCACCTCTTCCTTTGTAACCCCTAGTATAGCAAGCCCTAAACAGTAGCAGGCGAACAACCAGCAATCAAGCGCCGCACTGTTCTTTCCCACCACCCTTTCCCACCCTCTTAGTGGATCCATCAGGAGGAAAAGTTATGACAACCCTTTTTATGACATCACCAGTCAATTACCACTCACGCGCCCAGTCTCTAAAACTTCGTATACAAAAAGCGCTTAGGGTGAGGAAAATTGAACACGAAACTCCTCCCTCCCAACCGATCATGCGGGTCGCGAATGGTGCCGTACCCGCAGGTGACCTGAATTCCCAGCCCACAGCGACGCATGAAACTTAACAGCCAACCATAGCTGCCTGCTAGGCTACTCATATGTACTCAAACTCAAAATGGACTCAAAACTTATATGTACTCAGAACTCAAAGTGTACTTAAACTCAAAATGTACTCAACTCAAAATGGACTCAAACTCAAAATGTACTCAGAACTCAAAATGTACTCAGAACTCAAAATGAACTCAAACTCAACAAACTCCAAACGTACTCAGAACTCAAAAGGGACTCAAACTCAAAATGTACTCAGAACTCAAAATGAACTCAAACTCAAAATGTACTCTGAACTCAAAATGGACTCAACCTCAAAATGTCTCAGTACTCAAAATGTACTCAGAACTCAAAATGGACTCAGAATTAACTAGGTCTCAGGCGTAATCAAACTCAATCGGTCTCAAACTCAGTCGCGCTCACTCGGCTCAAACTCACTCAAGCTCAAACTCACCATGCCACACTAGCCTCGCGCTCACTCAAACTCAAACTCACGCGTGAATTTTTGTCCAAATGAGTCTGAGTGAGTGGACTTATGAGTGAGTTCGCCGACCTCTGGTAATGACAAAACAAACATTTAAGAGGGCAAATATTACATAGAAACACCCGCTGGTTATTCACCGCTGTGAAACAGGTTTCTATGTGACTACGCGAACTATAGAGTAAAAATCCTATTCACAGGGAAAGCAGTGCTTTAGAATAGGCACAAGTTTCTGCCAGACAAAATGACGTGCTCATTGCTTAATCCTCCTACTCCAGTCTAACCGTAACACAGATCTCTCCGAAATTCCAACGTAGTTCGCTCTCGCCATATCGGAGACGCAATAAAATATTGCGGTTTACTTAGTGTAAAGAGATGAAGCCCTACTAACCCGTTTATCTGAGCCAGAACTAAAAGAAAAATAAAATAACAGAACGACACCAAGAGAAAAAACGCAAAAGCAAGTGAACAACAAAACAATAAAAAAAGAATGAAAGAAGAACTTAATGAAAGCAGGAACAGAAAGGACGCAAAACAAACTAAGAAAAAAAGAAGGAAAAGAAAAACGAAAGGATGAAAGAAAGGAAGAACGACGCAAGAAAAAAAGCTAAAGAAAGATAATGACGGCAAAATAACAAAAGAAAAACAAAACCTGCGAGAGGATGGCATGAACAGAGCCAGTTCTTCGTCCTTTTGTTTTGTGGCTCTATCACTCACGCATTGCGTCTTTTGTTAACTGTACAATACTTCCAAAAGCTCCCGGGCTGGCTGTTACCTGCTTCGTTCCAGTATATTTTCCCAAGACGTTCAGATCCACAGGGTAAGGCAAAAGAGCGCGCGGACGACGTCTCCTTTACATAATTGGGGCCCTTCTACGCAGATTATTGAAGAGGGCACTGCGCCGGAAACTGTCAAAATGACGGAGGAACTCTATTGCTCTTGCTAATAATATTATGCCTGTACAGAAAAAGCTGACTGTTCTGAAAATTGCTTTGCTGAACATTACCTGACCGTTAAAAATATCCTAAAATGTCTTGAGAAGCCTGGTTATGTACAGTGGACTGTCCCATGTGTAAATATGAAAGCAGCATTGCAGTGAGCATTGTAAGTTACTGATCTGTTACGAAATTTCATTTGGCGTATGTATGCTAGGTCAACGGAAACCAGTCGACAAGTAAAGAACGCCATCAACATAGGAAAGTTCACAGTTATCTCGAAGGGAAGAAATAATAATTCTAGTCTTAAGATTTGCTGTCAAATATTCCTCAGGTGCTAGTAAAATATTTTTTGAGTTTTTTCATCACTATTCTGGAAGGCTTTCGCTAAGTTATAAAAGACATTTTTCGTACCAGATGGTTTGTATTCACTGTCGAGTCACGCATGCACGCAACCGCGCCTGTGCGCTGTTACTAGTTACGTCGGGCTCCGCGGGATGGCGGTATTTGTTAGTGCTAAGTACAGGAACTGTGTTGGACGTTCCAAACTCTACACCACCTAACGCACAGTTTGCCACGAGACCAATGAGAGTGCGATATATAACACGTCTGCTCCCAGCACCGAGGAAAATCTGGTTGAAAAGGTGCGGACGGTGCGCGCCGGTCATTTTTCTTCGGCGTACGGGCACGGTGGCACAAGCCGCGCCATGTCCGTTCCGCATCGGTCATGTCCATAACTGTTTTCAATGTTGCCAAGAGAGGAAACGGTCCGCTGAACTTTTCAATGAATACCTCCTATCAGAAACTAGTTCTGTACGGACTCAGTGGCTGCTAGTAGGAGTCGTTTCTACGACCAAAGCTGAAGATAAGGTTATGGTTAAATACATTGACTGCATTTCTGTTTATTTAGTTTTAGATTACAAATGCAGTGAATATCCCGCAGTATACTTTAAAAATAACGATCTTTCTACAAAGAACAACATTGTTTTTGCTGATGGCTATTTTCTCGGACAGAGTTGAGCGTTTTTGTGCAGAACTAAGCAACAAAGAAAAAACTATTTTTTTAAACTTTATCCAGCACATCTGGAAGTGCACGTCAAGAAAAACGTACTAATTTATATAAGGTTACGGAGTAATTTTCAACTTGGTTGACATTAGCTACTTGAGATCGTTTGTAGTTTGTAGGCATTGCACGAGACATATTTTGACTGACGCATTTCTTTCTCTTGTACAGTGGCGTTCAGTTTTGGTTACACTTTTCTTACAACTAAATCCTATCTACGCCCGACTGCCAAATGCCTCAAAGTAACCCCTTCAGGTCAAAATGAATGCCTAATTAAAGAACATGCTTACTAGATCCGCACAAAAACTGAAAACAATCTCGCGACGGACTGTGCTAATTGAAATTGGTACAGTAACTTTAATGCAACACGGATCTTCAAATGATACTGATACGCCTGATCCCGTGATATCGACGAGGCATCAGCCATTAACATTGGGGGGCGATTGCCCGAGTTTGCTTTCGGTGGCCCTCCCTGAGCGGGAGATAGCCCATCTTGGCGAATAAAGAGATAAAATGGCTGTTTTTAAATATTAACTGTCTTCTTTTCACGTAGTTTATGGTATTAACTTAGACTTTACCGCTGGCATCGTTGTGAGATTACGCGTGTTTTATGTATTCACCTCCAAAAAAATGTTCCTTGTTTCTTCGTCAGCACCCGCCATGGTCTGTATAATTTGTTCAAGTTTTTTGGGCTGTTAATTATAGGTAGGTACACATACTATAATCAAAGTACAAAACTTTGACAATGATTGCCTCATATTTACAACGTCATAAAGTTCTTTCTTACTAACTTTCTTGTTAGAATCATTTTAATGCGTAAAATGTTCAGCTAAAAGCATGTAGAAAAATGACCTTTTAAATTATCGGCCTGTATTGCATCTTCTAAAAAAAGCCTTTTTTTCTCTTACTTCTCAACGCAACCAAACACCATGATGTGTGTAAACCAATACTCATGAGTAGTTCCGCGCCGTTGAGGTGGAGGAGCAGCAAACCTTTTTAGCAACCCGCCGTGATGGCTCGGTGGCTAGTGTGTTGCGCTGCTGAGCACTAAGTCGCGTTTCTGTACCCGGCCGCGGCGGCCGCTTTTCTGGTAAAGGTGAAAAGCAAACACGCTCGTGTGTACGAGATTTTGGCACACGTTAAAGATCCCCAGGTGGTCAAAACTAATCCGGAGCCCTCCACTACGGCACGCCTCATCGCCTTCGTTGCGTCGCCACGTTAAACCCCTACAATCACAATGAGATGCTTTTTAGCTCTCCAAAGAGTTGACACCAAATTCAGGGTAAAAGTATGACCTTATAATATCTCTTGAGCATTGACAGCAGTCATTCTTCAGAGATACAAGTGAATGCAAGGGCACGCTTTTATTTTGATTGATTATGGGGTTTAACGCGTTGAAACTACACAGGTTATGAGGTGCGCCAGATTGGAGGGCTCCAGAATAATTTTTAACACCTGGGGATCTTTCACCAATTTTATTCTCACTCTCGATATATAGAAAATTCTCTTGATTTTTACAAATCTACTCTAGCTACATATACAATTAATGAGACGTGTAAGGAAAAAGTGCCTGACATGTTTTAAATCACGTGCGACGTCATTGTTGCTGGTGTGCCAATAAAAACATACCAACACATTTGTATTCCACTTGTGGAGTTTGAAAAAGACGAAAAAAATTGGGACTACTTGCTAATGCCATCTCAAAATACGGGAATCCCTAGCTGCACAATGCTACTTAATATGTAGGTGCGACAAAAAAATTACTCTAAACTAAACCTACAATCTAAAAGTATTTGCAGGTCAGCACAAAGCAAACATTCACAGGTAATACGGGTAATATAGGTAATAGAAATTTAAGAAGTTCAAAACTACTCTCAGACACTACTTACAATGCACTACTAGGCCCTAAGACCCGTACGAGTAATAATGAATAACTAAATTAAATCATCATCAGAGCCTAGCAGCACCGAAATGTTTTCTTGTAAAGCGAAAAGCCAGTCAACAACCGCCATGTTTCAAGAAGCTAAGCATCTTAAATTTATAATCACAATCATTATCAACAACCTGTCGGAGGCACTGCAGGACGAAGCCCTGTCGTAATGACCGCCACCCGCTCCTACCCTCTGCTGACGGAGTCTATTGTTTACCACGAAATTTTCCTTTTTTGTCTCGCCACTGAGTTATTGGCCTTCATTTTCTTCTAGTTTCACCTCTCGGTGTTCATTTTGTTGCCATCGTGGTCCACCTGTATTCAGTTTGTTGTACTACATGCCCAGCCTTAGTATATTTTTCCCCTTAATTTCAACTAGGATTTCCTCTACCCCATTTTCACCTCTAATCCACACTGTTCCCTTCACATCCTTAGGGGTTATTCCTATGATTATTCTCTTCCGTGGCACGTTCTGCGGACCTAAGTTTGCTTTAAGGTTGTTCAGTAAAGCGCCATGTTTGCACCCCGTATGCCATCACCGACAGGATGCACTGACTGAATACTTTTCTTTTTAGGTAGTGAGGAAGCTCAATTTTTATCAGTTGCAAATGCTCCCCGAGTGCACCCCAACCCAATGATAGTCTGCTCCGGATTTCTTTCTCATGGTTGGGGTCAAGACCGACCCTCTTGCCGAGGTAGTTATATTCTTCTTCATGTTGTTTTTCGTTACCTATTCTGAAAAAGATGCGTTCAGCATATTTATGTGTCATTAAGTTAGAATGTTCATGTTTATTTCAAGCCCTACGGCGAAACTCTCTATTTGTAGCTCTTCAATCATTTTCTGGAATTGTTCAGCAGATTCACCTGCAAGACTATGTCACCTGTATAGCTAAGATGGCTCAATCAGTCCCATTGTATTCGTAAATCTATATTGTTCGAGTCAAGCTTACTGAATATTTTCTGGAGACAGACGCGTATTGGCGACGCCACCACCGGCTTACGCCGGGGGTCATTCCCGCGCCCTCTTCAACGGGCGCCTTTCAGGGGAGCGCTTAACGTATTGTCCGGCCGACTCCTGGCCTTAATCCTGGCGCCGTTGTCGTCTGCTCGCTTGGGGGGCCTTTTTGCTATCTCTTTTGAAGTACGCGGGGTTTCCCCTTCTTTCCCTCGTCGGGGAACCTCGCGGCGTACGCATCTTTTGGAAATAGGCTCCGGAACGATCGCCGGGTGGCGCTGCACTCTCCCCTCCGCGGGAGTAGGCGGTGTCTGCCGCTGCTTCGGCACGTGCTTTTTTCGCTGCGGGCGTGCTGCATTTATCGCGCTACGGTGAGGTCCGAGAAAAATTCTCTTTCGACTTAAGAAAGCATACACATTAGCACGTGTCCAGCAAGTTCAGTTTACAAGTAGAGTAGCTACTGGGTTCATTTTTGCCGGTGCTTGTCTTGTCGTCTGCTAGAGACGCGTCGTCTCCTACGCGCCGCTCGAACGGCCGAGAGCCCCGGCAGTTCAACGTGATAAAGCGTTCTCTTGGGTGGTCGTCTGCTGCCGTCTTTTTGTCGTCCAGGCGACAGCTGTGCAACTTGTCAGCGCATTTTTCTCTTGTTTGCTACTTTCTTCACGTGCTACCCCTTTGAAAATCCCGGTTTTATGGACGACAGAAACATTGAGTCTTACAAAAATTCCCGTTAATTCATTGTTTCTAATCCTTGAAATGATCAGCTGCCTCCTATGAAAGACGCATTAAAAAGGCACATGCTGTTAAATGGGTGCGCTGACAACACCGCATTTCTATGTTGCTTATATCTTTAAAGGAATTTTGTTCGCAGCGTTCGTCCCACAGATTGACCCGCTGGGAGTGAGGGTGATACTGCGGCCGGAACAACAGAAAAATCTTGTCAGGACTCGGGACTCCGCCAACGTTCCACGCCTGTTTTCTGTTATGTTCCCGTGTCTTATGACCATGTAGGCACTGCGGCGACAAAATATGGTTGCCTTGTGTGCAGTATGCAAAACTGCTATAATCTGGCACGGATTCAGATAGGTTTTTGCCCTTTTGTTGTTGCTCTCACCGTCTGTACTAAAAAGAAAGGCAGAACGTGCAGCTGGTACGAGGGCAATGCATTTGCGCCTGTGCAGTGTTGCCGCGTTTAAAAACGAAACATGTGGCCCTTCAGTCGTACACGGCATCGACGAAAGAGTGGAGAACAGCTGTGGCACGTCCAGAACAGCTTGGTTCCCAAGTCTGCCTCCGCTGATTTTGATGCTTTTCAGAGGGGCAAAGCTAAATGGGAACAAAGGAATTTTCCAGAAGAGAACACTAGTTCTCTCTTGCTCGGGCTGCCTGGAAACAGATAGGTGATGGGGGGTCCTCCCCTATACACGTTTTAATGCATTCTGTCAATGATTGTTTTCCGCTATAATAAATGAATTTAGGAGTTGTTTAGCTGGTGCCGTTCGATATCATCCATATATAACACAATTGGTTAACATTTTGCAAGGGCTAAAAAAATAGTTTCTAGCGGTTTGCCTGGTTGTAGTAGCTCTGGTTCGTCTTGTCATTGTGACTTGTTTTCTGGACGGGATTCCTGCATTGTTCTTTTTTTCCCACATTTACAAATACTGCTAATTAAAAGAGGTATACACCAAATTCTGCATATTAATAGTAATTAAAAGTTTTACGCCACAAGCTGTTATGTTGTTTCCACGAACTGTCACTCCAAAACATACTTGTACTCCAAGCGGGTGACAAACATTGGGAACAAAAATTCCTTCATTGAGAAGTAAAATGGAAATGCGGCACTGTCAGCGCACCCCTTAATTAGCGTGTGCGTTTCTAATGCGTTTTTATAAGATGCAGCTGGTTTTTCAAGAGTAAGAAATAACATATTACCATAATCAATCACGTTTATCTTACATACTTGCAAGCCTCAGTGTTGCTGCAGTCCAGAAAATCCGGATGTCCAAAGAGCGAGCTCGCGAAGGGAGTAACAAACAAGAGAAAAGTACTCTGTTACAAGCTGAACAGCTGTCGCCTTGCAGATGAAAAGACAGCAGCCGGCGACCGCCGAACAACGCATTGCCCCCCTTAAAATCATCGGGGCAGTCTGGCGGTCGAGCGGCAGGTCTGTAGCTGACGGCAAGACAAATGTCGACAAAAACGAACTCAGCAAATACTCTACGTTTAAACCAAACCTGCTGGACACGTGCTGACGGGTATGGTTTCATAAGTCAAAAGAAAATTTTACCCAGCCCTCTTCCTAGCGCGAAAAATGCAGCACGCGCGCAGCGAAAAAAGCGACGTGCCAAAGCGGCGGCACCCAGCGCGTACTCCCGCGGAGGGGAGAGTGCAGCGCTGCCCTCGCCTGGCAAAGTTTGGCTTCGCCTCCCTATAAACAGTCTTGTCTTGAAAATGCAAACCAGCTCTACGTCTCCTTCCTCGCCTCCTTCAGCAGCGACGGTCCGGGCGGCTACAAAAGCATTCTCCTACCATGCATTCCTCATATATGTCGTCGAGGAGTCGTACGTATGTCTCCTCTTTTAAGGAGCCCATCGCTGCGTGGTGTCTTCTGAACTGAACGCTTTTTTGTAGTCTATAAATGTCTATTGAAGGGAATTATGCTATGCGAATTTTTCTATTGCTTGGTTGGTGACATGTATGTGATGCATTGTAGCGTATCCTTTCCTAAGCTCAGCCTGTTCCTTAGTTGTTGGAAGTCTAGGCTGTCGTTTAGGCGTCACACTATATCTTCGTAAAGAACATGTATACAATTGATAGTAATCTAATGGGTCTATAGTTCTCAAGAACTTTGTTATGTCAGCGTTTTTCCAGGTTTAGCATGCCTCGAAAGTCCTGGAATATTCTGAGAATTGTTTAGAGAGCTTTAATTAGTATTATACCTCACCCTCGTTAGAAGGTTTATGGGCATGCCGTCATCGTGACTGCAGCTTTCCCTCTTTTTATGCCCTTAAATAACTTTTCTACTTCCTCTTTAGTTACTGGATGAACAGCGCAAGCTAAGCTTGTAGCCTGATAGGCTGGTTCGGTAGTACCCGCTTTGTCTGGCGTCACTGGCGTATTGCCTGGTGTAAACTCCTTCCGCTATTTTTATTATCTGGTTCATATTCTAATAGTGATACTCTGTTCACATGACGATATCCACTTTCCTCTTTGCTGCCTTGGAGCTTCCTCGTGTTTCCAACCCTTCCTCGATGACTGCCATTTTAAACACAGCAAATATTATTTCTTTTACTTCTGTTATTCTTGACAGCTGCGCTAATTTTGTTTGAGCCACTTATAACTCGTCATAAATACTCCCGGCCAAAATGTGTGTACCCGGTTCACCACAATGAACCTAAATTAGGACTTAGGATCTATTGGCATATCTAGGATCCGATGACCACGCACCGATTACCCATTACGTCATTTACAGCAAGAACCAGCGGATAAAAAAGGTTGCTGTCGGCACAGATTTCCTTAAAAGGACAGAAACAATTAAGGTCTGCTTGGTAATTAAACAGAAGTTAAAGAGCACTGAAACCACTTTTTGGGCGTAATATTTTTGCACAGTTCACTTCCTTCACTCAACAGAATACCCTGGCTGAAATATGAGCGGCCTGCGACGCGAAAAACATAGTTCAAGTGGATCTCATTGATCGCGCCGACGAAGCAGCGCGCGTAACGGCACTCAGCAAATGGACATCCGCGTGACATCACCCCGTGAAGCCAAAAGAAGTGACGCGACAGCGCTCGTCAAAAACTCGTGACGTTACTTAACGCGCGCGGCCCCACGAGCGACGAGCGGGCACAACACCCTCTCAAGAGGGCTCCGGTGACGTACAGAAGCATTTCTGCCATATGCCCCGTTCCGGATGAAAGCGCGGGAATTTGAAACACACGATTTTCAGGCCGTTCAATATAATTAACTATTGCGCGCTGAAGTATTTCAAGTGCTGTTTCAGGTTCGCCAGACCATTAGAGCATCGATAAAGGCAATAAAAGTGTAACAAAATTTTCGTGTCAGTGCTCCTTTAAGACATGTATTTTGCACTTTGTTACAGCCTGCTTGGGCTTACAGTATGCTGATTATAAACGGCTCTGGCAACATCTATAGTTTTAATTAAGATCTCCCAATTGCCTTTTAACTTAACTGCAACTGACACCTGTCCTTAAAATCACCTTCGTCGTTCCGACACCTTAAGGAGAGGACGTTTAACGCGGACGGAGTATTTAAAATCTCCCAGTGCCTATATCGCCAGCCACGGCTTCGAAGGAAGTTCAAGCGATGCTCATTTCATACGTGGGAACCAGAACAAGATGAAACAGTTGGCGAGCCGTCGCCTTCGAGTAGATGAGAGAGGGTGACCGATAGAAGCATTATTAAGGAAATGTAATACACAGGTGCATTTCATCATGCACAGCGTAAAAAACACACGAGACACGAGTAAGATACAGACACCACAAACGCTTGTGGTTTCTCAGCGTTTGTGGTGTCTATTTCTTACTCCTGTCCGTGTGTTTTTTACGCTGTACAAGATGAACGTATCCGTCTCGCCCAAATTTCCGCCTTGATACAGGTGCATTTATTGCCAAATTTGTTTTTTTTTGTTTTTTCTTGTAAACACCGACAGTTACGCCACTTGGGTGTTGTTTTGTGCCCTTCCTTGTGCGGACAAATTAAGTTTTAGGGATTGTAACGCTACGGAATATGGTGCATGGACACGTGATTCCATACTTTTTTATCATGAGCCCGAAACTTGCAAGTAGTAAAATAGGCAATAATTCGTTTTATCTGACTCCGCTTTTTGTATTTTCTTGCGGTGCTTCCTTTGCAGTACGTGAGACTCCGCTACAACACCGTAATCTCCATCATGGCATCGACTATTTACCTATTGTTGTCGGTAAGTTCGCGGCACAATTGTTGCTTAAGACGTAGAAACTTTTCTACAAGTAACAACGCCACGCATTGCCTGGCAACGTAAAATGGGACTATGTAGAGATGCAAAACCAAATACTTTTTTCAGCAAATGATCGGGGCCGTAGCGATCTACTCTGCATCTGTTGCTGTGACGACAAGTAAGTTATTCTTTGAAGCTACCTAGAGCCAGCAACAGAATATTCTACGTTAAGGAGAGCGGTTCGTTGTCTATAAAATGTTTGTCTGTAATAGCAGCTTGTGTTTTGAATAGATCTTTCCGTTAAAAATAGCCCAAGTAAAGTGAAGTCACGTTCTACCTCTAACTAAGCAATTCTGTGATTTCAATTTGATCCCAATATTTTATTAGAATCAACTTAGAGATGTAAAAGTGCGTTAAGCTGGCGGTACAGAATTATGCAAATACAATATTTGTGCCTTTTCTTACATACTGCCGGTGTAAAATCAAGGATGTGTTCGCGCAGCAAATGCTGAAACGGTGCGGTATTACGTTGAAAACTTTTCACGCCGGTTTCATCTCTCTACGACTGCGAGAAACCCCAAATCATGGTCTCCATGAGATCCCTAAATGCGGAGTATACGGGAAACATACAAATAACTTTCCCGGCTGTATTTCGCGCTTCATTTAACTTAAAACTGCGAAAACTGTTTCAAACGTTTTTTATTTTGAAAAATCACTTGGATTGTTTGTCTAACAATTGTCAGAATTTTCGGCGCCTGGGTGCGTTACACGCCGTATGAATTCCGTATTATCCCAATTTTGTACATACGAAATGTTTCACAAGGAACATTGCGCTAATTTAGACACTCAACAATGCACTAGATCCAACAAGCAGCAGATTTTTTTGTTTGATGCTTACTCCATACACGCAAGCTAAAAAAAACAGTGAATTGCATACCTAGCATACCAACTCTAACAAAACTTCCGTTCTCGCACAGTAGGCGATTCCAAGAGACGGCAACCAACCTATCATTGGGCTCTAGTTTAGGTGGTAGCACCATAAATCAATTTTCGAAACCTATTTTTATTAGAAATCTACTGATATGTAGATTATTCATTTTTGTATGTTTAGGTGCTCGCACCGTGAATCAATTTTCCAAACCTACTTTTCACTAGAATTATACTGATAAGCTGTTTATAAATTCGTGTGCGTTTCTGGACAATTTTTAGAAGACGTTTATACGTAGTAAAATAAACGTGTGAATATTGCAGAAGCGTTACAGGACCTGCAAATAAAGAGTAGTAGAGTATACCCCGGCCACCTTTATTCGAGAAACAATGCTTGTAACTGCAGCTTCAATGTCTCAATACAAGACTTTAAAAATGCAAAAACTCGTGACTGTCCCCTGTGACAATGACCAACTCAATGTAAATGAATTCTGGAAGAGAATATGCATTGTTTATTAAGAACCCTAAAAAGGCCCAAGAAAAATCGTATTGTTTTAAAATTTCACGAAGTGAACAATACCTAAATTTTGTTTTAGTGTGTTTGTGGTAGTCATCCAAAACGTAATAGTGAAAATTATCAACACCGAAACATAATCCTAAGCAATCATGTCAGATAGCAGAAACATAGCTCCTTCAACGCGACTTCCCTCTTGACACGAAAAGTGAAAAGCGCAGTCTATTTTGCTGATTTTCAAAATAAGTTCACATTGTGTAGTGAAGAAACATCTCGAAAGTGATAAAACTCCTGTCTTACTCTGAGAAGTACCAGCGAATCATGTTATGCGTACTCCTTGACTACTGGTATAAAATGTTTTATCATCGTAATACCCGAACAGAAATCTTAATGTGGCAGACAAGATCCGCGTGCCCAGCGGAGCTCGACCGTTTTCCACCTGCATGGCCGGTCGGCGAACCGTCATCCGGCCTTCTGGAAGACACCATACGGTTCAGGGCTGTTTGTACTATCCGCCGGCAGATGCAGCGTCGTCGGCTATGCTGATATCATGAACAGTTCTTACTTATTACGACAGCATATCAGGGGCTACCAGTAATGCCCCAGGCACAATCATGGTACGCATTGCACGTTACGGTAAAATTAGCTGAAATTACGGTTTGCTTTTCGATAAAAATACTATAATTTCGACAAGAAATGAACGTGCAACCTTATTTTGCTGATTTTATGGCATTGGCACAAGAGAAAATTTACTTGATGATACCTGAAAAAATTGTCATACTTTGCACTAGTGGTGCGGGGCTGGAGTAAGAGCAGAGATAGGGGTCAACCTAGCATCCCCTCGCACTCACAGCGGATCCCAGGAAAGAGGGAGAAGCCTTACCCGGAACTGCAAACCCGTTTTGGACGGCACTGTAAAGCAATGACCCTTAAAGTATGTACAGTGCTTTATTCAGGATGGTGGAATACAGAAGCGCTCAAAAAAACAAGGACGAAGGAAGAAGTAGACAACACGGCGCTTACTCGCAATTACTCGTTTATTGAAAAACATACAAATATATACCATCCAGAGTACACGTGGTCGGATTCCCTCCCCCATTATACACACCATTACAAGACTTAACAGCGGTCGAGGCACATGCGGCAGAAAAAAAAAATATAAGATACAACACACGCCAAACGTAAAGTACGCAAACCCTGAAAACAGCGCCACAACCTTAGATAGACCAAAGCATTAGTTCCGCAACGTGTGACACAGATATGAGTATTCCTTGTCGGTCAAATTGAGGGAGGGGGCGCAGACACAGCGTTTCCCACACCTTTTAATGTGGAATGATTCAATAACTTCTCTCGTGGTTTTGTCCCGAAATTTTGATAAAACTGAAGCCTCGACAAAAAATCGGTGTACATCCACACGCAGAACATTGTTTTCGCCAAGTTAGAGCATCCTTCGACTTAACAGAAACTTCGATGCTCTTGCAGGCGTATATCAAGCATCGCCCAGTCTGGCCCACGTAGATATGGCCACAATTCAACGGTAGGCAATAAACAACACACGTTGCACAACGAACAAAGGGGGGTTGTGCTCTACTCCGCAATTTCGTTTTCTTGTGCATTGTTTACTATTTGATAATAACCTATCTACTTTGCTACACACACCGTTCAGTTTATTCGGAGCCGAGGAAACCACTCTAACATCAAACCTATTGGCAACATTCTTTAACCCATGCGCCAACTTATGCACGTAGGGAATGAATGCCTGTTTTGTGGGCTGTTTTTCGCTGTCCTTTTCCTTGGCCGCCCAATTAGACTTCACACACTTTATTACGTTAAGAACAACCTTCCGCACGACCGACTCTTGAAAACCAGCCTTGTTTAGTCTATCTAATTGATTATGAAAACTTGTGGACACTCTATCAGAACAAGATTTTGTAATGGCTGAACGCAGACAAGAAGCAGCAATTCCCATCTTTACTACCTTTGAGTGCCCAGAGTTGAAGTTTGATTGATTGGGGGATTTAACGCGCCGACGCAACGCAGGCGATGAGGCGCGCCGTAGTGGAGGGCTCCGGATTAATTTTGACCACCTGGGGATCTTTATCGCGCGCCGAAATCTCGTACACACGGGCGTTTTTGCTTTTCGCCTCCATCAGAAAAGCGGCCGCCGCGAGAGTTGAAGTTTAATATGGGCTTTTTTGAGCGCGGGACTTCAAACTTCTAACTCTGGGCACTCAAAGGTAGTAAAGATGGGAATTGCTGCTTCTTGTCTGCGCTCAGCCATTACAAAATCTTGTTCTGATAGAGTGTCCACAAGTTTTCATAATCAATTAGATAGACTAAACAAGGTTGGTTTTCAAGAGTGGGTCGTGCGGAAGGTTGTTCTGAAGTTAATAAAGTGTGTGAAGTCTAATTGGGCGGCCAAGGAAAAGGACAGCGAAAAACAGCCCACAAAACAGGCAGTCATTCCCTACGTGCATAAGTTGGCGCATGGGTTAAAGAATGTTGCCAACAGGTTTGATGTTAGAGTGGTTTTCTCGGCTCAGAATAAACTGAACGGTGTGTGTAGCAAAGTAGATAGGTTATTATCAAATAGTAAAAAATGCACAAGAAAACGAAATTGCGGAGTAAAGCACAACCCCCCCTTTGTTCGTTGTGCAACGTGTGTTGTTTATTGCCTACGGTTGAATTGTGGCCATATCTACGTGGGCCAGACTGGGCGTTGCTTGAATATACGCCTGCAAGAGCATCGAAGTTCTGTTAAGTCGAAGGATGGCTCTAACTTGGCGAAACACTGTTCTGCGTGTGGATGTACACCGATTTTTTGCGAGGCTTCAGTTTTATCAAAATTTCGGGACAAAACCACGAGAGAAGTTATTGAATCATTCCACATTAAAAGATGTGGGAAACGCTGTGTCAGCGCCCCCCTCCCTCAATTTGACCGACAAGGAATACTCATATCTGTCACACGTTGCGGAACTAATGCTTTGGTCTATCTAAGGTTGTGGCGCTGTTTTCAGGGTTTGCATACTTTACGTTTGGCGTGTGTTGTATCTAATATTTTTTTTTCTGCCGCATGTGCGTCGACCGCTGTTAAGTCTTGTAATGGTGTGTATAATGTGGGAGGGAATCCGACCACGTGTACTCTGGATGGTATATATTTGTATGTTTTTCAATAAACGAGTAGTTGGGAGTAAGCGCCGTGTTGTCTACTTCTTCCTTCGTCCTTGTTTTTTTGATCGCTTCTGTATTCCACCACGATGAACACATACCAACTAGCCCAACTTTCCGTTCTTCTGCTTTATTCAGGAGCCATCATCGCCATCCATTTCGGCTACCAACGGCACAGTCGCGTAGGGCAAATCATCTTGGAGCGCGTCCTCGCAACGGTAGACCTCCACTTTTTTTCTGAGCTGCTCCGACGGCCGTCTCTACGAGTAATTTTGGAAAGTATAGCTCGGCAGATGGGCGTTCGGAATTTTTTTTTTTTGCTAACGCCACTGAGCGAGTTGGTGCCGCTGGGCGGTCGCCGCGAAGCATGCGCTGACGGTCGCCCGGTTTTTTTTTTTTTTCGAGCTCTCACGTGGAGCAAGCCCATGCGTAAGCCTGGACGACGCCATGCGCTCCATTCCAGGCACGTGCTTACGGGAGCTCCCGGTATTTTTCTTTCAATTTTTTTTTGCGAATACATTTTGCGAATTCCGAAGGTGTAAGCTAAACCAAACGAAACCAAACATAACACAAACTTTACCTGTAGGTGTCGAAAAAATACAAAACATTGTACCGGTTTGAGCCAGCTCATAAAATACCCTTCTAGTCCCCGCAATTAGCTTTTATCATTACCGTTTACATAATCTCTATCGGGAGGCAGTAGCACCCGCGGGTGACTTATAACAACTGAACACCCGAGCTGTTGTTACTGGCCGTGAGTTTGTTATTTTAGAAGCTACCTGAAAGGAACGGTATCACGCAGCTCTCGCGCCCCTGCCACAATACCGGCTAGGCAATGGGCAGACATGTTATATCGGCCACAGCAGCGTTCTAGAGAAGCGTTACGCCGAAATTGTCGCAACATGTGTTCGGAACGAGGACGCCACGTCATCGCGTGCGCTCCTCCGTTCGGTCGCAGAAAGAGCCACGCCGTAGTGTTCGCAACACCTGCAAGAACGATAAGCCACATCATAGCGTGCGGTTCTCGGTTCGCTCGTATAAAAGCCTGTCTTCGTGCCGTATGCATGCGCTCCGAATCGTCGAAGAGTCGTTCACGCGGCGGCGTCTACGCAGGGACTTTGCAGCCAACAATATCGGAGACGACCACTTCTTCTGCGCATACGACGTGGACAAGACTAGCACTATGTAATTAACAAAAAACTTAACTATATGTCCGTCAGTACTCACCTCTAGCTGCGCTATTCAAGCCTTGCGCGGTAGGGGAGATTCCTCAATTTTTTTAATTTTATTTACATGAAAATGTGTTCTGCTCAGCAGCTGGCCTTTTAATTAATAAGCACATGCTTTCTCGCAGGGGAATCCTTATTTAGTGACTTTTTAAGGCTAGGAGCTTCCCTATACCATTTTTATGTCTGAGTGGGAAAGCAATAAAATACTACTTGAGCAAGAATGATTGCCTCTACCTGCGCCTTAATGCCCAATGCCGGCAGCGCGTTCCAAGGTGTGTGCCTATGAAATAAAGCATAAATAAGAATCGCCCTGTTTGTTAAAACACTTTTTTGAGCATGGTGAAGAAAACCGAAACAAAGAAAAGTATCACGTGAGCATTTGGAAAACCACCTGTGTGGAAATGCGCAGAGTGGCTTTCATTAAACCCATATCGCTTTAGGTGCGGCGCGCGGTGACGTTGCCCCTCCGCAGCATGTGTATTTTTGGCTGTTGGATGCAGCAGCTACCAGGGAGACAGGGTGGTTTGAGATGCGCAGAGTGCGAAGCATTGGAAGTTCAATTTGACACGCAGCAACTTTGAAATGGACACTAATCGTTTTGCATTCGTAGTCGTCAGAAAGCACTACGGAGTTCTGATCTTTTTCTCGCACATTTTATGTGCCATTTTTCAACCTAGATGAGTGCATCTCTATTTCATATCTACAATGTGTAGTCATTGCAATTTATTGGCATGAAGAACACATTATAAATACGACGAGTCAGAAGTCTTCCTCAATTACAAGGTTCTGGTTTCGTCTGATTTCAATGGTTACATCATATTCAGGTGCAAATGGAAATAGATCACACACACACACACATTATATATATATATATATATATATATATATATATAATATATATATATATATATATATATAATATATAATCAGACACAGGAAGAAATAAGAGCGAAATTACGGTTGGCAGACAAGAAAAACCTCGGAAAGCAAAGGGGAGAATGTGGTAGGTCATGCTAAGAGATAAAATTTGTAAACATGTAATGAGACAAAGAAATTGGAGAAAAAATGCCCGCCGGGTGGGATCTGAACCCACGACCTCCAGAATACCGGTATGGGGCTCAAACTACAAATGAACATGACGTAAATAGGAGTAGGTGCGCGTGCTAACAGGCAAACTCTCGAATAAAAATGCTGCGCTTTTTACAAAGCTGCTATTCAGGAAATAAGTTATTTTATTCTGCTGCGAGCAGCACGCACGACGATTAAGGATGCATTTATAATTCCACCTGGCACAATACCTCATCGGGTACGTTATTGCACCGAGCAATAAAAGTGCGCCCTTTGTTTATCTGATGTTCTGTGTTCGGGGAAGCATAGTCGTCTTCCTTCGCGTCGTCATCCTCACTGAGGATGAGCACTGCCCTCGCTACTTTTTTGCTTTGTCCCTAGCAGCGTTCATCTATGGATCTAGCATAAGCTTCGCAGAAAATCACCCACAGCAAAGAAATACCGGCCCGCACATGTGATTAGCGTCAACGGTGAAGGGCGGACCGACTGGACACCATCACCCAGCCACAGAACACAGAGAAAAGAGGCAAACGCGGCTAGGCCTTCTAGGCTACTTAAACGACAGCTTTGTCGGTAGCCGTAGCTGTCGACACTCGACATCTTGATGAGGATGGCAAATGCACTAGGGAAACACACAGAGAAACAGCGGTTTTCTGTTTCACGCGAAAGTTCCGTGCTGTACTTACCCGAATTCGTAATAGTGATGTTTCCTCGATTATAACACGGAAAATAAATTACGTGCGTTATTTTGAAAACAGGCGCTGTATTTAAATCTGTAGTTAGTTTAATTTCAGATCGAAAATATAGGCTGATAGAAGACAAATATCATTCTTTAGTAGTTGCTTCAAACTGCTTGACTACATCATCTCTAGCCAGATGACTTGATTTGTGGAACCGCAAAACTTAATTTTGGTCCCCGCCTTGTGAACTGGATATCTGCCTATCTGAAAAATAGAACGCAGTATGTAGAAGTTAATAGCTTTTAATTCCAAAACCTTAATGCAGTTTCAGGAGTGCCCCAGGGGCCGGTATTAGGGCGACTCTTGTTCCTGATATATACTAATGATATTGCTGATGACCTAAATGCAGGTGTGACTGTGAAACGTTTTGCTGAAGACTGTGGTATTTATACCACTGTCTAAAACACTTTGCATCAATCATCGCTGAATGAAAACTTGTGTAAAATTGCTGACTGTGCAAAGGGTGCCTGATGGTAATCAACTACTCGAAAACCTCTGCACTTAAAATACCACACATAAAATCCTCTTAAATAAAAATATCATGTAGGGGATAAATGCATTGCATTTTTAAAGGACGTGAAGTACTTGGGTTTGACCACCAACACCAAACTTAGTTGAAACCCTTACACAGATAAAATTTGTGCCAAAGCGTACAAAAAGCTATGTTTGTTTAAGGGGCGTGTGATCGGACAGTAAAGTGATCGGACAGTGGGATCGGACAGTGATCGGACAGTGTGATCGGACAACTAGGGACGTGTGATCGGACAGTAAAGCGTCCAGCCTACAAGAGAATAATTCGACCATTGAGTGAATATGCCTCAATAGTGTGGGATTCATACATGAAGAAAGATGTGGACAAACCGTAGAGTATCCAACGACTGAGCGCCAGATTTATTTTATCCGACTTCAGGCCCCTCTCATCAGTCCCTGAAATGAAAGAAAATGTGGGCTCGAATCGCTTGGAAGCAGGTGAACAACTGCAAGGGTTTAAAATTTTTTTATAAAATGTATCAACGAATCTGGTTTAAACAAAGATTTGTATCTTCTGCAACCTCCCCAGCGATCAGCGCGCCAGATTTATTTTATCCGACTTCAGGCCCCTCTATCCAGTCTCTGAAATGAAAGGAAATATGGGCTCGAATCGCGTGGAAGCAGTGTGAGCAACCTGCAAGGTTAAGCTTCTTTTATAAAATGTATCAACGAATCTGGTTTAACAAAGAGTTTTATCTTGTGCAACCTCCCCAGCGATCAGCAAGGTTAAATCATTCAAAAAAATGTTTAGAGCGTATGTTCCTAAAAATAATAATATAAGTTCTTATTTTTGGGGTTACTACCAGTGGGCGAGTGGAATCACTGCCTTCAGACTGCGTGCTGCTACGACATGAAAAGGTTTTGACATTTATATAAGAATCATGATGTAACCTTCTCCTGTAGGACGGTAAAAAAACTATCTCCATTATCTCTTAACTGAATACTGAATAAACTAAATTATATATGCGAGGGCAAAATGTCCTGAGTTGAAAGCACACAACTCGTAATCAATTCTCCTGCCTGCATTCTGCCGGAACGCGGGGAGCGGGGCTTCTGAAAAACTCACGATTACTTATTCGTCCATTCCAGAGTGTGCAACACCAAGACTTTTCGTCGATGTGCTTCAGTATTTCAGGTTCCATCCACTTGGTGTTCGGTGGTCATCGGACTGGCGGCCACAGCATACACTGCCATGGTAAATATGGAAAGTCGCAAATTAGAGCACAATAAATCAATTTTTCTCGACCCCGTGATGCACGTTTACATGCAAGATGCCAGTTTTTTGAACCCTAATAAAAGCGTCCATTTTCGGGGTCTTCTGAAATGCAGAAGAAAAACGTCTGGGTCGGCCATATCACAATCACAGGCACACAGACATTCAACGGTGCAGAGTAGCCTTCTCCTAGAAATTGAGCGTGCTAAAGACTGACATAACCATCATTTACAATACAATGCCTTACGGCATTGGAAAAAAACTGGTACATGCAAAACATCAAAGCGGAAGAGGTTTATTCCAACCGGTTGGATTTCAACCGAAGTAGCAGTTGTAAACTGATTGTGCTCTAAGCGTGGCGTGTTGTAACTATGATGATGCAATTTTAACAGAATAAGACAGAGATATTGCGGTGTTTATGCCTTTTGCTGTTCTTGTTTTGTTGTCCATTTACTGTTCTTTCTGGCCCTTTTTATTGCATTAGCACTCTGCATGCAGTGGCCCACCCTGGTGACGTCTTCTGCTTTTTCCGGTTCCCCATCTCCTATTTCCCCTTTACAAGGTACCAGCGCTTCAATCACTAACTGCCAAATTGCCCTTTCTGGAGGTTTGGAGCTTTAAAGCAATAAATATATACAGGATAACAATGAAAGTTACCATCAACCCCCCACAGCCTAGTTAGAAACGGTTATAATTTATTTACTACAAAAAGTTGTGCTCGCAGCACAACTGAACTATCCCACGTGAAACAGTTCTAGCTTTTATCCTTTTTTGTTTTCCCACTACAAGAATCCATGAAGCGTTTGGGTAGCCCAACAGATTGAACCGCATTGCGTCGGTTGTGCCAATATGACCTCGTATATTTCAAGTACTTAATGTCTCCCAACAACATGAATGGCTCATTTCAACATCATCTCACCAAGTGGTGCTAAACGCAATCCAGAGACCCCTGTACAGTTCTAGGAATGTTTTTTTGTTGAGGTCCTGGTGTAGTTTAAACTATTCAGTTTAGCCTGCGTATTGTTTACGAACTCATAATTGTGGTTGTTTTGATTATCATTCATGCGGAGCCGCCTTTAAAATGCGCCAAAATTCGTGCCATTAGTGAGTGGTCCAGCTAAAAGCGGGTTTCGCCCACAATATTGTATTTTGCTGTTTGACCCGCAGACCAGCATATCAGGTATCACGGTGACAAAAAAAAGAGGGGCGACGCAATTCAATTATTGAAAGCACATCAGTGTGCTTACGCTCAGTAAAATAGAACGCACAATGGCAATGGAAAGTCTGGTTCGGTAGTGAGCCACTGTCCGCGGCAGTCATTTTCAGTGCATAAATTTCCTTATCAGCCAGTCAACGCCCTCTTTCTCCAAGCTTCCGAGGAGACCCCACCGTCCAACGCTCTAGTCACATATGAAGACATTACTCAGTATTATCGGCCCGAAAGACAGTACTTTCCTTCCCCTCCCACTACATACTACAAGAAAAAAGATTTGCTGCTCTGCCGAATACAAACCAAACCTTTTGTCAACTAGCACGCCTGGATCGCATGTTTCCACTGACGACGCTGCTGAATTCCAATTCTGTTCATGACCGGCAACCCCACCTCACAATATTGATAAGTGCGAGCAGAATCCCCACCTCCCCTACTCTTCGATCCTCTCTTTCCTCACATGAGCTTTGAGAGAATCTGGTGATCAACAGCCATTTGGGCGACCTACAACTGGTAACCCTAAGAGCGAAAGCTTTCTGTTCATCTCCTGCATTCCTGGACTATGGAAGCACTTTTACTTCAGCGGCTTCAATAAACGTTTCCTTCTACTACTACATTGCATAACAGCCCTCAGTAGGTTTAAGAATGTTGCGGGTCCGCAATTGGCGTTTCTGCAAAATCGACATTAGTGAATCAGGCGAGAGCCTATGAAGACAGCGGTCAACGTCAGTGTCCAAACCACTTGAGGGTATTTGCTTACAGTCCGAGCGCTGTTCTGAACTCCTCGCAGTCAAGCAACAAATGTGTAATTTAGTAGCTTTATGAAAGCAACATGAACCCTTCTCGACTGATAAGCGGAGCATTGTCACCGGAAGCCATATTTTATTTCTATTAAAAGGCACACCCCTAGTTAAGTTTACAAAAATCGTGTTTTGGGGGGCATCGCGGGATGTTGTAGTAAAGTTAATCGACTGTCACCACGCGTTAGTTCGATAACGGTACCTTCAAAGGTTTTTTGCTATTCAGAGAGCGTGAAATATTCAGAATATATACTGCTCTCAGCATTCACTTTTTCCTGTCGTAGGGCGCATAACTTGTTCGAATAAAAATGACCCGGACTCCACACCTTCACATAATCATACATACACTTTTCTCCGCAGGGAGGTTTTCGTGGAGTAGTGTGGGCCGACTGCGTTCAAGGGTTGCTGGCACTGGCTGTCCCTATTCTCGTTGTGTGCAAGGTTGCATACGATTCAAGCCGTGGAGAGTTCAAGACCTGGCCACTGAGCGAGCTCGATCCACAGAAGTATTTTTTCGAGTATGCATTTGCCTGTCTAAACAATCTTGTTTTCTCTCTTAATTTATCCTTTTGTAGCACGTGACTCGGGTCACGAATGTAGTTTTGCGGCAAAAAATACAGGTAACGATAAGAGTGGAACACCGTAGTAGAGAAAAAAATAAGCAGGCATTTATTTTTTCAGAATTTGCCTTCGAAGGGGTGAGCTACATCGAATGCTTTTGTGGTAACAAATAAAAAATCGGAGTTACAAAATGCGACCTTTTTGGACGGTCTTGAAGCACAAAATGCACATTTAAGAAACGTGCGTTCATTTCATCCCTATTTTGTATAGTAGGTGTTGCTATTTTGTGCTGAAGAATAACACGACGGCAAAATTATTGCAAATAATTTCAGGGTGTAATATGTTTATCAATCTCTAATCCTTCAGGCCCCTCCACAGTAACCTCTTGCTATCGGTCAGCATTTCTCCCAGCTACGCAGTACATCCTGGATAAGCTGTTAGATTTAAATACAATATTTACATTGTTAGGCGCTAGTTTCATTGTTTCCGGGAACAGAGATGAACAATTAGCAATAGCTAGGGCACATTGAGAGCCACAGGGGAGAACGATTAAATGTGGTAGCGGTGACAAGCGAATGTCGAGGGCCAACATACAAAACCTGTGGTTCTGCGCCTAGAGGCAGAGCTTATTATGCGGCCAGTCGGTGGAAAGTCATACAATGCTTTTATCTTTGAAACATTTATAAGGGTGAACCATCGGAGGTAGAGGGTATCTGTAACCATGTGATACATTTATAGCTAACGACGTAGTGCCCCATTGTTTTTATAGTATATTGTTCACTGTCCTAGGTCAACAGAACGAATTACGTGTATCAGCGTCTTGAATAATCACACTCTAAGCAAGAGCGTAGCGCGTTTTATTTCGATTGACTGCAAATCGTTATCCCAGATTCTTACCAAAATGAGTGGACCAAAGCCTGAAAACGTCGGATTCGCTTTGCGTACAGTTTTGCGCATATCTAAGAGAAAGCAACTTCTCGCATCTCAGGGAGTAAGTGATTCCTACAAAACAGATAATTAAGCGCAATAAATTCTCCTATGCTTAACATTCACCCAAAAGCACTTTCTTTGTACAGCTGGTGCATATTCCTTCTACATATTAGGGCGCGAAAATCAAAGTGACAACGATGACGCATGGAGGGACAAGTGCTCTTTGTAAACTAACTTTTTTGGAAGCAAAATACATTGTAATAGTTTGTGGGAGGAGTGGCAGTTCGACCGAAAGACAAAAAAAAGATAAAACAGTCCCCAACTGAAGTATCTGAAATAGCATTTAAGTTGCCGTGTAAAAGTACAGACGCGTGGCTTATGCGCTGATCGTCCATTTTTCTGGCATAGAGACGTTATTTGATGTTCCAAGTAGGTCATTGCGGGGCAAAGAAATAGCTGCTGTTCGCAGCTTGACCAGCCCTCACTCCCTGTGATTGAGGGCAGCCTGCAGCAACACAAGAATATTACGAATTAATGAAACTATACCATCGGACATTTCCGCTGTTTCACCAGTAACAATCAGTGAATGCGTCAAAGCTTTCCAAAAGACTGGGTTAGACACTTCTCTAAGCAACAGTGCAAGAAAAATTACATAATGTGACGCAAGCGAGAAATCTTGCTGGGCACAATGCAGTGCCACGGGCTGATGCTTTTGTACTAGAGTGGCACCATGGATCAAGACTGGGTTGCAAACTTAAAACGAATAACAAAAAGTGATGAAAGGAAGATTGAAATGCCACCGTAGCCAAAAATCAGGGAGGCAGCACATGTCCGTCTCCCAGTGTGACAGAATTGAAAACACGTAATCATTAGAACGCATGCAGCCCCCTTTAATAAAAATGTAATATCCAAATTTCAATGCTTGTAGGTTTAAAGTTTTGTGCTGGGGGCTGAATCATATCGCCGGTATTGTTACTTCTTGAGGGGCCCAATTTGAAAATTTCAACGCGTGAACCCGCTTATCGGCTGTAAAACAGTAAATGTTATACGGTTAAAAAGCCATAAAACATCTTCCACTTTCGTGCGCAGTTATTATGGGACTACAAGTTGAAAATATTATAATTTTCTTTCTGTGCATCAGCTGGAACCTCTTACACATTTTTTCAATTTTCGATCTCACTTCGGAGTTGGTGCATTGTTAACACCATTGAAGCCAGCCTTAAAACTTCTATTGCCTCGCCATGTAACGCAACTCTGAAAATTAGCAAAATCTGTTGCCTGCCCTCCGCTAGTTTAATACAAACGTAGCTCTGCTGAGACTGTTAAAAATATTACCAGGTCCCATATATGAGCACCCGAGTACCCGGTAATAAAAAAAGGAAGCTTGTGTAAGCGGTACATTGATATAATCCGGAAACTTAGCCTCAGTAACCAAGGCACATAAGGTTGCCTAGCAGCAGACATAAGGATTTTGAAGGGTTATACTAGTTTGAAAGACATGTCAAATTGGTGTGCTTCGGCGTATTGTTTGAAACGATTTTTTAGCATTGGAATATACGGGTTAGTTTATTTTGCCTTGAACATTATATCACTTTCTCAATCGTGTGCACTGGTTACCTTCAGAAAAATTGCTCAGAAGTCTTCCCCTGTAGAGGGTGCTTTCAGTTCGTTTTTTGTTTTTTTGTAGTCCTAAACACATAAGAAGAAGCCTTGTCAACCAATGAAATCGGCGCCGACCATGTTTTTACTGTACACAGGGAAATTTCACCATGTCCGCACTAACTGTAATGTCATATGTCAATACGCCGTTCGATAGGCGCCAGCGCTGTTAGCGTTACTTAGCTGCCTCATCACAGCAAGAGTTACCACAATCGTTATTGCTAAAGCATTTCTCCGCGGATTTCATACGCCGACGACTCTGCTTGTGCTGATCCAAAGGCCGAAACGTCCTGGCAGCTTGACGAGCCGTCTTGATGAGCTTGGTGCCCGTAACTATAACTGCTCTCACAACTCCACCTTTAGGCGAATGTCTCGACAGCGGCCTGACCAAAGCATCTGCCTGAGTTGCGCGAAGGCTATGAGTTACAAGAAAAAAACACAATGTATGATCTCATCACGCGCAGCCATTTATTGCTATTCGTGATTTGCTTTTTCTCAACGTGCCCTCGGCCAGTTGAGGTGTCGGCGAAACGCCAGACAGTTACCGGCCTCTATCTTCCCTTCCCCCACCCCCGACACCACTTCCTCCTATTCCTCCTCCTCAACGTGCCCAATTCAGTTTCATTGCGAGTGGGAAGATAGCCTACACGTATGCAGATTGTCCACAACGTATGCTGATGGCCCGCACCTTCAGACGTTTCTGCGGTGACTGCGTGTATAGGCAGCGGCAGAAAACACAGGAGAAGGCGGGTATGCGGATGCGGGATATCAAGCCGAGCTTGTAGCAGTGCTGCGGTCTTAGCATAGCTGACAGTTTTGCATGGGTAGCGCCGGCGCTTCGACACTTTCCTCACCAGTCACCCGCATACTGGTAGAAAATGGGCTGTGCAGTGAGCGCCGCGCTGAGAAGGTACTATTGTGGGTAGGCAAGAAGGACGGAAACAAAATGCAAATACTGGTGCACGCGAAAGAAGTGTCATGCACTGAATCACGCTGCCAAAAAATTCATACGTTACCATTTCGGCGGATCAAACGCTGGGAAGGGTATGTCATAGGCCAGCTAATACTATTGCAAGCTCTTAGATCACGAGCAAAGTTTGCACCCAGGCCGAGTATATAGTAATGAGTGACGCGTTCCTTGCGATTCATCAAGGAATCTTTAAATGTATTTATTGTTGGGGACGTCCAACACTTTCTCTATTACCTCAACAGTCTTTGCTTCTGCAACTTAGTCACACACCACCGCCTGTATGGACGCAGGCTTCGCCCTAATGGTACTCAGGCGTCATCAGCTAAAGCAAGCATTTCAGACTTCGCTGTTCACGAGCTTCCCAGCATCCCCGCCAGCCTTTCCCTCTTGAGCTAATTCAGCGGGAGGCTGTTTTGACCTATTGCGTAACAGTTTACAGCAGCCTGACTCTTCCTCATGAGCCTGTTTCTGGTGAGCTACGTAAATATTCTGAATTTCTCTAGTGTCACTCAAATATGCCTCTCTATATCTACCTTTCTGAATATCTGCGTGCCTGCATTTATTTTCTCTACAGTCGTCAGGAATTCGTACCCGTCGCAACAATATTAGGGTAAATGTTTGGATGGTGGGAAGCGCGAAAATTACGTTCACATTATCCAAGCTGAAATGTCTTCTGAGAGCAACGTGTTCACTATTTTGGTGCCAATAGCGCGCACCCCTTTTTTCAAAGCAAACGCCGTGCGCCGTGTTCGGATGCAACAGCTTCCTTTTTTAGCCCACTAGTCGCTATGTCCAAGGTTTTATTGGTGTCATTATTTTAATAGAAATACTTTAAGGTTCCCCCCTGGTATTTTTGCTCTGCTGGAGCAAGCGTATGTCTCGAAGAGAAGCCTCGGCTACGACGCGTTTTTCTAACAAAGTAAATGTCGCAGCATCTAAATGCAAGTATTGACGTCTGCGTCTCAGGTTCGAGTAAAACAGAAAATACCCACTAGCTACCCGGCAAAAAAGTCCCTTAAAAACAATTAAAAAATCTCCGCGTCGCACTACACTTTGACCACGACACGTGATGGTGCTAATGTAATAACGGAATTTTAAGGTAACCACGACAAAATAGATACAGGAAACTCATGATGTGTTTGGTTTGAGCTTCAATGTGCTCACAATAGAATTTCTATTTTTCAGCGTCAGGTTGGACCTAACCCGAGACGAAACTGTCTGGGCATTGCTGATTGCGGCTTCGCCTATGTTTATAAGCCGGATTTGCTTGGACCAAATGACTGTACAAAGGTACCTGGCGTCCAAAAGCCTTCAACAGGCGAAACGGTGAGACCGAGAAAAACCATTTCCACATGAAGGCTCTCGTAATGGTCATAGAAAAACTATTTGTGTTCACTACCACAAAATAATATTGCAATATTGATGAGAGTAACATAGAAAGGTAGAATCAGGTAAGCGTGACGCCGGTGAGCAAAAACCACTTTGTACTATCAACACACCCCTCTGACATAATAAAAATATCGAGACTGGTATTTGTCTGCTAACGACATTTAGATTGGGAAATACGGTGTGAAGGGTCACCTCATGACATTTCACAGCGGTACATTGCTTTGAAAGCTGGTTTGCTTTGGAAGCAGCAATAAACATCCTGGGCCATCTGCACTAACGTGAAACCTGTGGAAGGGCGAATAATGTAGTATTCTTAGTATTGTTGGTATACTAAAGTGTATTCTTTGTACCTTCGCGTTTTTAGCAACGGAGATGAAACCGTTGGGCGCTAGAGGGATACAGCTTCGTGTAAAAGTCTGTAGTCTTTTAAGCACGAACATCCGTATCGCGAGGCGTAAACAAGTGTCTCTGTGTTTTTTGGGGCGAAGCTTCATAAGGGCTGGGGCTGTTGTCGTCGTCGTCGTAATCGTAGTAGTGATTGTTATTTCATGTAGTAACGGTACTAAAATACCCGGAAAATTGTTTACGCATCGAGGTAGAACGTAATCCGCACTAAAAAATTTAAAGTCATCCCCTCAATGTTAAAGCTGTCGCGAGTGCAGAGTAGTGATCCGCCATAATGGGGGGTGGCACCGTTATCCGCTCGCTGCTAGCACCCATCACGCTTTTCACCGCCCTGTCTCACTCCTCTCATGTCGAATATGCAATTCAAATTTCCCGGCTTGGCCGTGCTCGCGCGCCCCAGCCTGAAACTGCGGCCGCGGCCGTTCAGTTCTTTTGTGCTTTCTTTCATTTCGTATTCTTCCGCTGTTTTGCGTCATTTCGAACACGAAATTTTTTTCTTGCTTGGCTGACGCCTTTCTGCGTCATTTCGAACCGGCCATTTTTTTTTTCTTGCGCGGATGGAGCCTTTCTGCACCATTTTGAACGCGCCACTTTTTTCTTGCGCACCCGGTTTTCTCAATTACTATAGCAAAACCCATCCCAACGAGCATTCCTAGCTACATGAATGCGGGGGCTTCCGTTTAAATACACAACTTTTGCCTGGAGTTTTCTTTGCGCTAAACAATAGGGAGCTGTATGACAAGCGCCAGCGGTTCACGAGGTTTGAACTGTTATGACTATTACGTTGGGAGAACCTCAGGACCGCACAACGTCGGCACGCGTCCGGGCTCACAGCATTTTAAACAGCAAAAAATCACACAGCCATCGGCAGGATTCGAGCCTGTGTCTGCTAGACCAGACACAGTTAGTGTCAGTCGTCTTACCCATCGTCCTACGACCGTGCGTCAGCACCCGAGAGTCAAACGGCTTACTTCCTCGCCTGTAACGTTGCGGAGTACCTTAGGGCCAAACAATGTCCGTCCGCGTCTATCCGTGCCCACACCAGCATCAAACGAAAATCAAGCGAGATTTGATTTGAGCCGTGTGTTTCAGTTTCATTTAGGGAATAATCAAGGTGCAACTCACGATTCAAATCGAATGACGGTGGCGGTGCAAATCGTATGTCACTGGGGGCGCAACTTGGATGTCATTTTCAGTACTCGTACTCCGCACCCTCGCCATTATCCACGGAGGGGAGATGCTGCCATTTTTTAAACTGCGCGGTTTTTAAAGCCTCAACGTGACTCCCTGATGACGGTACACGAGTCTCTACTTTGGTTCGTTATCTCCACGCTCCGCCTGATTCCGGCATTCACTTGACATGGAGCGTTAGCGAGATACCGCGAAGAGGCGGTGAGCCCATAAATTACAGCGCACTTAATAAGAAATGCCGGTACTTGCGCCTCGCACTGGAGCTCTTAGTAACACTGTACTAAAAAAAAACACCTGGACACTCTTTTACGCTTTATGCTAGAGAGCTTCGTGCTTCAAATACAAGAGACGTTCACAGCAAAGCCATATATATAATACCCCCAATGGTTTTATCTCTTTTCGCAAAAACGCGAAAGCGCCTAGATTACACTTATACACTACATGGATCACCCTTTCCCAGGTTTCACGTTAGTGGAGATGGCTAGTGGAGATGACTTCCCACTGACACTTCTAACAATTCTTACTCCACGTGGCTTTCTAAAGCGGGTAACTTCTAATATAGCGCTCGTCGCTTTCATTTTTTTTATACCAATCAAGCACATATTTTGCGGAAGTTTGTATAGCTAGCTTTCTATTAGAAAAAGCGCTAGACTTATTAAAAGATTGATTGTATATTTGTCAGCACTGTCTTCTTTATCAGCCTTATCAGGTCCACGGAAGGAGGTATGCCTCCCCCACTGACCTCCAACTGCTCCTGTCCTGCTCTGCTCGAATCTACAGTTTTCCCGGAATTTTCCTAGTTCATCCCGTCATCGTGCATTGCCGTTCTCTTTCTTCTATGACCATCTCTTGGTATCCATTCCGTTACCCTAAATGTCCACCGGTTGTCGATTCGCCGCGCTACATGGCCAGCACATATTCATTTTTTACAGCAAAGCTGTAAATAGCTAGGATCCAGCAGATCGTCTCCGGTCCCGAGCTATGTAGACAGGAATCGCTAGCGAACGTAGCGCCACGTTGAGGAGCCCACTCAAATCCCCGGAATCGTAAAACGGCTCGCCACACCGCTGGGGCACTGAAAAAATCATACAAAATTAAAAAGGTGCTAGGGCCTTCAAAGAGCATGCGCCGTGACTACCATACCCCCGCTATAATAAATTTCTACTCACGGATTCCTGTGTGTTTTGCAGCATAAGCTACACTGGCCAAGGTTGAGCAGTTTCGCGTGTGCCGTGAAGCGCCGTTCTGCGCAAGCGCGAGGGACATTGGATTGGATGCGATTCGATTGGCTTGGCTTGGCTTGGATTGGATTGGATTTGGATTGGATTGGAAAAAAGTGGATTTTGTTGGATTGTGTGGCGTCACAACCGCGGCAGAGGCACTGGCGCCGGCGCGTTCCCAGAAGTGCGCCTCAATTGCGCAGTAGCCAAGTCTGACGCTGCGTCGGAGCCGCATGATAGCCGTTTCACGTGGCTCGTGAAGAGGCGTGCTGAGCATGAGCGAGGAGCAGTGAGTGGACAGGACGGGACTTTCAGTTAATAACCAGGAAAAATGCTCAACCACAAATTACAAACAAACGTGTTTTGCTTCGTGCACCCCTTGGACTACGACCGAGTCAAACCACAGAACAGGCAGGATTTTAGAGAAGCAAATGTCTAGATTTGCCTGTATTGCCAGAAAAAGCGTAGTGGCGGCGTCGTGAACTACCGAGGACGCCCGCTTGATGGCGCTGTAAACAAGGCTTTGTAAACATGGCGGATGCTTTTTGCACAGGCCGCTTTAGCTCCTTAATAACATGGCTGCCTTTGCACGGCAGCCGGCGGCTCGCTGCTCGTGCTGGTTCCTGGCTGACACGCTGGCCGCGTATTTACTTCCGCCGTGCTAGTGAAGTGATGTTACGCCAGGTGACCAGATGGCCTCGATTGGCACAGACCACAGTGAGCAGCAAGTGAGAACAAATTGTTTATTGATATCAGCAAGTTTACAGAGGCCAGTAGATCATTTTATTTCGATCGCTTCAATTGTACGTCGCTTTCGTGACAACTTTTTTTTGCCATGACAACTCGTTCACTTGCGCTAAAATTTCGAACAAAGGGCACATTGCTTCCAATATTCTGCTGCCCATATCTTTTTTTCTTTTTGGATGTCGCAACAAGTTACGAAGGACACAGACACTTGGAAATTCTCTCGGATTAAAGCGATAGTTATTGCGAACTCTATCGCTTACTGCGAACATATCTACATTTGAACGTAGCAATAGAACTAGAATCCGTGAGCGAGTGTTTGAGGCACGGCGTTTTTTTCTCCAGCTCTTTTGGCAGGTGCGACAGGCTCCAAGCACGCGCTAAGGAGCATCACAAGTCGAAAAAAAGAACACAAAAACACCTACGATGTTACAAATATTTATCTGACTTTCTTTACCAACACTTTGAATTTTTAAAAATACTCCGATATGCTCTGTTGCGTGAAAATTGCAAACTAGTTTATTTACAGTAATGCTTCTTGCATGCCCCATTATTATACTTGATGCTGGCATAAACAGAAGCTTTACCGTTCAACAATAGGATGTACATAACGTTGGTATCAGCTGTTTATTACGCTCTTGGGCAGTTACGAATCATTAATTAGGGCGGTTACGAATCATCACGACAGTAATACTCACGAATGAGATATTCGTTCGCTGATAACCTTAGAATTTAATTAAAGACGCTCGGTCTAAATAACTTTACCTTCATATTTACACAGTAAAAATACGACATCAAATCTAATTTTCGTAAGCAAGAGAGGATAAATATATGATTTCAGAACCTAGCTGCACAATAACGTATTACGCACCCTGTGTTGACTCGCACTTGCACGTCGAAGAGCCACATTGTTAGTTTCATTACCCTGATTAACACCGTTTGCTGCAATGAGTTGAATTTCACCTCGTTAATCTTGTATTCTGTTTGTTCTCATCGTCTTATTTTTTGCATGCGTTGTAACGCTTCAGCCAAGAGCCCCCCCCCCCCCTTATGTAATGCCCTTTCAGGTGTAAATAAATGAAATGTTCAATTTTGCCTGTAGTAATGTGGATGGCCTTGTACTGTATTGACAGTAAAATTTTAAAGGAACTTTATGCTTCAGTGATTGATAAATGTAAAAAAACCATGCACATCAGTAAGCAAGACTTACGAATATGATTTGACGCTGCAATGCATGGACTGCACTGAACAGTTCGTTGCACGACCCAAAGTTCTTAGTCTCCTTGTAGGTTCAACCAATAGTATCTACTATCTTCCATTCCTTAGAATTTAGAACAACACCAGCCTGCGTGGCTATTTTTGGGAGCGACATGATGGTGCATTGATTGAATAGTTTTCACCCACTTGTACAACAATTTACAGACGGTGGCTACATGTAAAATTGTGCCCTGGAGGGATCTGGGATTTTCACACGCTTACTAACTGAGTGTAGCAGTGGCCTCCCTTATTATATTCGATACAAAAAGCCCTTGCGAGGTATTCGCAGGCAACCCATCCAACTCGCTAAAGCAATCTGCCCTTGAGGTACAAAGCACCACAACTCCTCTTTCCTCACTTTTGCCACATGCTTATCCCGGTTTCTAGATGACCCGGATTACTACTTCTCCAGACCTCCAAGGCAAAGTCTGACCCCTCACATTTCTTTGTGTACAAAGGTTTGAAGCCCACCTGCAAGGTCCACACAGCGCTATTAACAAAACAGACACCTACTCGATCACCAGAGCATAGAATCATAGTGTCTATCAGAAATGAGCTGCTCCAATAAAGTTTACTTCCTCTCAGCTTCTTGCACGAACTTGCTTTAGGCTGATAACAGGAGCTGTACAGTTGGTCTTACAGCAATTTGTTTGTGCGAAGTGTCGTAAATGTACAGAGAAAGTCAAGTACGCTTGAGCAGTAGTGAAAGCGAATGAAAGAAAGTAAACTAGAACCCGCATTTGCTTTCTTACATTTGCTAACGTGATTTATTATTAAACGTTGAATTTCGGGGCTAGAGTGAGCTTAGTGGCTAGCTACGTAACAATATCACCTCGCACATTTTGATGCGTCTCAATATTTGCAGTATACCGTATACTCGCCCGAAGTTAAATATTTTTAGACACCAAATATCCTGTTCTTGAATTAAACAACTATTCCATTCATACTCAGAAATATGCACATCACATGTATGAACGCGTTGATATATGCTGACCTTCTTTTTAACATTTGGTGAAAATACCTGGCACTTTGTAACATTTATCTGCAGGCAACGTAGTACATTTGCTCGTGCTGAGAACTTCATGTGGTCTGCTTCCGGTGTGTGCTTCTTTGTTCTTTGGTTGTATCTGCAAAAAAAACAAGGAATGAATGAAAAATGCAAATTAAATTGGAAGAACGAATACTTAAGAAAATCGTGTCACAAATTCAGAGCTAAATATACATAAACACACCAGTCGGGCGCATGGCTGTCATATCAGGCAAGCACGAAGAGTTGCAATGGCCTGCCATTCCTTGGTGCAGTTGTTGCGTGCGCCGACAATGTTGAAGGTTCAGCCAGAATGTCTAAATGAACACCGACCTCTGAAAACAAAATAACGCAGTATTTTTTAGTTATCGCGTATTAACCACGACACAAGCATCTGCTGTCACAAGGCATGCTAATATAATTTAACTCGCATCACCACGTCTCTATGAAGGCAAACTTTAGTTGTAGCAAAGCGCTGTTGACTAAATTCTCACTAACGCGTCAAAACAGAAAGGCAACAGTTAGATAAAGCCTGGGCGAATTACTGTCTTTTGGTAGCCTCAAAAGTTCCATCCGAAATAATGCCACATCTTTTCAGGCAAATGCGCCCACAACTTTTCGGGTTCTACATAGTCCGATATGTTCTAGAGCGGCCAGGACAGTTGAGAGGCTGTTTCTTAAGGGTTTTTCTCTTTTTTCAAGTTTTTTTTTGCTAACTCCGCATGCACCCAATAAAAAACTCCGAGGAATGCAGATTTTATATTTCAATCATGTAATAAGAAAATATTACAGCGGAAGTCCTGCACAAATGAGGTATTGACGGCGACAACGGGTTCATTTGCACCGTCTTTCTAGCAGAGTGCATAACACTCACCTTCTGTTGGAAGAATAAAATATTCTGGCCTCGACAGCTGTCTTCCGATGCGGAATTTCCCACATTTGTCACTCCACAAGCACTGAATTCCCGTGTTTTGCCAGTCCTCTCAAAAACTGATAGACTCAAAAGCACATAACAGCAATAAAAGTCACGAAACCAGTGCTCCGCGCACAAGTTTCCTGTGTACTTCTTCTTCGTCCGCGTCTATTTTTCGCTAGTAAAATGCAGTCAGATAACCAACTAGCCCAACTTTATGCCTTAACATAGAAACGGTGGGCCGTTGCAGCGGTTTCAATTTGAATTCGCGGCTTTGTGGTTGCGAATTCAGAAGCGAGGTGGTGCACCAGTCGGCTGTTCGTAAAAAGTGTCGTACATTTTTGCTCAACGGATGTTTGATGCGGAACTTGTTAATAATATTTTTAACAACACATTGTAAGCGAACTGTGTTGGCTATCTGAGTCACGGAATGAATGTTTTGTATTCTCTACCAAAAGTAACCTTTCGGTTGCGCCGTCTGGCGGACTTTATGTTCGAAAACTGCGCTGTAGGTTGGTCACGTGGGGCATCGATTTTTACGCCGCCTATAGAGAAACCAGGGAACGTCCAATCTTGAGAGGCCTGGTCAAACCTCACGTGGAGGCTCGGCACCGCAGCTTTGCTGGCCATCCCTCTTCACGGGGTGGAAGGGCTATGAATTGTTTTTCTTTATTTGAACTATGATATCGTCAACTCTCCGTGATAATGCGTGTAAGGTTGTCGCTGGCTTCCTGTGTCGTAAGCTCGGCTTCCTCGTTAAGGGCGGAATATTATCACGGAGTGTGCACTAGAAGTCGGAGGCACTATCGCTAGACAGGATACTGGTAAACTTTCACAGGAGACGAAAGATCTAATCAGGAAACGGCAAATCATGAGAATCTCTACCGCAGCTGACAGAATAGAACTAGCCGAGCTCTCGAAGTTAATCAATAAGCGTAAGACAGGTGACATACGGAAGTATAATAGGGAGAGGATCGAATACGCTGTAAAGAACGGAGGTAGCCTGAAAGCAGTGAAGAGACGTCTTGGCGTGGGGAAAAATCAGATGTATGCACTTAAGGATAAGCAAGGCAATGTCATCACAAATAGGGGTAAAATAGTCACAGTGGCCGAGGAGTTCTGAAGGGATCTGTACAGTAGCCGGGACATACGTGATAATGCCGAACGAGACAGTAGTTCAAAGGAGATAGACATCCCACCAGTAACGACCGAAGAAGTAAGGAAGGCTTTGAAAGAAACGAAAGGGGGCAAAGCACCTGGTGAGGATCAGATAACAGCAGACCTCTTGAAGGATGGCGGAGAAATTGTACTTGCAAAAACTGGCAAACCTGTATACGCAATGCCTAATGACCGCAATGGTACCGGAATCTTGGAAGAACGCGAACATCATCCTAATCCATAAGAAAGGCGACATGAAGGACTTGAAAATTACAGGCCGATCAGCTTACTGTCAGCCGTCTACAAGGTATTTACCAAGGTAATCGCTAACCGAATCTCTGCAACCTAGATTTCAGTCAACCTAAAGAACAAGCAGGGTTCCGTAAAGGTTATTCAACAATGGACCATATTCACACGATCAATCAGGTGATAGAGAAGTGCGCTGAGTATACTGAACCCTATATATAGCTTCATAGATTATGAGAAAGCATTTGACTCGGTCGAAACCCTAGCAGTCATTCAGGCATTACGGAACCAGGGGGTAGACGAGCATTATGTAAGAATACTATAGGATATCTACAATGGGTCTACAGCTACCATCATGCTCCATAGGGAGAGCAGTAAAATACCTATAAGGAAGGGGGTCAGACAAGGAGACACAATCTCTCCAATGTTATTCACAGCATGCTTACAAGAAGTATTCAGAACGTTGGATTGGGAACAGGTGGGCGTAAGGGTTAATGTAGAATACCTCAGTAACCTCAGATTTGCTGATGACGTTGCCTTGCTAAGTAACTCGGGGGACGAATTGCAAAGCATGCTTTCCGCACTGGGCGAACAGAGTAGAACCGTTAGCCTGAAAATTAATATGCAGAAAACTAAATGAATGATCAATAACCTCTGGACAGCACAGCAGTTTGAGATAGGTGGCGAGGCAGTGGAAGTGGTAGGCGAATATATATACTTAGGCCAAGTTGTGACCCCAGATCCCAACCATGAGGCAGAGATAATTAGAAGGATCAGAATGGGGTGGGGTGCATATGGCAGACATTCTCAGATAATGAATAGCAGCCTACCATTGTCGCTGAAGAAGAAAGTGTATGACAGCTGCATCTTACCGGTACTCACCTACGGGGCACAAACTTGGAGGCTCACTAAGAGGGTTCAACTTAAATTGAGAAGACTCAGCGGGCAATGGAGCGGAAAATGATAGGTGTAACATTAAGGGACAGGAAGAGAGCGGAGTGGGTCAGGGAGCAAGCTGGTGTTAAAGACATATTAGTAGAAATTAAGAAGAAGAAATGGACGTGGGCAGGGCATGTAATGCGAAGGCAAGATAACCGCTGTTCATTAAGGGTAACAGAGTGGATCCCTAGAGAAGGCAAGCGTTGCAGGGTGCGGCAGAAAGTTAGATGGGCAGATGACATCAAGAAGTTTGCGGGGATAAATTGGTCACAGTTTGCTGCAGTGAGCGTCAGTCTCACTATCGTAACTACCCAGAGCGTGCCTGAATTTTCTCAAATGCCGATGCACCTAAAAAAGTAACCCATTGAGTTATCGTTGGCGTCGGTGGCAAAGCATAGCACCGGATTTATAACGTTGTGTAATAAACATTTTAATATTTGCTCTACTACTCCTTGTAATGTTGTATTCAATGCAATCCTACAGCTTTCTTAACTAATAAATTGGTCTCAATGGTGAGCTTCGCGGAAATAACTAATGACGTAACTTGGTGATGACAATTTAGCCACAGAGGCCGATATAGAGCAATCCCGCATCATAACAAAACCGCTTTGCTCGAAATATCACTTTATTCGAAATTTCTTCTGGCCCCCAATACAAACCCATCCATTTTAGGCCGCAATACTCGGAGCGCACGAAGAGCTTGACCCACTTAGATCGAAGTGGCGAGCGGAGGCGTCGCCGAGCGGCGGTGACCCAGCCACAAGTCAGGCTGTCAACATGGCGGTCAATGCAAGCTGGTGTTTCCCCGGCTGAATTTTCTCGACCCGGTACAGGCTCGATTCCCGCTATTCGACTCTAGACGAACGGTTCAAATGTGTGGTATGGTCATTGAAGTTTGTTCCTAGTCGTTGGGCAATGGCGTGGTCACGATGGTGCACAAACACGGACACTCGAACTGTATATAGACTGAGCAGGGTCGTGAATAATGAGGCGCCGAAAACTCTGGTTTTGCAAACTTCAAGGCTGCGAAACCGAAGGAACTGATTGCCCAGTAATTATGCTAAGCCCCTAGTGCAAACCCGGTTAGTTTTCATGGTGGCGCTGTGTACCCACAATAGCCGTTAATCGTTTTTTAGCTCCACAAAAGCAAACTCAGACTCGAGCCACGGTTTGCGTCGCTTCCTAGAGCGAATCTCTCATAGCGTGCCGTTACTGGCAAAGAGGTATAATTCCTGGCTTATAGGTAGAAGGCGACTTCGAGTACTTCGCGCTGGCTGACGCTGCCGCTCCCGTGGTCGCCCCAGCGACGGATGCGGCGATAATTGCCACTGTTGTTGGTAGGCAACCGACGAGGACGAAGAGCCGGCGGACGAAGATCCAGGTGAAGTTCCAGCTATAGTACAGATGCGGGAGTACCTACGCCTGCTGCGAAATGAAGTTGGATGCATGTGCGGTGACCACAGCTTCATGCAATGCTCGGTCAAAGTAGAGCAGGGGTTGCTCGCACCCCGCAAGAAGTGGAAACAGCCAAAGCTCTCTGCCTTTTTTTTTATCTGAATAAAGTTTTTCAGTGAAAACTGTGGGTTTTGACTCCTCGTAGTTGTGGCGCAATTAAAGCTCAAATGGTTGAGCTTTTCTCTAGTGGTCGCTTATATATAAATACCGCTTATAACGAAAAGTTTTGCCGTCCCGCTGACTTCGTTATAACGAGTGATTACTGTACATGCCGGTGAGCTTGGATATTCTTGAAGCCCGACAGTTGACACAAAAGATGATGAATTTTCTCCCTTTCAAAAACCCAGCAATCAAGTAAACTTGGTCGCTGTTTTAGGGAGGTAGTATAATTAACTGCGTGATTTACCGCATCATCCAAGCTTGTCAAGTCAGGAAAATGCTACCGACAAACGCGCCGTATTTTGGAAGAATGACACAGACATCCTAAACCGCTAGTACTCACTTCGTAATTGTTAGTGTTTTGTAAACAATGGCAAAAAGCCCACTTCAAGCCGTAGTCGGCGCAATGAGCCCTTGTGCTTTATTCGCGAATGTACTGAAATTCACTGCCAACCATTGCCTTCGTCTATGGATTCAGATGCGTCCTCTTGAAGCGACTCTGCCGTTGTCTACACACAAGCAAAAAGACGAAATTAATGGTAACACCCACTAACTTGCTACGTTGTGTTTTGTGCTCTAGAAACCAAAATTGTGCATCCTGCGTGCAAATAAGGCATGGAAGTATTTGATGAATCTGTTGTGCACAAAACGTGCAGGTTATGTGCTCTTACAAGCAGGTTATAATGTGAAGATACACTAAGATATATGTCCAGGTCCACTGTTCTTAAACTACCCATAAGGGGTGCAAACCAAAGCCATTTTCAGTTGTGTCTTCCGAAGTATTACTATTTCGATGACGGAATCATTAGTATAAGCCTCGGCCTGCTTTCGCTTTTCTTACCTTTTGCAGGACCCTTTTGCTAGGAACTGTCACGACGTGCATTTTCTACGCTCTGGCAGCAGCTGAAGCCATGGCCCTGAGCTCCCGCTATCGTGGCTGTGATCCACAGATGTTAGGACACACCCAGCGAAGTGATCAGGTAGTGCATTTCACCCGCTGTTTCTTTTCTTGAACTCAATACAGAAGCGCACAAGTTTATGGCAGCTGAATGCAGGCTCTTTTTATAACATAAAAACGTTAGGGGGTCCCTGACTATTACTCCTCACCATTATCCTTACTGGCTACGGTCAAAGTGGTTTTAAGAGTACTCCTTACGGAAGATAACAAGAACATTTTAGGTAAACTGCCTACGCTAATGAGAGCACATTTGCTTTAACGGTTATTCAAAGATAAGTACTAAACACGATAGTTGAGCGGAAACATGTGTTGACAAATCCCCAGCTGCTGCGTTGCATTGAATTCTAGTAACCACTTCAGGTAATCCTCCATTTTCTTTTCTGATTCTTTATGCACATGGGTGTAGATTTTACCGTTCTACGTACTCAACGACTTACGGGCTCTTCCGGGCCTCTCAGGGATCTTCCTGGCCGGCGTTGTAAGTGCGTCAATAAGGTAAGCTGTCGGATATAGTTTCGCTTTCTTTCCATTTGTAATATTGCTGATTGTCCTCAAATAAAAGGAGACTCAGGGCAAAACAACAAAACACCAACAAAAAAAGGGTACGAACAGACAAGCACTTATGTCTGCGCTTTTTTTGTGTTCAGCCCTTTTTCGCTGGTTTTCTCCTCATTGATGGACCATAAGGCGTAATCTTCGTTGTGGCCTGTTTTCAACTAACTATTACTTCTTGGCCGTATTGATGCAGTTTACTGACGCCAATAAGGTTCTCGGTTCTTGGCACAACGGAACTCCGAGGTATTTTACATGGGTTGTTACACACTGCATACCAGCAAATGCGCTCGGCATTGCAGTCAAATTACTCTGCCGAAGACCTAACGATTTTCTCGAATTAGGCAAGCTTCTACTCATTGGTACAACTTCAATTATGCGTTCGTAATTTGTACAAAACAGGGCCACACTATCCGCCTAAGCCAGTATTTTAATTTTCACGGCGTGAAGTTGGAGCTCTTAAAAGTTTTTACTCGTTACCAGCCTCAAAAAACAACTCGTATATTATTCGGAAAAAAGCGCGCTTGATTGTAACCGGTTCCGCACAGAGCATACTAATCGTTTTCACTTGCCAAAGTGCTTGTCTGTAATCAAGCGTGTCGTACAAGTATTGTAGGCTATACGTACACTGTCGATAATTGCGGAACATACATGTATTTTACTCCAAAAAGAAGATAAATAGGTCGTGTGGTACAAGATGAAACGTTTTTTCTCATTACAACTTCATCACTACAACCAGCCTGCTGTACTATGCCGACTGGCTTGTACACATTGCGGTTAGTGATAGCTAGGAAATTTGCTTTTTCAATTTCTCTACATATTCTGTTGCGCCCTACCAAGTTTCTCAGAGCTGTCTGCACATTTATTGTTACGATTTCCATAAAATGTTTACCGTCACAATTTGCTGAGCAAAAGGTATGTTAAATTATGACGTGAATATGTTTGATAACATATTTTGTTTTCAAGATGACTACGGCATGCGAAAATAAACACGATTGAACAAGAGTGGTAAGCTGTTTAACCTAAACAAAAACATTTGCAATGCAATAGGAAAAGTTGATTGTTAAGTTTCATATAAATTGCCGCGTCAACCAATCCGTGCCCGGTGATTTTGCAGGGTTTAGTCTGCGTTAAGTTTTGTACATCGTTAACGGTGATGGCCTGTTCGAGGTATTTTTGTGTATGTGCATCTAACACTAGCATCAAAGAAAAACACTCCTAGGTGTAGGGCACTGTAGTAATTGCAAAACGCATGGTCAATGTCTCGTTTCTGCGTACGTTTTTTGTAGCGCGCCTCTTTAATATTTTTACGGCGTGAATTACTTCGTTACAGTCCTAACGTGCGCCATGTTGGCTGCTTTGCCGTTGCACGGCATCATTCTGTGCCAATGGTTTGTAACTTTTTCCCCCAGCCGAAAAATGTTGTTACAAATGTTCTTTTCCTGGGAGTGACTTCCGGTTATTCCGCAAAATGCTTTTAAACTGTGGCTTTTAATACATCAGTAATGTTACTCTCTCTAATGCTTTCATTTTTAGTTTATTCTTGAAAGTAGCCCCCACTTTACTTCGTTTCCTAATTTTTGTAATTCATCTTCAAGGCATTTTAGACGTATTGTACGAATACATCATCAATTAATAGGTTCCAATGTATTTTTATTATTGCAGTCTGAACTACTTTGGAACAACCGACCACGCAACAGTATCTAAAAGCGACCGCACGGGCATGATAATTTCTGTATTCTGGAGGGATTTCCAAAAAAAATACCCTAGATTTAGCTTGAAGTAAGAGCGTCCTTTGAAATGAGTAAACAGTGTTACCTCCGACTCACATTCCTCCTAGGTTGCGCCTAAATTTATTAACAATAGAAACTAACGTTTTAGTACTTGTCCATAAATGGTGCAGTCCTTGGCATGTGATGCACAAACGCAGTTGAAATCTTCTACCATGACTACTTCGTTCAACTTTGCAATTAGATGCAACACTTGAAACGTCTCTCTTATGTCGGATATCTCTCGGCGCGTACAAAAAAAAAAAACGTGCCCACACATGTCGAAATTGCATGGTGCAAGAAGTCACATACCCAATATTTAGGTTTACGATTTGTCTAATAAATAGCACACATTCTCTCGACGCGCTAACCGCGAGACAAATACACGCCTGATACTACGCCCTAAAACACCGTACCATAGCCTCCGTCGGATTCCCGTCACCCATTTCTGTTTCTTGGACTGCTGTCATATCGCCGTTATCCTCTAGCGCAAGCCCATTCAGTATGTCTGCCTTTTCATTAACTTATCCCTCGCACGTTGCGCGTGGCGACCCTCGAGGGCATAATAACGTATAAGGTGAAGCAACAACGGACAAGGCACGGGGTCTACTTCACACGTCTTGCAGGATCTTGCGTTCGAGATATGGGTCAGGACTTGTGTGGAACGCTTCTCATAAAAAATAATGTAGCTGGCTCGCCGACAAAAAGCGTTTTCCCCTATATGACTCCACTGCTGCCCAAGTTGACTACAACGTTATGCCCTTGGTGTGTCACCGCGCACTCTCGAATGACCTTCGCTTGGCATTCCTGCAGGCCCGCCTTCACCACGCTGGTCTCTCTGGCAGTGGCCGGCATAGCGTCATCTTTTTTCGAGCCATTCTCCGCGGAAACCCTAGTCCCAGCCACGGCAGCTAGCGACGATGTAAACAGGTTGGCCTCCGGAACATTTGTCTCCATCCTTGGTTCTTCGCCTAACCCGTCGGCTATGGTATAAACATCAGAACGCTTCCCTGCAGGTTCGTCTGCCACATCCTCCCCAGGGGTCTTATCTTTTTCCAAAGTCACAGCTGTCTCTTCCTATTCTTCGTCATTCAAGAGCTCATTCCAATCTGCATCATCACGGCGGGGGACCGCTCCCGCATAGATTAGCTGGCACCGAGCCTGTTGATGATCGAAGCCATGGGAACTCGGTGCATTTGCGCACTCTGTATTCAAGGTCATATCACAAGTGCGACACCTAAACCAAAAAGGAGGCCTGGCTGGAGCCATTACGTGGGATTTCCCTTTCCCGAGGGTAGCTGGTGCAGTGCACAGTTAGCACTGGCTGTGCTGTGCACAGCAGCTAGCTGGCTGCTGTGTCGAAGCACAACATCGGTTGAGTCGGCATTCTCAAAATGCACCTATTTCATCAGTCGCTCACCACTTCTTTCAGTCCTCCGTACGCAGTGAAGACCCTGCAAATTCCTTCATTCGACACGTCGAAAGAAACACACTGGAGCTTTACTTGCTGCTTTTGGTTCTATAGTTTGATGACCAAACACGCCTGTTCCTTCACGTCAACCTTTCCCGCTTCCACCTGTTCCTTCTTCGCCTGGTCGCTCCAAAACATGACAACCAAGCGTGGCCCATTGTATAAGCTTGATTAAGCCTATTTGGGTTCGTTTCCAGGCAGCGGCGGCCGCTTTTATGATGGAGGCGAAAAGTAAAAACGCCCGTGTGTACAACATTTTGGCGCACGTTAAAGATCCCCAGGTGGTCAAAATTAATCCGGAGCCCTACACTACAGCGCAGCTCATCGCCTGCATTGCGTCGCCACGTAAAACCGTACAATCAATCAATCATTCCGCTCATTTCACAGTCCTTCAGCAGTTGCCGAAGCCATCGGCGACAAATATTATCGTAGTATAAAACAACTGCGGCACGCATGACTTCTGTTGGCTGTGGTGTATAAACAATCATGTAATCCTTGGGAACAGCAAAAGACGGATTGACACGGCGATTGCGGTCGCTTCTGCTGCTTCTTCAGAGCCACTCAGTCAGCTAACCGCTCCTGAAGGAAGCAGGAAACAAAATAACAGCGCTATGCCGGCACCCCCACACCCAAGTGAAATAAGAATTATCCAGATGCTGGAGCCGTGATAGGTGCACGTTGGCAGAACAAGCATATAATAGGTGTACACGGAGAAGAGGAGAGGAAGAGGACTCTTTCAACCAGCCGAAGCTGATCGCTAGCTCCGGCTTGGCTAGCATGCCCTTCTACTGATCAATGCTAAGGAGAGGTACGGGGAATGGGAATGGGTGTGGAAGCACTCCAAGATATGTGGTAAAGGGTGCATTCTAGGTAACACAACTTCGATGATTTGGCGTGGGATAGACTGTGGATGGCATGAAGGAGTGGCCGTGTGGATATGTGCTAGTGTGAAGGCAGTAGTAGGGAGTGGTTTCTCCCGCCACTACCACAATAGGCCGGCGTTCGATAAGGTAGTGTTGGAGGATATCTTTGTGCTTTTTGCACAGGATGAAACTCTCCCTGATGGTGCAGGCGGGATTTTGGAGGGGACCGCCCGGTAGATATGCACACGGACAGCAGCGTGACCTTACTCATTCCACTACAGAATCGTATGTCCCGGAGTATCGAAAATGTAGACGTCACAGGGGTTGGGGATCGATTGTAGTTTGTAAAGGGCTAAGTGTGCAGTGCGGCTGGCGGCGTAATGGCAAGAAGCACCACGAGAATTTGTGACAATGGTAAGAAAGTCTTGAGCTGTAGTGGCTTTGAGGGCTATGGCAATTTCTTCTGCTGCTTGTAGTAGTGGCGCAATTAGTGATACAGAAGTCAGTTCATTGGCGGTCCAAAGTGGAAACTTGCACGGTTTGTGCACTCTGATACTTGACTTTTACAAGTTTGCATTCATTAAAATTGTTCGAGCCGGCGTTTTGCATCAGTACGCGTTTTACTAGTGAGTTCTTAAAATAAATTACGCGACGTCCTAATTATGACCCAGGGAAGAAGTATACGGCTCATCGCTGATTTGAACAATTAGAAAAATATTGCTTGAATTACGTTTTGTTTCTCGCTTACGCCGTTTCTCAGCAGTTGGCTTTCTTTCTTCTTCTCCGATGACAGCACGGTGTCTTCATTGGTGAATTCTCAAGCTGCCGTATTGTACATGGATGTTGTCACGCCCTTCATCAAAGTGGCCAGCGCCCGCGTTTCTCCCCTCGTAAAAACCATAGGTAATAAACCTTTGTCCGCCCATTTTTTTTCCGTTCGCTGAAAAAGTCCCATTCTCCATTTTACCCACAGCATTTGCCGCTGGCTGCATAATGACGGCAATCAGCTTGGCAGTAGCACACGTCGGGTCAGCTATAGCGGTAAGAAAATCTTTTTCCCATCTTTAGGCAGACAATCTTGTTATGTGTCAAGCCAGTGATACCGGTTACCCGAAAATTAGTATTGCACCTCGCAGAGCATGAGTAACCCAAAGTGTGGTCTTGGTTAGCACAGGTTTGTGATCTGTCCACAGTTATTAGTAGGAAAATTACTTCACGGGGGGAGAAGTGTGGCTTTTAATATTGTTGAAAATGGTGTTGCTAAGTGGAATAAACAAAATCTGAGGTGAAGGGAGAACGGTGTTTCTGTGCAAATCAGCATATTTAAGAAATGAAATGCTGCACTTAAAAAGACGGAAACACATGAGTTAGGACGAACAATGCGGTATGGATCTCTTCTGTGTAAACTGTCAACAGCTTAACATAACATTTACGGGGATACTTATCTCCACTACGTGTTGTCAGTAATTTGGAAAGTGGCCAGTTTTTTGAAACAGCACTAGTTGTGGGAGTGTTTTGGTAAGCTTATGTAAAACCTCCATGGGATAAGTGCTCCTTCGCTTTCTTTAGAAACACAGAAACCGCGGCTTAGCCACTTGAGAGTAAACCGCCCCCTTCAGTACTACATCGTCTGCTGCATTTCCCAAGGACAGATTTAACGTTTTTGGTTGGCGAAACACCTGATATTTCCTACATATTACTTTGAACCAACTAAGGGCCTGTTACTGTTTTTTGTCAGCTGCTTGGTAGTGTACTGGAAATTGGAAGGATAAGTTTGTTTCTCACTCACTCATAATGAACAATTTTTATGCACAAAGACAATGGCGTGCAACCAAAAACCTTTTGCACTAGGCTCAAGAAACTTCTATTAAGCACTTTAGCATATGACGCACAAATTGTAAAAACGAACCATGTTTAAGGATGTCGTTAGCCTTAGTCGTATGTCCGTGCTACTTCACTACCGCCCAACCAGCTTCAGCCGTCAATGGGACCCTCTCTGGTTTCGGTTACCGACGACGTAACAATTCACTTATCATCGAAAACTCCGTAATATTGAAGCAAAAAAGGAACAATTTCGGCCGGTAATTATATCATACTGGAACTTTTACCTGAAGTATCGCACCACTGGCCATTATTTGTCCTATAACTGACAATATAGTCTAGCATCCGTAATATTGTTGTCAAACTTCAAGTAATTTAGATTTACACATCGACGTGCTTTTCAGGTGTTCATTCTTGCAAACGCAGCCATCTGTGGTCCTTCGTAGGACTTCTGCTGCTTGGTTTGACGGCGCCGTTTGCAAGCAGCAAGGTATGTCTTTACCAAGTGGAGAAAAATACGAGTCGAAGCAATAGGTGTTTGACTTATGGGCTCACTGTTGTACATATGGTTTGTTCTTCTTGTTATTCACCATTGGTTACCGCACCAAGCTAAAAGAGCCAAGGCAACGATATATAACCTCGACTTAATCACTGAATTTCTAGGTAGAGCAGCTAATCTAGAGCGCCACCAAACACAAATTTGGAATCTTTAAGCGGGGTGATTTAGCTGTTTACGGCCGAGGACATTAAATTTATGAACTAGATATATCAATGAATGAAGGCCGTATCCGGGGAGTAAAACAGCCGAAATGTGGTTAAAATGCAGACGTCATTTCATGGTGCCCGAAAACATATCATAACCGGCCGCAGGCAGCTCAAGCTCAGTGGCTATGGTGTTGTGGTGGCTGAGCCCAAGGGATGTGGGTTGGATTCCACGCTTGGGCGGCCGCTTTACTGATAGAGGCAAAAAGATGACAAAGCCCGTGGGTTCGAGTTTTGCGGACACGTTAAGAGATCCCAGGTGGCCAAATTAATCCGGAGCCTCAACTAACGTTGCGCAACATTGGTTTAAACTTCATAATTATTTCATAAAGCAAAAGATAGCATGTTTTATTTGAGTATAGAACGACACGAGTCATTAGCAATTTGCAGTACTCTGCGGCTTGACCTCCATTTCGTCAATCTCTAAGCATGAACTGCACTTCTCAAAAAATTCTTACTACCCAGGGCCTGATAGTTTTTCGTCTGAAAGTTTTACTTGAATGGGCTTTCATGTTGGCCGTCACCAACTAGGTTCTAAGAGCTAAGTAGTGGCAACTTTATTGAAGTAAAAACCGCCGTTGCATGAGGAAGAAGATAGGAACTACCCGTGCAGGTGCAGAAGGAGACATAGGCAGCTGGGAACTGCAACGTTGTGTGTTGGTACATAGTTTCTTGATTTGCTGCTGTCTATGCGCACAAATTGAAGCTTCGTTGGAGTTGCGCCAATTTTTCTGACAGAAAATGGGCACGATATTTGTCTTGACACTTCTGGAGAAAAAGCTTGGATGGTAAATGCAGTAAAGACGAGGGTCACAGGAGCAAACTTCAGTTACCTCTATTAGTTGCACCGCCACATGAGTACCTGCCCACAAAGCGTCTGCTAGCTGCGTCAGTGAAAACGTGCCCGTCTTGGGTAGGCGTAGTCCGCACTCTGTGAAAGAGCCAATGAAGTTGCAGAGAGAGCTTGACAGCGTACGAGGGTAGAGGCTAGTCTACTTATGGAGGGTCTTTTCTCAAATTATCAGCCTCAGGATTTGAAATCGGCGGGATATGCGAGGCCCCTGATGCGGAAGATTCTTTTTGAGAAAAAAAAAGCCTCGTTCTTTATTATCAAGCTTTTACAGCGCCATAATTAGGTATTGCGGTTGGCAAACCAAGTTTGTACTAATTTCTGTTTTAAACCCTTTTTAAAAAGATTTGTCTTTTACAATAAACAGCTCACTCTTCCGCAAAGTTTGCGGCAACCGCGTATCACTTTCTGCACTTAGGGGAGCCCCAAACACCTCGCAATTCTCTGTTTGGGGTATTCTGATTATTGCCTTTCTTACCACAGTCGTCACTTTCTTTTCACGTAAACAAATTGTAGAGAAAGCGCCAGTTATGGTGCAAAGTTTCAAAGCGTGACCATGAGTGAGGTAAGCCAATTTTTGCAGCTAAAGTGAAGACGTGTGCATAAATGTCTTGGTGAATTATTGCACTGTATTAAGACTTCGCTTATCAGAAAAGCCCGCTGAACAGCAACTAAACTTGTGCAATGATCGTTTGTGTTAAAACATTTCGTGTGTGCGTCCTGTAAACTCCAGTAGCTCTGAAGAAAGGCCGATTAGTGGTTTTATAAATGCAATCGCACGAACCGGAAGTTACGGAGCCTTAATGGTATGCGATAAGTCGAAATTTAAAGGAACCTGTACATTTATTTGTTTCAATGTCACCATAGAGATTTCAAATGCCCTCCAGCTCTTATAATCTGTTCTTATTGCGCAGGGCGCTGGTATTGTGACGCTGACTTATGATCGCTTACCAGATGGGGCACCTGTTTTGCAAACTTCATAGTGGCGTTCGAGATCAGAGGATGCCAGTAAGCATCGACTATTGTCCGGGACAACACAACGCTTCCCGAGGGAGTGTTTAATATTACTGTCAGCCAATTCTCCTCCAGGTATGTTTGTGCATTATCATCCTGCCAAAAGGGCATCGCTAGGCAAAGTTATGAGGTGTAATGTTCGCTCAAGAAAACAAAGTAGACACAATGCTCTACCACTGCGCTTTCAACGCACGATGTCGTAGTCATACGCTAGAAAAATACATGACCAATTGTAAGAGGAGTGTTTCAGACTAAACGTCTCCAGTATAGACGACAGATAGGATCAAAACGCCACCCCCCGGTCGGGTCTAAGAAACAGGCTTCAAAGAAAACGCTGAGTAACAATTGTATTCAATGGCGCACGAAAAAATGTTCAATAGAAGCTACATCAAGCAGATTACATAGACAAGCAAACTTAATCAGGTGCCCGAAAATTTACTAGGATAGGTTAAGCAAGGAAATATTACTCCGGCTAGTAAATACTGCACAACCTTGTTTTTATTAAATTTAGAATAAGTCAATCTTTCTCTCATTGCACAGTATATTTGTCCTTCAATTCGTCGATATAGTTGCACATAGATACTCATTCATCAGTCCTACTTTCTATTATGCAGGCACAAAATTGCGTGGGTGTTTGGATGAAAACAGAACGTACCTTTAATAATATTACGACAACCTATATGATATTATAGTTGCAAATTATTCTAAAAAACTGAAGTATTTTAACTCTCTTTTACAGGAACGATGGCAGCATTGCTCTTTCCGCGTTGTCTTCACATTGGAGTAGTTTTTTCAGTGCGATTGCAACGTACATTGGAGGACTTGTGCTCAGCCTTCTCATTGGTATTTGCATCACTAGTTTTATTTGGTTTGTGTGATCTACATATACCACCACACGCAGATTCAGGTTGTTTAAATGAACACTTTCGAAAATTCTGAAGGTAGCCTTTTCAACAAAAATAGGAATTCTCCTAAGGAACAAGCTATCAGGTTCGGCGGACGTCAGCAGTTATGACAAACAAGCGAATTACATAGTTAATTAACTAAAATTGTCCAATGAAATTTTTAATTAGCGAAGGTTTCGCGGTTATTGCCAATGGCGAGTTTGTAGCCACGGAGACGACGATAAACGGTCAGTTTTTAAAGCAAAGAAAAAGACACTTTGTTGAGCCCTGCAGCCCGCAATCATGAAGTATTTTTCCGGCATGAAACCGTAACGCAGCGCACACGGTGCGCCAGAAGTCTAGTGCAAACGCAACACCCGCTGATGACGTGTTGCGGTGATGTGTCGCCCAATTCAAGAAGGCTCTTGTGATTCCCCACGCTAGTGAATCAGCTAACGCCATCGCCTCCTGTATTTTTTCAATGATCAGCGCTCACCTTATACCACGGCTAGCGTTATCTTTTCTTTCGTTGGTAGGCCCCAGAAAGAGGCTAGCCATCGCCAACTACATGGTCGCCCGTTTCGGGAGCCCTAGTGGGTGTTGGCGACAGTTTCCCTTTCTTTTTTTATTGTCTCGACCACATCTCACGTGGAACCAGCATAGAGTTTCTTACAATATACACTACAGAGAAATCTGGCGCTAGCGTCTATGCGGCTCCAGTCAAGGCCCTGTGTTTAGTCATGGACCGCCATTACATCATGCGCCCACCTTAGTTTCATCATTGGCTTGGATTGAAACGTTTTAGTGGCCGTATTTTCGAACACAGCGCTACAAAAAAAAAACGCAATGAATGGTGTGTTATCATGAGTGGACAATCAAACAGGCTGTTTGAAATCTAAAGAAAAAGAAAGCAAAGCGTATTTTCGCAGGAACGGTTGTACCTACTATTCTCCAGGCCAAGCTGGTCGCTAACAACAATGTCGGTATTTTGGAGGAAACTCATTAGAGACTCTTATTTTATTTTTTTACCTATATTTCAGATAGTAAGTTGTTTGAAGAGTTTGTAAAGCTTTTTGAGCGTGCCTAATGAAAACGTCGTCGTCGTGGTGAACCGGTGCACCAACCGTCAGCTACAGTTTAACGAAACTTGATGCTGAGCGATTTGGTTCGTACTTGAAGAAAAAAGAAAACGTGGCGTTAAAACAGTCGCGGACGAAGACAAGATAGGAACGATACAGGCGCCCGTATATATCGTATCTTGCCGTCGTCGAAGTACGTTTTGTTTCATTTTTTCGCCAGCCGCAATTTTCGCGGCAGCATATTACCCACTCAGTCATACGTCCTTCGACTGCGGCATGACCAACCTCAGGTACGATCACGCACTGCCTGCTTTTTCACCGAAACACGGCTACCACAGAACATGAAATATTTGGCTTCCTCGTAGCTCGTAGATGTGTTAATGCATAGTGAAGAAAGCAACTCCTAAACAACCGTTATAATGCAATGTCATGCCAAGCCCCAGCCAGAAGGGGGGTCTTCCCATAAACTCCCACGATGACATGGTTTACCAGGCGAGTTTCCCCTCTAGTATACTTAATAAGAAACCTCTATGGCTACCATACGTTTCAAGATGTGAAACTTCAACATCGTTCATTTTCTTTTTCGTTAGGTTTATCTGCTGTTCCTTTATAATCGCTGCGTGTTAGAAAGCGCATCAAAAAAAGGAAAGGTTTGTATGCTGGCCCAGGAGGGCTTTCACGGCTGTGGCTGCATGCTGTTATACGTAGTTCTTGCGGCTTTTTCCCTTTTAAAATGCTTCTTTACGCGGTGTGGGTACGGCATAGCCAAGACCGTACCACTAGTGTCACCTCGTACATTTGAGGATCAAGGTTACAACGCCGCAGCGTTATTGTTGTGAAAATGACCACGTCAGCTCAACTCCAGTACTCCGTTGCCGAGATAGTGGACACGGTACGGGCTCATGTGAGCGCGCAAAAGGACGCACAGCTGGCATCGATGCTGTATACTGGCCAACATCCTGGCCGTCGTGTGCAAGCTCGCCCCACATTCGTATCGACATTTAATCGGTTTAGGACCACTGGATCAGTTCATGCTCAGAAAAGGAAGCTGCCAGACAGTGCAACCGAGGTTTTCGACATCGATGTGCTGGCATACGTCACTGTCAGGCGGGAAGCAAGCGTCAGGGTAATTGCCAGCGCATAGCGAGCGAGCCCAGCTTCAGTTTAGAGGTTCCTTTCAAGACACTGCTACCACCCATGTCATGTGTGTCTTCACGACGAGCGGAGACCAAGCAACTTTCAAAAACGGCTTGATTTCTGCAACTGGTGACTTATTCAATGCGACGAAGATCCGGCATTTCTCAACAGAGTGCTTTGGACTGACGAGGCCCAATATTGTAGGAATTGGAGTCACAATTTGCACAACGCACATTATTAGTCTGATCAGAACCCCCACTGGCTCCGTGAGCATAAGCGCCAGAGAAGGTGGTCAGCAAACGTACGGTGTGGCATTTATAACGGCCGTGTTGTTGGCCCTTACTTCATCGACGGAAACCTTACAGGAAAGAAGTACACAGAGCGAGTCTTAAAGGGCGTCACCTCCGAGTTTGACTCAGAGTTGCCACTGGCTGCCCTGAAAAAATGTGGTTCCAGCATGACGGAGCTCCGCCGCATTTTTTTTCATTGGCTCGTAAATTCATCGACGAGTCCCTTCCCAGCCAGTGGATTGGGCGAAGTGAAACCACACCTTGGCCCACCCGATTTGTAACGCGTCGAATTCTTCCTCTATGGGATATGTTAAAATTGAGGTTTTTAATACTGATCCGGCCAACCTCGAGGATATTGTTGCGGTGACGTGAAGGAAGACGTGTAACCAAGCGGTGCAAGAGGTATCCACACAGTGTATTTGCAATCCCGAGAGCACCACGCAGGGCAAGGCGAAAGATCCTCTTCTTCTTCTACGTCTAGCTCGTTTCCCGAGTCTGAGTGCGCTACCGTCATCTTCTTTCGGATAATACCTGGCCCATGTCGCAATATGGTTGGTACATGGGCTATGCACGAACCGTAGCATAACCCCCGCGGCGAACTCATCACCGCCTTGCTGCCAATTTCGAAGTCGCTGCTCCTCCGCACCTCCTCCAGTCAAAGCTTACTGCCGTTTTTGAAACTGAAAAGGTTTTGCTTCACTGAATACATTGTGTTTCGATTTCTCGCAGTTGTGGCGCAATTAAAGCTCAACTTCTCTTGCTATTCTTTACTGGCCACCTATAACAAAATACCCCTTATAACGAAATTTTTCACCATCCAGCTGACTTCGTTATAACAAGGGAGTACTGTATGTCCCTAAATATCCAGCGCACCTCCAAGAGTCAGTAAAATTTCCACGAACAATATGTACGTCCTCCTCTGTGTAAGGCATAACATTGGCTGCAAAGTGTTGTAAAGTAAATGACACTTGGAAAACATTACCTAAAAGTAATTAAATCGTTACTAATGACCCATGCACGCGACCTACAGCGGTATGAAGCATGCATTAATAAAATGTAAAGAACGCGCGCCACCACTAGAGTCCAGCCAAACGGCTATAGAAGCACGTCCAGACGCACGCTGCACGCACTCATCTGGGTGAATGTAGCTCCCATTTAAAATAATTGCATTTTGTGGTGTATATACAGTACCAAAAAAGATGGAAGCCAAATGTACGATTCTACACAATTTACACCTAACTCACCTTGTCTATGTTTCTTTTTTTCGTAAATACCCATGCGACATTCATTTTTCTCAATCAACGCAGATAGAAAGAAGCCCTCCTCGGATATCCCCAGTCACCTTATCAGCGACGTCCGGTGTTTCCGGTGTGGCGACGACTTGGCCTTCTGGACCCGAAAAAGAAATCAGTACGTAGGCTGTCTTACGGTGAAGTTCAGTCTTTTTCCAGGGGCGAACGTGAACAAAAAAGCTGCCAAAGAAGCCACTAACACCGTATAGGAGAATTCGACTTTATTTTGAAGTATAAAGGGACGATAGCTCGTTGCACGGCACCGCCATTGCCTCAACGACATTGCCTGTAGCAAAACGCTTCGCAGTGGAGTGCGGAGTAGCGCAGCGGTGGCTTACAGCGGGCCCCTGCCCCATGTTCTACCGGTAGGGGCCTTTCGAATGCCAAATAAATGACAAGCGGATTCTCTAGATCGGGAAATGTGCGGAACATTTCCTTCATAATAAACAGTATCGTGCACTGAACATGTTCCTGCACGATATATTCGTGCACGAAGCTGCAAGAGCCAATTCATTCTTCCGTGTAACCGTTAGAATGCACAAAACAAATTTTTCATGCAGTATTATTGCCTGCATGCAGTCTGGCGCCTCGAGGAACGTCATTAAAGCCATATGCACCTGCAAAGTCCGCATGAACGTCTGATTCAAGCAAGCTGCGGTGCTCGTATTCATCGTTGATACAAAGGAAACGGTGTGAAGGAAAGTTCGACATCCACCTAAATGCAGCCATACGGCTACAAAAGAAAGCTATACAGCTTCCTCGAAAACTTCGCATACTGCGAAGTTTTGAGGAAAGCCACCTAAATGCAGCCATACGGCTACAAAGGAAAGCTATACAGCTTCCTCGAAAACTTCGCATACTGCGAAGTTTTCGAGGAAGCTGTATAGCTTTCCTTTGTAGCCGTATGGCTGCATTTAAGTGGATATCGAACTTTCCTTCACAGAAACTTACTCTACCTTGGGGATTTCCCCTAAATCTGGTCGATTAACACCTGTCCTTCACTTCGAGTTGTTGATCAATTCGCTTTCGCGCTACTAACGACTAGCCTCCTGGTTAGCTCAGTTGGTAGAGCGACTGCTCCGGTTTAGCAGTGGTCCCGGGTTCGAATCCTGGACCATGACGAATTTTTCTTCAACTGCGAAGTTTTCGAGGAAGCTGTATAGCTTTCCTTTGTAGCCGTATGGCTGCATTTAGGTGGATGTCGAACTTTCCTTCACAGAAACTTACCCCACCTTGGGGATTTCCCCTAAATCTTGTCCATTAACAAAGGAAACGGTGTCATACACACACACTATTATACTAAATAAATAGCCTAACAAGGGTACACAGTCCGAGTTGATGTGCTGGGTGTACACGTTTTCCGCATTAAGGACAAGTTGAGTTTCCTATACGCATTGCTGTTACAATTTGTGTCGTATTGCGCATTCTATCGGAGCCACATTTTTCTTGTACAAAGTAGGTAACTGCAATGGCAGCTTACACGGTTGGATTGGTCCTATTGCCGATAACATGCGAGAGACTGACGTGGGAGTGTTGCAAGTAATCGCAGGCACACGTACTGTTACTACGGGGAAACAGAATGCACAAAACATCCGATTACAAAAAGAAATGGTGCAGTTTGCGCTGGTGGTGGAAGGCTGAAGAAATAGCGGAGGTGGCGGCCCCTCTCCCTTCCTCCGGGACGCGGCTGTCGAACCTCACATGATTTTTTTATTTTGCCTCTCAAACTTATCCGGGACTGTCACGGCCGGATCACTTTGTTCCCATGCACTAAAATCTCTCCCACAGTGCACCGTGTAAGACTGCTCTAGACCCGGCGGCCATCGGCTTTGCGATCTTCACGTGCAAACGCATGTTAATTGGCAAGAAGAACAGCACGCGAGAGTTCACGCCACGAGCGCTGGGTAGGGTGTTCTCAATAGGCAAGCGCTGCCAGCGCTGTATGATGTCATAGCTAGGCGAGGCTTAGCTCCACCTACGCGGCTGAGCGGCTGTTGTGCAGGGCGGCTCGCGCCGCGGGAATTTTTCTTGATATTTTTTGCTCACGCCACCCGACCAAGCTGAAGCCTAAACAGGTCCGTTGTTAAAATTGCAAACACCCATTGTGTTTCCCTGAGCACACGTACTCAACCTCATGCGTATGTTCCTCTCTCTTCAAATTAATTGTACCAAGGTGTCATGTAATTCATGCTGGTGAGAAAAATGCTGTGATGGAAACTCATAGAAATGGAACAGCTAAGAAACTCTTGACACCCGAAGTAAGACGAAGAGGTTCCTCAATTGCGGCCTAGAAAAAAGGATTTGCCTGTTCAGATATGGTCACCGCGGTGCTGGCCATCAACTTTTTACGTTTCTCTCTTCCTCTTTCAAACCCCCTTTCCTCATTGTGCCTTTGTACAATGCTCTCCCCTTGTTCGCTCTTCCAAGCTGCTTATTTCCTTCCGCCGTGACATCTGACTGTAAACATACGAAACTGTGCGGGCAATCACAAGACGTGTATAATCTAAATCCCGGTGTGCTGGCGCACTGAGCGGTGAGGGTAATCGCGCACCACCATATACGTTCCAATCGCTTATTCCCTATCACAGAGCGTTTCGCCAGACATAATAAGGCGAGCTGAAAAATATCGCTTTAACCCAGCAGACCTGAGATGCAGTCCTGCAACGACGATTTCGACGACGCTAAACAAAAAATGAGCAACAGAAATATCGCACGCCACAGCATGCGATCTAGCATGATTATTCGTAAGGTAAATCAATGTAACGCAAAAAACTATTCGTCCGCGTGTTTAGTGATTTACGCATATTTTGCACACAAACAATGCTTACGAGAGTTATCCGCAGCCTTCATAGTCATGGAGGACTTGCGCATATTTCTATTTGAACACAGGAAACGGACCGATGCCGCCTTGTAATGACTATAGAAAGGCTCTGTTAGCGAAATTAAACGACGAAACAATATCAAACGTAACGTTTATTTTAACCCACGTTGTAACTTACGGCTTGATTTTTTCTGTCACTGAGAGGTAGTGCAACGCGGTAGATGCGGCCAGGGGATAGCGCCATATGCATTGCTCAGAAGCCTGTTCTGATGACCTGGTTTCTGAAAATAATGTTGTTTTAAATTAAAGAGCCAAACGGATAACAACCTACATACCGGCATAAGAGATGCTTGTTTTTTCTCCCGCGGTTCTGATTTTAACACGTATTTACACGTGCTCCTTAACCAATCCTTAACGTTATCTTGTAGTAAAATAAGATTTCGTCAGCGACCAGGTACCAAGAAGTTCCTGTCGAAGACGCTCATCAAGCCACTCGTAGTAGAGGCGCAAAAGATGCGAAGCTGCGCGAACCCGTGCCAAAATCTACCACCGCTGAAGCAGACGAAAAGTTCTTTTGGACTGTCCATAGAGAGAGAAAGAGAGAGAGAGAGAGAACAACTTTAAGAAAGTGCCTGCTATGCATACAGAAAAAAAGACTAATAAGAGAGGGCACTCACATAGAACCCCCCGGCCGGATTGACTGTAGCACAACGATCGGCTAGACGAACAACTGCTAACAATTGGTTTCGGTTTGGCGGATAGTGATTTGTCCGGGTACTTTGAATAGGTGGAACGCTGCTCATGGCGGACGGAAATGTGAACGGTGTTCCTATTTTTTCACGCATTGCTTACAGCGTTCATTTGAGCATATAATTCTCAGCTTCGTGACTGCATCTTGTTGGAGAAAATTTACCTTTGAATTGTAAATTACGATTTAAAAGTAGCGTTTACAGACCATTGTGACTTCCACTACTGTTGTGTGTTCAAAATCTTGTCACGCCACGTAAAAGAGACACCTCAGAATGAAGAAAGATTAACTTGTCTGTCATAAATACAATAACAAATCCATAGGGTCGCCTTTCTCTGCATTCAGGCATATAATAAGCACTGACTAGTATAATACAATCGGGAAATAATACACATTATGTAAAAAAAAAACAGGTTGCCAGGAATAAATAAACGATTAACAAATAGAGGTACCACGAAACATAAAACATTTATTCTCCATTGTAATCGAAAACGCTGAGAATCTAAAACAATCCAGCCATCTGTAGAGTTATTTGTACAGATGGCCTTCTCAGAGTGTATATTAAGTTGCAGTGACACGCAAATAGAAGCCATAGCAAAATATACACACAGGGATGCTCACTAGACTTAGTACCACAATTTCTGCAGACGTTTCTTTACTGTGGCAATTTTTCCAGTCATGATGTGAAAAAGGGAAACACTTGCGTCCCGTTCAATAAAAAGGCTTTAAAGCCTTGCTTAATTATTGAACTAGTGGTTTTGAATATAAATTACATTTCTCTGGACATGGAATTGCTTTTTTGTTTGCCCCTGGGAAGCATGCGATTGCCGAATAATCCAGGTTAGCTTCCCAAAGCGTCGCCTTCCCAGTATAGGCGAAGCCATGGCGGGGAGATTTTACTTACGTTAGTTAACCGACAGGTTCCAGGCTCCACCAGCACAAAGAAATGCACGCTTTCCATGGCCAATGCAAACACTATAATATAAGAAAAGGACGAAGCAGTTTGCGCTTCCTGTTCATAAGACAATGGCGACACATGACGTAGTCCCATAAGGTAAAATGTAACCTTTAAACAATTGTGCGCGCACGTGTCAAATTTTACTATTTATAACACGTAGTCGAGCACAACATCAACAAGGGCAGCGCCCAGGTGCACAATTGAACTCGACATTGGTGTGCGTTGCGTCCAACATTTCACAACCAGGCATTAAAATTAGAAGTGGCACTAGAGTACACACTACATCAGGCATGCTTACAATTCGCCATGTGCCATGACAGAGGGTAAAAATGCTTATGCTGCCCATGTTCGCTCACATTAGACCGCATACGTGTATAAAACAAGGCGTTGTACATTTTATGCCCCTCATTAGAGCACAAGAACTACAGTGCAATTTGTTTTTAGGACGCACATCACGGGCACACTGTGTACATTTGCAAGCCGTGCTTCACCCGAAAACAAAAGGCGCGGAAAAGGGACACTGCTCAGCACAGTCGGCGTACACTGTATTTACAATAGTTCACCTATTTATCACAACGCGAGTACACATGTGGCCAGAAAAAACACCCGACTAATGTTTTTCCTTGCGAGGTGTTACACTAAGTAACGAGGAGCTTCCATGGCGCAGCAAGAGAGGCAATCTTGCTAAAGACGTTATGAAAGCATTTGACAACGTATCCCGACAACGTACCACTCCATTTAAGTCACTCCAACAATTGGCAACGCGTACTGTGCCAAACAATGGCTTCTAGCATGACGTCTCGACCTGATTATCTTCATATTGGAAAAACTGGTTTTGGTGGATGTACTGCTCGCCACTTTTAGCGTGAAAAGCAACGAATATCTGCAAGTGGATTTTGGAGGCTGGACATTGTTGAGAGTGGTTTTAACGAGATGTCGCACGTCAGATATGAAAATCCGCTTGCTTCTTGTGACAACTCTAGGCTTTTCATTTTTCACGGCGTATTGATTGTCGAGACTTGCATTCAATTTGCGGATGCTAAAGGCAGGGTTCAAAATATGGGAGATATTTTTGCCCTACCAACCAGCACCATCAATAAAGCACCAAGAAGCACCGGAGGAAGTCATTGATACATACACTGGGAGAACAGTTGGCACGACTACTTTGGTGTGTCGTGTGTGCGCAGGATCCATGAAGTCCTGTGCGGTGAGGTGCTTATAGCGTGTCTGGTATTACGAATGCTGTTGGCTGGTTGGCTTTGTCTTGATATCATCTCGTCCGGTGTAGGCCACCTATGCTGTCGACCCGTATAGGTGATTAGGGAAACAGCACATGGACTGTCTGCAATGACAGATGACCTGCGAGCAGTCTGTAAATTTCACTACAAATACCAAGTATTGCCTCTAACCCATGCCATCTGTATACGACATAAGAAGTTCGCTTATTCTATTTAGCGGTAGGGCAGTCACACATTAAACCCTGAAAATGTGAGAATCTTCATTTATGCGCAACAGTGGTTAGGCACATTCTTAATGCCGTTCAGTGATTGTTTACTATAACAAAAACAATAATGCCGCTCATATAACACCATGAATGGCTGTGTATTTTTGTCAAAGCAAGACTAAGCGAGAGAGAAATGAAGTTAATGCAAAGCCCAAACACACGTGTTGTCCCATGGGATGCCGAATAAATGCATCTCGAGGACGACTAGTTGGCGAGGGAATGTTTGGCCGTGGTGTGGGCACAATGGCACGCAGCGGTGGGTGGTGTATAGATGTCCCTCAGAGGCCAGGGGGGATAAATATGGCAACAACACACAGTAGATCTTAGTGAATGGGCGCAGTAGACACAATACGTGCTGTATAAAAGTAGCCAAAAATGACGAGGAAAAACACCAAATGCTTAAAAAAAGGGCAAGTGCAGAACTGTTGTATACAATGCCTGCGATAACCGACTAGATATACAATGCAGCACAAAGTCCAGTGAGAAGATTTCTTATCACTGCATACTCACGCTGCCTCGAACACAGCTGTTTCGGCCGAATACACGCGCGTTTGATCCGCCCTGAACACGCCAAGCGATGCGCGGACGTCTTTGCGTGGGAGAGTGGGGTTTACGGGTACTCAGGCAGCGCACGAGTCATGGCACACGGGTGAAAGTCTGTGATGCCTGTACGGAAGCTCGTAATGTTCAGATCCGCTAAATATTGCAAAATCTGCTACTTGGCTGCGTACGTTCATACTGACGGCACTGCAGATCACCACGGCATATTAGAGTTGTATTTGCATGTTTAGTACAATTTATAAAAGTTAGTACAAGCTGAAAAAGTGGCAACATTTTATACAGAATAACGGAGGCTTGCAACATTTATACAAATTTTTCGGGTGAGTACAAACTAAGGGTATACATGGCTAGTAAAAGGAATCAATCAATATAGTTAACCGTGGCAGCAAACAACATCAACTAACAGTAAAACAGCACCAGTAATAACAACAGGAAAATAAAAGAAAGCAAACATGAAATCTTGGCAATTGATGCAACAGATAGCAAAATAGCATACAAGGAAAAGAGTACCTTGAATAGATATGTATGCTATCGGGTGGTGCATCATCAGGCACTGCACGCAATGTGAGTGGCATATATGTCCCGGGAGGCCGCAATAGTGGTGCTGTCCACTAGCTTCTTCATTGTTCGTAGGTAGCGGCGACTACATATACGTCTAAGTACTTTGTCATTTGGTTTGTCCCAAGACCCTAGTGCGCCAACAACGATTGCATTTACGGTCACTCTCTGATACCGCCGCAGGAAGTATTTGTTGCTATTTCTGAATCTTCCTGGCGCGTGCATCATGCAGTGATTTGAGCCGGTTTTCAAAGGGGACGCATACATCTAGGATAATTGCTTCCTATCCTCTGACCAGCAGAAGATCGGGGTGAAATGTTGTCTCCCACTGCTCTGTTTTCATGCGTCACAGTCATTCGCCGCATAGCCGCCTTCTTCACCCATTGGACAATGGCGTTTTGCCTCTCCGTAAGGGCTCTGCTTTCCATCATACAACGACACAGGTGATGTGGCAGGGTTGCTTGCGTCTACATCTACGGCATCGCTGGTCCACGGCAGGATCCCAGGGGCGAGCACCATTTAGGGGGAAAAGGTTCAGTCTTTCGCGGTAGACAAAACACCAGTGTGTGAACCGCGTGTATTTCCCAGATCTTATGAAGTGACTACTTGAGGGATCTGCTGTGACACATTCCATGTTTTTAACCTGGCTGGGCTTCTCTCGCAGGGAGGAGTCACGGGCTGACATTTGCTTGAGCCGAAGCGTTTGGAGTATATTGCGGTGGTGGCGGGGTGTTAGAGACCGGTTATCAGATTCGATCGTAGGCCCCATCCGTCTGTGGGGTCCATGTGATACCTAGACGGCCTGATGCCTTTCGAGCCTCTGTCCAAGCGGATTGGAACTTGCGTAGCTGTAGCCCTTAACTCCCCCTCGGTGTCCCCAGAGAGGTATGATGCCAAGTTTCCAATAGTTGATGGTCGTCTCAGCCTCTTTGACGTCACCTCTGTTACAGCATCAAGCGCCACATACCTCATTTCTGAGTCGGTATATGATAGCAGTTTGAAGGCATTATCAATTCTGCGTGCGGCGCTTGTTTCCGCGGCTATGGGTATGCCTGCCGCTGCAGCTGTGGCCCTTCCGTACAGGTAGTCGTTGTTGCATTAGCTGGTAGGTACAGTGTTCGCTTGATTATTGGTCGTATTGCATCATCAAGCCGTTTCGAGGCTTCCTTCCCCAGCGAACCCATCCTCATCTTGAAGTTAGGCGCTGGAAATAGAAATGTTTTCTGGGCATCCAGTCTCTGCCAGGGCGCTAACATCGAAGTGAGTAGTCTCTTTCCCATGTCTATGGCTTCGTCAATGGTGGCTTCAGGTGGCAAGACGCGGAAGCCCTCTGGGCGCCCGAGGAAGTTGTGGCTGTCGTAGTCTGCGATGTGAGGAATTGGTATTCCTTGTATGTAGAACGCTGTAGGCCTGAGTCCGACCGGTGTTCTCCCGGATAGATGTAGGGTTCTGTACTTGGTTGGATTCAGGTTCAGGCCAATCCATTCAGACAGTGTCGATACAGTGCTTATTCTGCATTGCAGCGTGCCGGGATCATCCGCCAGTGGAATTAGGTCGTCAGCATATGCTAGGATAGCGTGCCGACCTCCTAACCCTAACACCGCACGCACTACCGGGTGAATAACGATGTTGAGTAGTAGCCCGCTGAGGGGTCATCCTTTGTGAATGCCCGCAGAGATGGAAATGGGTTCCGTGAATCCTCCCTCGGCCACCATTGTGATGGTGTTTTCTCGGTACATATCTGCAACAATTTCGGTGAAGGCCTCACCTGCACCGGCACATAGTACTGCCTCGATGACTGCATTATGGGCAACAGAGCCAAACGCCTTTGCAAAATCTAGAAACGCTACGCACAGTTCCTCTTGGCCTGTGCGTGCGGAGTTCAATCGTTCTTGCAAGATGATGTTATGCTCGAAAACACCGTCGTATGGTAAAAAACCCTTCTGACACTTGCATAGTATGCCTTCGTCCAGTACCCATTGCTGCATCCGGGAGGCCAAGCAGCTGGCATACAACCTGGCAATAGTATTTCCAATGGCGATTGGTCTCCAGTTTGTTGGGTCCAATTGGTCTCCCTTCCTGTAGATGAGTAGGCTTCGTTACCCCGCCACTTGTCTGGTATCCGTCGGTGGGGCAGGCATATGTTGAACACAGCAGCAAGAAAGTGACGCTTGGGATCTACGTCTTTCCAATGGTCGTACGTAAGCCAATCCTCACCGGGTGTAGTGTTCTCGAATCTTCTGAGGCGTCCAGCTACCTCCTCTGGTGTGAACATGGACATGTGGACCTCATTCGTGTCTGGCGCTTTGTGATGGTAGATAGAGGTGTCAACGTGTTAGCTGTCCCAGCCGGAGGAGAAGTGGGTCTCTAGCTCGGCCAGTTGGATTGGGCACATCGTGGATGGCCTTTCAAGAATCTGCCTCACTGCTCTCCGCCCGTTCCGCCTGTACAGTTTCTGTATCTGCTGTGGATTCTCCGGGTTGCTTGGTGCCATGGTCTTCCCTCTGGTGCCACTGTCGGTAGTCTGACAGCTCTGGAGGCTTATTCTATTGCTGTATCTAGTATTTCTTCAAATTCTGCCGATGTCTCTGCTGACGCTGGTTGGCCATGCAATCTGCGGCGCAACATGGGTTGCCAGGATACCGTTGTCAGGTTCAAACTTCTTCTGTGCAGCTGATTCAACGGCAGAGTCTTTGGGTGAGGCCTGTATGCTCTCTTCCGCACCATCATTGCCCAGGGTCAGCGCCGGAGAGTCGTTATCCTCATGATCGCTGGTAGGCAGTTCAGGTTGCGACGCGTGCGTGGAGGGCGCTGCGGTGGATGCTGGATTGTTAGGCGTGGTCTGCGATGTGACTTCAGCGGATCGGCTTGGTTGTTGTGAGGACATCTCTGGTAGCGTCATACCTTGGTGGTCCTCAGTTGCTGTTTGCATACCATTGCCCTCGTTCTCTTGTGGAGAGTCTTCTAGACGACGGTCCGTCACGGGTTGTTGAGTCTCCTGTGAATCCTAAGAGACATGGGCACTGTTGTCTTGCAGCGTTCGGCGTCTTGGGCTACTTCGCTCCATATGGGCAAATTTTGCCGCTTTTTTTTCGTGCAACTGCCTGTGGTTAACAAGTCCCCTCTTTGATGAAAAGACATGTCGCACATGGTGCATGCATACCGCAGTGCTGTTGCTTGCTGGTTGCTGGCGTTGCGTAGACAACTACGCCCCATGGGTCTCAGCCCCAGGTTGAAGCCACACACTGTGCAGGATTTCAAAGTTGTTCTTATCTGGACGTCGTAGTTTTGCTCTAGGTGGCGTTGTAGCGATTGCCGTTTGCTTGTCCATGCTGCCGCTGTATACTACCACGCACAACCCTGCTCCATGTTGGTCAAAACTTGTGGGTTGGGAATGTAGAGCACCAAAGTTTCGCCATCTCGGGTTGGTTGCCTGGTTTGAAGCGGTCTGCTAGGGCCAGGGGATGACGACAGAGTCGTGAAGAGGGAGTTCGTACCCTCACTGTTATCTGAGGCGGCCATATTTGCTGTAAGCGGCAAGTGGGAAGTTACTGCAACTGGGTTAGGTGTTAGAGCAATACGCAAGAAGAGTATAAACCCAGAAGACAAGAAGACAGTAATCACAATGCAACAAGTTATAAACAACAAATCCAAAAAAGAAACAAACAAAAAAACACACACAATCTAATACCACCTAACCATGGTAGGGTTCAGATCAAGGATTAGAGCATGTACGCAGTCCTGGGTGTTCACTGTCCCGCTCCACTAGACGAGAGGGCTTGGTGTTGTACTAAATGCACAAAACCGTCGTCAGAGCTGAGTGCCGGGTCCTTGGGCGGGTCAGCAGGCTCAGGGGGTCCAGACCCCACGCTCAAGGGCCAAGGCGTCCCCCCCGCAGTGGGAAGTCCTTGCAGGTATGGCACCGTGAGATGCAGGGCGCAGCACCACGCCCAGGCAGGCATGCCAAAGGAGTAGGCACCGTTGCTGGCACCCTACGTTGATCTAGAGGTTCTAACTCGGGGTTGTTGCACCCCCGAGCCGAAAGACGTCTCCGGGTATGGTACCACGGTGCCGGAGGGACCAGGGCAGAGGCCCAGGACGACCACAGCGGATCGCAGTAAAGCCGTGTTGATCCCAGCAGTCGAGGGGAAGGGGGTCGTAACCAGGGGTGCAGGGGTCCTGGGAGCTCGGTGGGAACCCAGAAAGGTTGACCGCCCTTTCGGGCTGTTGCTTCTCGTCCTGACTGCACTTTGATCTTTGCCAAAGGGCCGAGAAGCGAGATAGCTAGCCAAGCTAGCCTTGGCTAGCTAGTAGAATAAGCGAACGCAACGTCCGTCTGACGTACTTACGTGCTGCAACAACGCACAAAACCTGCTTCGCCTACGGACCGCCATCCACCCGGCCACTTCGGCACGTAACTCACAGCCATCGCTCTCCCCACATGAACGCTGCGTGCGACGACGGCCGGGTACCACTGACACCTCTTAGCGTTTGAGAAAACGGCACAATCTCCCTAAAATGTTATTATGTTTCGGTTTAAAAAAATATTCTCCTAAATATTTCCACGGCATTTCGCGTGTTCTTATAATAAATTCGCAGAACAATCTGATATTACTAAAGCTACACAATGCTCGCCGCGTTTGAAATACAAGTAAACGTAAATACAATAGCCCACACTAGCAAAAATTTCTCGCATGCCGTTCAACATACAAAACCGATACGGTGAAAAACGCACCAGTGGTTTCTTTCTCCACATCAAAAGTTCGCGAGAGGCTTCAAAAACGCCCGTGAAAAGACTGCCGAAAAAGAAAATGGCGGCTTCTGCATGAACCTTGGCTAGGATCGCCTTCATATCGCGCATAAACAAGCCGGAAAAACTGTACATTCGTAACTATTTAACTTGTTATATATATGAGGAGTGTGAAAGCTAATAATCAACAATATTTCAAAAGTTATAATACTCTGTGTTAACAAAATTTTAAATAGGTTTCTTTAAGAACTGCTAGGATGACCAAAGTTGGGTTCATAACGTTCATCTCAAGCGCACAAAAAACACACGGACACAGAAGACAAGGACAAGCGCTACTTCCAACTGAATTTCATTGAATCAGGGTGAAATATATACCAGCGAAAATACAAGAGATACAGGAAAGGTTACGCTTATACAGAGATTAGAATAACGGAATCACTTGGCACTGTCCCACACGTGTCAGTCATTACCATAACCAATTCTTTTTTAAGAACGCTGCCTCCTTATTCGACCAGGCTACCGAACGGTATCGCACATTTCCACGGTATCGCACATAGGCTGAAGAAAATAGGGCAGAGGGCTGGCGATCGCGTCGTAATATCCGCACCAATCAATCTCGCGAGGCTCTGCTGAGATACATGTCGTGTAAAAAAGAAAGTAGTGGCTGTATCTCTTCTGCATCTCTTGTCTTTTTGTTGGTATAGATTTCACCCTGATTCAATAAAATTCAGTTGGAAGTAGCGCTTGTAGTCGTCTTCTGTGTCCATGGGTTTTTTGTGCGCTTAAGATGAACGTTTTAGAATACCAACTAGCCCGAATGCGAGCACTTATTCAAACATTAGGCTTTCCCGTTATTATGACGCAATCACTCGGCCGCGATTCGAATGATGCTTGTCCTCTCTTTAACTTTCTTGTTCTCTATAAACTGCGTCCCACCGTCCCGGGCGGCGGTCAGATCAAGCTCTGGTGCGCGGCGTACGCTGGTTAATATTCGCCGTTCGTAGTGCTTTCTACACTGCGCACCGCGAGTTGGGGACAGATAAGTGAACGTCTTAGATAGCTGAGTCAGCGCTCATGTTACATCTTTCTCCGATGCTTGACGAATTTCTGTAGCGTCAGTGCAGGAAACCACGCAATACCTTCACCTAGACTTCATATACCCGGATATGTATGCTCAGAACAACACCTTACATTAAAAGCAATGAGCCAAACTCGAGAAAAACCACCCCCGCACTGCACATTGGAATACGCAGGCTCATTACAGTTACGAGCGGAGGGCCGAGAGGCGGCGCCACACGTCGACCGGCGGTTTGGTGCCGACAATAATTGCTTTTTCGTCCTTCACACAAAAACGGAGTAGTTGACGTTTGTGAAATCCTTAAGACCAGAAAGGTTGATTTCTTGCAGAAGAAATATAAAACTTGGCACCTCGGTGGAGCTATCGGCACCCTCATCTACATCAAGACTCGTAGAGCCGGATAAAGAGGCAATTCTAACAACGAAAATCTTCTCTGAACGTGGAGAACGCAACATTAGCTTTATTATACCTTGGCATCAGCAAAATTGCATAATTTTGCAGACACCTACGAATCTGCTTCCTGGGTACTTAAATTCGAACCAAAAAGAAACATCTTTTCCGAATGCGAATTCACACATTTGGCCCATTGTTCTGATGATCTCAAAACGTGAATGTTGAGTCTAATCAAGTAATTTTGCTTCATTTCAGGCAACACGACGAGAGCAGGAAAAGCAAATGCGGGCAGAAATGTCCCAACCTTGGGAACAAGTCAGTTTAGCACAAGAGGCTTCAGTTTAATATATTTTGTCTTGCTTAAACCAATAAAGTTGTAATAATTCTGGAGCACATTTTCTTGCAATTGAAACGCAAAGATTGAAGTGGGCTGTGCTGTTTATGTGGTCGTGGCTCCGTGCACTCTCTAAAGAACATGATCACAACTGTAGTTTTGTGCATTTTAAGGAGGTAATGTGGCTATAAACAGTTCTTTCTTATCAAAAACGTGCTTGCAATTTACCCCACTACGTAACAAAGAATGCATTTGGAAGTAGTTTGTCACTCATAAAAAAATTCTAGATTTTACGATATACATTTTACCAATTATATTATTCAAGACACTTCACGACTGGCTTGTTCACTCAGTACGGTGTTTTCTTGCGCAGAGATGTTGTGTGGATGTAAATGCTGAATCGCATTAACAACATAGGACATAGCTTCCCATAAGGAAAGTTTTCATATTTTCAAAGTGATTTCACAGTTCTGTGTAGGTTGTTCACCATGTCATTTGTTCTAATGTCCCTGTAAATTGTATCAATTTTCTCTTTAAGCGACGCTCGTGTTTTTTGGCGAATTCTGTGTAGATTGTTGACCATGTCATTTGCTCTAGCGTCCCTGTAGAATTGTATCAATTTTTTCTTTAAACGACCCTAATGTTTTTTTTTGTGAATCCTGTGTGGACTGGTCAGCATGTCATTTGTTGTAATGTCCCTGTAGAATTGTATCAGTTTTCTTTTTAAACAACCCTCAAGTCTTTGGCGAATTCTGTGTAGTTTGTTCACCATGTCATTTGTTGTAATGTCCCTGTAGAATTGTATCAATTTTCTCTTTAAACGACCCCCATGTTTTTGACGAATTCTGTGTAGATTGTTTACCATGTCATTTGTTCTAATGTCCCTGTAGAATTGTATTACTTCCTCTTTAAATAACCCTCAAGTTTTTTGGCGAATTCTGTGTAGATTGTTCAGCATGTCATTTGTTCTAATGCCCCTAGAAAATTGTATCAATTTCCTCTTTAAATCCCCCTCATGTTTCTTTTGTGGTAGTTTTTAACCTGGCTTTGAGGTAATAAACTTTTTTGTTAGTAAATCTGACAATAGAATGCCTTCTTATTGGCATCCGGGTAACGCCAAACCGAAAACCAAGTAACCGCTTTGCATTCCAAGCCGCCGCAAGGAACTTGAAGAACAGAGACGGCGCCCAGTGCCTCCAGGCCCAACAGAAAACATGGTGCTACAGCGCCTGCCCGGTGCTCACAATTCTTCCTCGGTATTTGAAGATACAAAATCACGACGTAACTGAAAAAGGAACGTTACTCAAAACCTCAGTTTTATTAATAATAATGTGTCCATTATTTCATAATATGTTCCCAACATGTTCTGTACCCGCATTTGGCATCAAAAGAGGTCACCTTTTTTACATCGCTGACGCCCTGGTTTACAATTGGGGCACAAAATTCACCATGGAATGACGGTAGATGTACGGTTTTCATGAAATATTGAGCACCATGAAAAAACATGTTTCTTTCGCGTTGTTTTTAGAAAAAATATCAATAATGGAAAAAAAGACGATTCCGTACAGATCTATGAAAAACTCGATATATGACCGAAGGCGAAAGCATGACATATCTCTTCAAACGTTAAAAATGACCATAGTTGCTGGCGACTACACTAATAGAACCAATTTTTTTTTTTGGGGGGGGGGGGGGGGAAAGGGCGACCAGGGAGGGGGGTTAACGCGCCGACGCTACACAGGCGATGAGGCACGCCGTTGTGTACGGCTCGGGATTAATTTGGACATTTGGGGATCTTTAATGTGTACCATAATTTCGATCTCACGGCGTTTTCACTTCTCGCCTCCATCAGAAGAGTGGCCGCCGCGGCTGCTTCGAGCCCGCGTCCTTGCGCTCAGCAGCACAACGCCTTGCCCACTAAGTCGCCGCGGTGGCTAATGGAATCAAATGACTACCGCTGTAAAAAAAGTAACTAATAAAACTCAAGCCAATTCACTCAAGGCTTAAACCATGGCTAAGCTGTGGGTTTTCTTTTTACGAGAGCACTGAGGGACGTGCCACATGCATTTGTACTAGTGTGAAATTATTTATTTACATGTTCTGTCGTCGCTTTGCACTGGGCTAGTACAAGTCGTCGTCATATGCATCGATATGAAAAATACGTATAATGGGGCTAGTTGGTGTCCACCAGCCCCGTTGGTGCACAGTAACGGGACTGGCTGAACCACAGCGCAAACGACAAGACAAAGGACGATAGCACGAGGAGACACGACGCGCTGTCGTTATCGTTGTTGTCGTTTGTCGTTTGCGCTGTGGTTCAACCTGCATCACCAACTCGCCCAAGTTTTCACTTTGATAATGGGAGTGAGAACGGGAGCAAACTTGCAACAGTTTATTAAAAGACGACAAAAACGGTGGACACCTAAATGTACACAGAAGAGCGACATTCTGCGCTTCCATGGCAAAAACCGATAAAACATAAAAACACAAACATGAAAGTGTAGAAACAGACCTACTCAAACGACAACAGTGCACCAGAACACTGGCGGGAGAATGTGAGAATTACTGCTTGCAACATGCTATCTTTCTCATCCTTCTTACTTGTGAGAAACGAAAATTCCTTCAGAGAAAGCCACCCCGATGAGAAAGATGGCATATTGCAAGCAGTCACTCCCACTATTTTCTCGCACTAGCGCCTCTATTTGTCTTTGTGTACGTAGCGCCATTCAATATGAAGAATGGATATCGTCGTGTTTTGAATGCAAAGCACTACATGCGTGGTAGCCCTTGGCGACAGCTGGGGGCAGCGGCTCCGGGTACGTTCACGACGCATGCGCGGCGTACCCGGAGTTGCTTCGAGCTTCCGTGGAGAAGGTGTTGCGTCAGCTGTGGCGTTGTTGGTTTCTAGGTAGCGCGAGGCAATCCTGTGGATTTTTGCCTGATCTTTTTGTTCTGCTAGATCCACTGCTCGTTCAGGGGAAGGTCAGCGGTGCCCGCGAGGCACGCGTTCACGAGCGCTGGGCATTTCGCTGGCATTTTAAAGGGGCCCTAAACCGGATTCTGAAGGTTGCGATTTTACGTGCGCAAAAGCTGGAGTACTATACAAGAAACGTCCTGCCAGAAAAATGGTTTAAAGGCGTTGGGTATTAGCCGAGTTATCGTTCATTAAAAACGACCAGCAATAAGGCCTGCAGCTCTTCCCCTTTCATAGCGCGTCCAAAGCACTGTGGAAGCGGTGACGTCACCGACCAGGCGCAAGATAACGTAGAGAAACAGGGCAAGGTTCGAGATGCGCGCAGCCATTGGCTCTTCTCGGCGGTACATTATTTAGCAGGGCAGGCTCCTCATACAACTGCCTAGCGGGGCCGGTCAGGCCACTCCAACCTCCCTGCGACCGTGCGCCTCGCGTCGGCCATGGTCGCGTCGGCACGTGAGTTTTAGAATAGGGGACACGAGCGTTTGAAGGCCAGGTAGGGGGGTCTCGAACACAACATGATCGCTCACGACAGTAATTGAAGATTTACACCGACGAATAGCGCTCGTTAGCGTTTCCGCATGGGGCACTGTCGGGGCGAACATGTCCCTCCAAGGCCCCGACCCTCGGAAAAGGCTTAGCATCGCCGCAGTTATACATTCACCGCTTTGCGAAGCCGCGCCGACAACGATCACCAGCGCAATCTTTCACTGCACAATCAATCCCTCTCCCGAATTTATAAACTGATCTTCAGCAACTTCCACTCTGCTGGGCGGTGACAAGTTTTAGCTGCTGCGGTGTAGGCCGTATCCGCACATAACCACGCAGTGGGCTCCTTGTCAGCCGTGCAAGCAGATGCTTTGCTGCGGCCGCGCGTGTAGCCGCGTTTCTGCCAGCAAATAATCTCCGTGTTTTTCAGCGTTATTGATCTTTTCTAAACCATGGAGTTAAATACTACTCACTCTAGAAAAAAAGCTTGCCCGGCGAGCCCGTGTATTGTAACCGTGCTAAACGCGAGCGCAGCCATGATGCCATGCCTGCTGTCTTTTTGCCTACTAGAGTTGGCGGCAGTAGTGGGTATTCACCTAGCAACCAATGTTTCCATCATGGCAGCCTCCGTTACGAGAAACGCACCGTGACAACCTTGGTGTGTAAAACGGTTGTGTGAAGTTTTTTCTGTGGTAAGTAGCGAACGTTTGTGCCATGCTAACGCGTTATATGCAGTGTTGAATTCTCCGCAACTTAGAAGGGTGCGCGTATATTAGCGCGGACTTCGTACGCTCGGAGAGGTAGCTTTAGCGGATGCGTCACGGGAGTTCGGCCGTCACTTTGGAGTTGAGCGGATGTGTTATTTCGCCTTCTTCTGCTTCTTAGGGACTTCATTGCGGAGGCCCGTTGTACGCGCGGGCCGTCGCCCTGGATTTGGATGTCGCCCGGCTTTCGCTCTGCTGGTGTGGGGGGACAAGTGCCACCGTCAGCCCATCCCGCCCATCCCGCCCCTCCCACCCCCTCTCCCTTTACCCTTCTGTCGTTGGTTGCACTCCAATTTAGCGAACTCCGAAGCAGTCGGGACCGCCGCAGAATTCGCTCCTGTTTACAGCAAGCTCGCCTCAGCGCTTCACCGCTCCCTTCGAAGCTTCTCGTCTCCCGGACGCAGCATTACGCCAGCCAACAGTGTTTGTGGTGTCTTGTGTGCGACGGATTGGACCGAAGTAGAACTATTCTTCTCTACTCTTTTCTTACCTTTCTAATGTATAGTTTTCATTTCTCCTATTCTCTTTCCCCTACTATTACCGCTTCCGGACTGTGTTAAATGCAGGTTAGATCCCATGAGAGCACAGTAATATCCCCAGTCCATGTCTCATTGCTTTTTACCCCAGATTTTTTTTCCTGGTTGCTTCCCCCTTTTCGCGCATGCACTGTTTCCGCATATATTCTTCTGTGTGTTGCAAAAGATTTCGGTTGATATCCAGCGGTAGTCCTGTGTAGTTTTTTCTTGGTTGTCCCGACAGTACAGCGCAACTTTAACATGTTTCACACCTACCCCCCCCTCCCCCTCCCCCCGGATGAGTAGGCCGATTGTCTTCGCGATCTGGCGTGGTGCTCTGTACAAACGGATGGCATTTCTAGCGAATGGAAGTTAGAACTGCACAATGCTTCTAAAAAATGCGTGTAGATGGAAATAGTATTTCTTACTGCACTTTATGCTAAACAAACATGCTTTCTGAGATAATGTAGTGCCTGTCTACGCGTCACCTGCAGCATGTGTCAACTTTTTTTCTCGAATTTTATTGCTTTTAGGTAGCGGCCCTTGCATTAGCTTAGATTCAATAACCATAAAATACCCAAGCCCTAATAATGCTATGTTTATGTGCGTAAAGAAACTCACTCAAGAGATTTTTCCTTTTTCTAGTTATGCTTAGAAGATTGGACATTGGTTGTTTGCTTACAGACGTCGCACAAATATTATTATTCTTGCCAGGTTCCAATAGCCATTAGGTCAAAATTAATTCTATTTTATACCAGCCTAAACAAAATCTCAACAAAGCAAACCAGAGACTAAAAGGGTATCATGCAAAAGATGCAGTGTCATTCTGTGTTGGTGTAACTATAGCATTCAGTACTTACAAACACATAGAGAGTGGTGCAAATGTTCATTAGTATCAGTGCAGGGCTCTTTGCCATTTGGAATTACACGTTTCCCTCATCTCAGAATTACAAAAGAGGAAAATAATTTGGGGAACTGACTTTCTCCAGCATAGTCATGGCAGGTTTAAAGCTTTGAAGCCAATAAGCAGACAGGGCTAAAAGCCAAAAACCTTTTGGAGGAAACCAATCTGAACAGAAACAAAAAATTAGTAGTGGCTTAGATCTGCTATGCCAGGATATACGTAGCGTGAGCTAAGGTTCAACAATCCAGTCCAATCCAGTACAGCCCAGTCCAAATTCTGTATAATGCAGTCCACCCCAGTCCAGTCCAGTCCAGTCCAGTCCAGTCCAGTCCTGTCCAGTCACTGCTCCTCGCGCATTCTCAGCACGGCTCTTCACGAGCCACGCGAAACGGCTATCAAGCAGCTCCGGTGCAGCGTCAGACTTGGCTACTGCGCAATTGAGGTGCACACCTGGGCACGCGCCTGCGCCAGTGCGTCTGCCATGGCTTCGACGCAACACAATCCATTTTAATCCAATCCAATCCAAAACCAATCCAAGCCAATCCAATCAAATCCAATGTCCCTCGCGCTTGCGCAGAACGGCCCTTCACGGCACATGCGAAACTGCTCAACCTCGGCCAGTGTAGCTTATGCTACAAAACATTTTGCAGCTGAGGGCACCAGAAGAGCGAAATAAACTAGTGCAAATAGAGACAGCATAAAGGAAATCAGAGGCACCATGAACGAGAGGATAAATGAGGCACCATCAACAAAACTGCGATTCTAAGAGTCAGTTTCGCACAAGAGCCTGCACAAAGGAGCACCTTCACTTAAGAAAAAAATAAAAATGGTGTATATTCTTTATATCATGTGCACAACAAACAGTCATATTTCAGTTGTACGCATGGTGCAGCAGAAGCAATCAAATTAATTCCTCCTCTTGAAGAATCAGATTGAAGTGTATAAGAGGCAAAAACACAGAGATTCTGAAGGTCGTTACTAGTTTGTAGCATCCTTCGTTTGCCAAGTTTATCGGTTTTCCTGCTTATTTTTATGCCGTTTCTTTTTTGGTCTGTGGTGGTGTCTTTGTAGTTGCAATTTCCACGCCCTGTTTTTTATTTTCTTCTCATTTTATACCCTTTATTTTATACCAGTCCTTTCTTTCCCTTTCAAGCCTCTTATTCCCATTTCCATGTGTAGCACAGCCAACCGGACAGTTCTTCTCATTCTTTCCTTGAGTAACCTCCCTATCTTTCTCCGGTTTTTTCCTTGCTTTCAACTCGCACATTACGTCATTTTAGACTCACTGTTAGGATTACAAACTTCCCTAGAGGTTTGGTGGGATTACTGTGCTGAAATAAAATTTGATGAGAATTGCTCGTAGATATTGGGCCCGTTGCCTTTTTGGTGCTTCTTTTTGCTTTTTCTCGCTGCCAAAGTGTAATGCAGTATATGTGCTGTACGTATGAAAAGTAATGTAGTGAAGTATGTGTACACGATATTATTGGGCGCAGCTTGCACAAATAACTTCTCGTGTCTCTAAAATAACCTGATGAAGAATGACAGGGAACGGCTGTCATTGTCAAGTTTATCTTTGTTTCGTGTCCGGAATTGCAACAAAGAATATGTTCTGTGGTGTTAAGTACATGATACATCGGGGCTGATGGCATTATTATGCCCCAATTATTTTGATGAAAATAAGAAGGCTGGTAATTTCAACCAGATTGAGCATTAGCCGAAACTTTCATATTCAGCTACAGCATTACTGGCAGCAAGCTCCAGTAGTGAAACTTCTCCATCGTTCTTGTTGCTTCGAGCACGCTGGAAGGGAAGCGTGGAAATTCGACAAGGTCTGGAAAGGTATCTCTGGGGTCGTCCTTTTGACGTTGGCATAAGTAGGTAGTATGTGCTACGCGTATCGGACTGCGACGCGGATGGTTTATTATTCCTTTCTTCTAATGGATGTATGCAGCTGAAGAACGTCTGCAGGTGGTCCTGGCTAAAGCGATACGGGCAGATGTAATTGTCGCAAATAAAAAAAATTGGTTTAACTTTATTGTCGGCTATAATTAATAACTGCTACATGCAATACATATTAAGGTCTGAATACTCTACACTAGTGAACGATGATTCTTCCATGCTAAGCAATTTGATTCACCTTCTATAGTTAATATTTGGCAGCTCTTCCAAGATTAACCACTATGATTTAACTGATAATGCGCAACAACTAATTTATAGGTACACTCAAATTCATTTCCCTGTGAAGGGAGAGATGTGCCTTGGTCGGCTTCGCCTTGCACAAATACACAACAGGGCAATCGTGAATTGTTAATGCGCGTATGTACATTACCCCAAGAGGCCCCGAAGGCTGTTTCTATAGACAGACAGATTTCTGGCCAAAACTGCAGGCCTTTCAGGCACAACAGGGCGCTAACGGACGCGACCGTTTTCCCTTCATTAGCGCAGGTGCACAGGGAAAGACAATATTTTTTAACCCCCAACGAGGCTGGTGCCCAGACATCAACTCCTAAGGCTCGCACGAATGAATTTTGCTGCGACGCCTCCTCCTCTGTGCAGGTATATACGTGGACCATATAAGTGTGGAAGTACAAGTAGACGTTTAAAAATGTTACTTCGCTAATCCATGGAGCATCGGTAATGTGTCATGCAAATCCTTTTGGGGAGTGCATACGGGTGCACTATATCTTATCTTTAAAAGTTTTGCATTGCGTTGTTCAGTGATAAAAGGAGCATGCATCAATCGATCAATTGCACCTTTCTGCTTCTCCTGGTCCTCCTCTAGAAAACCATCTTATTGCGCTAATAAAACTGTTATTATTATTATCAGGTGCGGAGTATCTTAGGACCGATGAGTGTCCGTCCGCTTTCGTGAGCATAGCATTTACAATCGTAAAAAAATTACACAGGCACCGGCAAGATTCGAGCCTGCGTCGGGTAGACTAGACAGAGTTAGTGTCAGTCTTCTTAACCATTGGGCGACGACCATTTTTTTTCTTTATTATCTTTTTCGCACACAATACACGTCACGGATAGATTAAAAACCGTCGGCCAAACTTCGGCTGGCAGAAAAACCTAAAATAAAAATCAAACGTACACAGTTCTTCTAGTACAGGTGGCCATCCCACATCGGGCGTCTGCCACTTGTGCACTTCATAGAGCAAACTAACACTCTGTGCAAAGTATTGTCTCACAGTGAGGGCCTGCGGGCAGCGTGGCGCACCGCCATCCTCGACCTCCAAATGGAATGCAATCTCAGAGCCATGATGAGGTCATAGGGCACACTGTTGTCACTAAGTACGTAAAGAAATGGTATGCCTTGAAGTGAAACAGGCAGGTCTATCTTTAAGGTCGTTTGCAACACATCCCAAAAAAGATGGCGTCCCAGCACTCCGCGAGTATGTGCTCAACAGTCTCTGGTTTGTTGCATAAAGTGCACGTTGTAGGACCAGCGACAAACACGCCCTTCTCCTGCATCCACGTCGTAACGGTAAGTGTACCCGTGTGTAGTTTAAAGAAAAAGGTTTTCACGGATGCTGGGATGGCCGTCTTTTTAACACGAGAAAACACGTCCTGGCGAGGAACAGATCTATACACCGATCGGTAAAGTGGCACAGGTAACAACACATCCTTTAGGTCTTTAGTAAGCGCCTTTCTTGACACAGCTGATAAGTACTCCAGTAAAACCGTACTGCTAGAAACCTGAAAGAGTCTACAACCTCCTTCATATAGCCATTAGGGTTGCTTTAGCTTTCGTCTGGGGACGAGACTATATATGTTGGCAACGCTTTTGACAGCACACTTTGTAAAATGTTCGCAGAAAAGGGTCATTCGTATCCCGTAAGAACAAAAACCGATTAACAAGCTGGAGAATGTAAACGTGACACAACCCAACCCCGCCCTCCCTAACACGCCCGAAAAGATTGGTTCTGCTTGAAAGCTCCCAAACTGAAGAGCAAATAAACACGGCAAACACACTGTGTATTTTCTGAACTTGAACTCTCGAACAATGAAATACTTGCATCACGTACCACAGCTTCGCTAACAGAAAAAGGTTGCAAATCGTGCTACGTGCGAAAACAGACAAAGCTCGACCTCCCGACTTGGATGTCTTTTCGCGCAGACTCACCGTTCCGGATTCCCAGTAATCGCGGATATCTTGATAACTGTCCAGGAGAACTCCGAGATATTGCACTGGTGTGCGTGACCATGACACATTTTAAAAACTGATGGTGCTGCCGCCCACTCCCCATAAAAAACCCCACCCACTTCGCCCAATTAACAGAACTCTTTGTAAAGCGACAAAACTCTTTTGTTATCATTATTGCTTTGCTGATGCTCTCCTTATACTCACAAAATACAGCCACGTCATGCGCATATGTTAAGAGTCTCACCTCACTCGAGTGGAGACGAAACTCGCGCCAACTATCATCATTGATTATGCTAAAACAAAAAGGTTCCAAAAAAATGCAAAACAACAGGGGAGAGGCAGGGCAACCCTGTCTCACAGAAGATAAGACTGGAATACTTTTGGAGACATACTTGTTTACAATCAATTTTGTGAAACATTCACGATCCGCCGTACGTACACTCTTCTTCACAACATCGCCGACATTACCATAGTCCAGAATGCAGATCAAGATTTTGTGACAAACTTTATCAAAGGCCTTCTCATAATCAATCTGAAGCATTGCTACTCTTCTACAGAATACATCACAACACTGTAAAACACTGCGTGCGACATGGACATTGTTTACTACGCTTCTACCTCGTATGCCGCATGTGTGATGCGGCCCCACTAGTGTGATTAGTATGCCCTGTAATCTATTCGCTATAATCTTCATCAGTACTTTATAGTCTGTATTGGCTAAGGTGATTGGCCTGTAGCCAGTTACAGACTGAAATTTGGCCCTTTCGTCTGACTTTGGGATGAAGACAGTATGCGTTCACGAAAAAGAATGCGACAGAACGGCCGCCTCGAACGCTTCACATAACACCCAATACAGAAATGGTGCTAGGATGTTTGAAAACCTCTTGTAAAAAACGGTTTCCAAGCCGTCCGGGCCAGGAGACTTGCCTACCTTTAAATTGCCTATGGCTCTCTGTCCTTCGCCTAACGTTACGCGTTCTTCAAATGCATTTTTAACATCGTCCTCCAGACGTGGCATGAAGCGAAGGAAGTCTAGCTTGAAATCTTCGATGTTAGGAATGGCAGGACTGATAAGTGTTGTGTAATGTTGCACAAAAGCATCTTCTATAACCTTCTTATCTCGGGTAAGCTCTCCGCCTACGAGTATTTCATTAATCGTGTTGGCTTTAGCATATCGGGCTACGACCGTGAGTTAGCACCCGATAGTCAAACAGCTTACTCCCCCACCTGTAACCATGCGGAGTACCTTAGGACCTCCCAATGTCCGTCCGCGTTCACCCATGCGAACACCACCATCACGCGAAAATCAACCAAAATTCTATATGAGCCAAGAGTTGCAGTTTTATTTACGGTATAACCAAGCGCAACTCCGGGATCTAATTGAATGACGGTCGGGGTGCACATCGGATATCACTCAGGGCGAAACTTGGATGTCATTTCCCCGCACGGGGCACCTTGAGCAATCTTGGTGACGGTACTGGCGATACCGCGGACCCCGAGCCCCCAAACATAAGCTGGATCCAACCGTGGCGATGTGTTTATAGGTGGAGGGTTAGAAACCACGAACGGTGGCCGTCGGAGCCCAGGTCAAGCTCCGGCGGATGGGCTCCCTGTCTGTTCACCAGGCAGGGAGCTCCGGGACCTCTTTGACTACCAGAGTAAGGTCAAAGAAGAAAGTACCCCCGTCTCCCTTCTTTTATACTATGCTATATGGCCTTTTCAAACCCCACCCCCCCAACGTGATCGGTCCCTGAAAAGGGGCCGCACCGAAGTTTCATTCCCACCCCTTCCAACAACTGTCTTTTCAAGAACCGTTATTAACTATGTTCGTTTCCTTGTGATAGAGTCAGCTGACTCAGCAAGACCTGTCGCTTCCCTGTCTGTATTCCTGGTTTCGAAATTGCTGCAAAACACAATAGGTGGAAAGTATCAAGCTAAAAAGCTTAGGACGGGAGAAATCCTTGTAGAACTCCATGCCGAACAACAAGCCCGCACTCTTCTTGAACAAACCCGCATCCATGATCTGGACATCAGGGTCACACCCCACTGGAGCCTCAACAGCTCCCAGGGTGTGATTTCGGAGGCAGATCTTCTTACGGAAACAGATGCCGACTTGCTTGAAGGTTTGAAGGATCAGGGCGTCACAGCTGTGCGCCTCATCACGATGCGCAGGGATGATAACATAATCCCCACGAAATATATTTTCCTGACCTTTAACCGTCCCTCACTTCATAAACATATCAACGCAGGCTTCATTCGATGCTCCATTCGTCCTTACATTCCGAACCCGCGCCGCTGCTTCAAGTGCCAGCGGTTCGGACACAGTACAACCTCTTGCCGCGGCAAAACAACGTGTGCGAAATGCGTCGCGCAGGACCACCCCACCGACAACTGTTTTCTGACATCCTCACTTGTGCAAACAGCAGGGGCCCACATGCGGCCTACTCCAGGAAATGCGAAACGTTCCAAATAGAAAACAGAATAATCAATCTCAAGGTAACAGAAAACATCACTTTCCTAGAGGCGCGGAAGAGGTTCGCCTCTTTCCCTCTGGGGAGGTACGCCGACGCAGCTCGCCGGGGGCGGAGGGGCGTCTGGTTTCCAGAGGGACCCAGTTCAGCGAGTCTGACCTGGTCCCTTCCGTCCCCCCCCCCCCTGGGTTGCCTCTGGTAGCCCAACCCGCCACCACGCCGCTTGCTGAGGCAGCAGCGGTTGTGGTGGCAACCTCTTCCGTCGGGACCGGTGCCGCTCCCGCCTCTGTCTCCCCATCCTCCAGTGCGTTGGAGGGTACCGAGGTGATGGACCCCACGGGCCCCGCACCGGCTCCTACTGCCAACGCACCGCCCGTGCCACCTCTGGCGCCCCGGACGCCCTCAGCGGTGGCGGCTCAAACGAAGGGCTCCCGAGGGGGGGCCAAGTCCGGGGGGCCCGGTCCGTCGGGCACCCCTCGGACATCCGACGACGAGATGGATGTCGGGCCGTTCCTGCCTACAACGCAGCGCAAGGAGCGGCCACCGACTTATAAGCCTACAGACAGGATCAAAAAGCCCAATCCCAGAGTAAAAGCCCCGAAAAACGACACATGACAACACACACACACACACACTCCAGTCATTCTTAAATGTAAATCACGGGAACAGACATCATTCAATGGAACTGTAGAGGCCTTATCAACAATCTGGATGATGTGTACGAGATACTTCATTCACACCAGCCAAGTCTCATGTGTCTTCAGGAAACACACCTAAATAGTAAACATACTAACGTCTTGAATAGCTACTTGGTTTTTCGAAAAGACAGGCACACTTGCACTTATTCTTCAGGTGGTGTAGCCATAGTAGCCCGAAAATCCTTAGCGTGTCACACCATCCACCTAAACACCATGCTTGAAGCTGTCGTGCTTCGAACAATTATTTATGATAGGTTAATAACGGTATGCTCCCTCTACATCCCTCCGGATTACAAACTATCGAACACTGATTTTGAGGCCCTGATAGATCAACTACCTGAACCGTACTTAGTCTTAGGCGACCTCAATGCACATAATTCAATCTGGGGCTCTTGCCGCACAGATGCCCGAGGTCGCCTAATTGAAAAATTTCTAACATCATCGGGAGCATGCCTTTTTAACAAAACCCAAGCTACATATTATAACATAGGACAAAACAGTTATTCACATCTTGACTTGGCTCTTGGCTCTGCAGTTCTTTTCCCATATCTTGAGTGGCATGTGGACTGCATTTTACTAGCGAAAAATAGACGCGGACGAAGAAAAAGTACACAGGACACTCGCTAGACTACAACTGAAATTTTACATTGCGTCCGTGAAACAAAGAAAGATAACATATACCACGACCTGCCTCTACACATCCCCACACACGCCAACCTATGTGTCACACATGCGCCCTCATAGGTAGCATATCTCCTTATCTGTAAGAGTGATTGAAGGGGTGCTGACGCAATTAACTCCTTCCCTGTAGATCTGAAATGCCTCGTTAATCTCGCGACTAGTTTGGTCACGTCCAGACGGTATGTGGACACAAACCTATATAGTAGTGACCACTTCCCCACCAAATTGACATACATAGGCATAGGCACAAACACTTCCCCATCTCATAAAAGGTTCAATGAGGGAAGAGCAAACTGGAGTACTTTCACAGAAACATCTAAACTGCACTACACATCCAAAAAACACCTCCACGTAGAAGAAGCGACCCAACTGCTCACGGCGCACATCCTTGACGCCGCCGCAAAGTCCATTCCCCAGGCCTCCGGTGCCCCGCGCAACCCAAGGAGGCCCTGGTGGAACGAGGACTACAGGCGAGCGCGAGTGGCCCAGAACAAGGCGTGGGGTGTCCTTCGCCGGTACACCACGTCAGATAACCTCATTTCTTTTAAACGGGCAAAGGATTTTGCGAAGCGAGTGCGTCGTGAGGCGAAAAAGGAGAGTTGGCGCACCTTCCTCACTTCCATCAACTCACACACTGACACACATAAAGTCTGGACACGAATACGAAAACTAAAAGGACAACAGACACACAGCCTGCCCCTGGTTAGTACAACAGGGGACACACTGGAAGACCAGGCTAACACACTTGCACAACGCTTCCAACACGTTTCCAGCTCTGCACGCTACACAAACACTTTCCTGAGACATAAAACCGCTTGTGAAAAGAAGTCCTTACATAATAAGAACAGGTCAAAATCTGGTTACAATTCTGAATTTACACTCTATGAGCTGAGGGCGTCCCTTAGCACATGTAAACCTTCAGCTCCAGGCGCAGATCAAGTTACATACACAATGATACAACACCTACACCCAGATACTCTTGAAACACTCCTACACCTATACAACAACATATGGCTTTCGGGGTACATTCCAAAATCCTGGAGGGAGGCTATTGTACTGGCGTTCCTGAAAGAGGGTAAGGACCCTTCTTCTCCCCCCAGTTATCGACCCATCGGCCTCACCAGCTGCCTGTGCAAGCTTCTCGAGAAGATGATTAACAGGAAACTTGTGTACTTAGAGTACAATGGTCTTCTCGAGAGCTGCCAGGCCGGTTTCAGGGTGGGGCGATCCACGAACGACCAACTCGTCGCCCTTGAGTCGTATATAAAGGATGCCTTTGTCCACAAACAGTTTTGTGCCACGGTCTTTTTTGATCTTGAGAAAGCCTACGACACCACTTGGCGATACGGGATACTTAGCGACCTGAAATCATTCGGTGTTTCGGGCAATATGTTCAACACTCTTTATAGCTACCTGGCAGAACGAACCTTTCGTGTAAGAGTTGGTACTGCCCTTTCAAATGTTTTTGTGCAGGAAAATGGTGTGCCTCAAGGTGGCGTTTTGAGCTGCACGTTGTTCATAGTCAAGATGAACTTTCGAAAGGCGTTGCCACGAACCATTTCCGGTACAATTTATGTAGATGATGTCCAAATATCTTTTAAGTCGTGTAATATGTCAATTTGCGCACGCCAAGTCTAGCTTGGTGTTAATAAGCTAGCTGGCTGGGCTGATCAGAACGGTTTTAAGCTAAACCCAGTTAAGAGCACTTGTGTTGTGTTCTCCAAAAGGCGTGAGATCAGGCCAGATCCAGACATCAAACTGAATGGTGTCAAGATTCCGGTAAAAAAAACACAAGTTCCTAGGCATAGTCCTTGATGAAAAACTTTCCTTTATCCCTCATATCAAACAACTAAAACAAAATGTCTTAAAACAGTGAATATTCTCAAGGTCTTGTCGCATCACTCGTACGGTGCTGACAAACAACTTCTGCTTCGAGTGTTTACCAGCCTGGTAGGCTCGCGGTTAGCCTATGGGAGTGTTGTGTATGGTTCAGGAAGGGAAACTGCTTTGAAAATGCTTGACCCAGTGCAGCACTTGGGCCTTCGACTTGCGTCTGGTGCTTTCCGGACTAGCCCTGTGCAAAGTCTGTACGTCGAGTGTGACAGATGGTGCCTAGGGTACCAGCGCGAGTGTGTCGATTTACTATATGCGTTTAAAGTTTCATCAATGTCTCACCATCCGATTAAGTCTATAATGAACGATACAGCTACATCCCAACTGTTTTTAAATCGTCCATGTATTTCTGCGCCTTTCTCGTCCGGGTGAGGCAGGAGGAGTCTGAACTTTCTGTCTCGTTTTTAGACACTTTTAAAACATCTCTCATTGATTCTATAGCCCCATGGCATCTTCGTCCTGTATTGTGTGATTTGTCGTTTACGCAATTTAAGAAAAACACGGTGCCCACAACTGCCATTTTGCAGCATTTCATGTACCTCCACGCGAAATATGGGGCGGAAGAATTTTTTAGTGATGCATCAAAAACATCCACTGCAGTGTGTTGTGCTGCACACGGATCCAACTTCAGTGCTTTCAAAACAATGAATGTTAATTCCAGCATCTTTACGGCAGAAGCATATGTATATTTCTTGTTTTAAATCACACTATCGAACGTAACATTTCTAAGTCCATCATTTTCACAGATTCACGTCGTGCGCACATTGTCGTCACAAAGGTCTTGAAAAAATTAGGTTGTAAATCTTGTCTTTGATGTCAGCGTATGCGTCAGGTCTGAGTGTGACCGTCTGCTGGTTTCCAGGCCACGCTGGGATCGCTGGCAATGAGTTGGCTGATGAAATGGCGGCTGCTGCTGCACTCAGAAACACTCTAGACATAGCAACAGTACCCTACACTGACCTCAAGCCACTCATCAGACAACACCTACGTAAAAAATTGCAAACACACTGGAGTGAACAGACAACAAACTACATGTAATAAAGCCACACTTGAGATGATACACAACTGACTCGCACAACAGACACACCGAAGTGACCTTGGCAAGATTGCGGATAGGCCACACACATGCAACACACTCGCACCTGCTCACTGGATCTCCAAGACCCATGTGCAGCGGGTGTGGAGAGGGTCTATCCGTAATCCACGTACTCATCCAATGCAAGGCACTTAACACAACACGCCGCAAACACTTCCCACAACTATACAGACAACACGTCCCGTTTCACCCATCGTTCTTTTTAAGAGACGAGCCAGGGTTTTCCACAAAGCATGTTTTTAAGTTTCTCACCGATGTCAATTTTTTACATCTCATCTCTTATCATGCATCATGACAACCTGGCCCTTTACACCAGTCATCTTCATTAGCTTGTGGTTACATTGTTTATTTTTACTGAAATTCCCTACTGTTACTTTCACGTCGCTGTCATGAAATCACTTTTGTTTGGCGCTCTTTGCCCTTAGCTCGCCTTGCGCCATTAAAATCCAAATATCATCATCATTGGATGTCATTTGGAGTCCCCGTACCTTGCACCCTCGACATCATCCACGGAGTGGAGATGCTGTCATTTTCGATGCAAAGTATCCCTTGCTCGGGGCTATGCCCGGCGTCCGTCCGTTGTCCGCAGCACCTCTCCCACTACACTATAAAAGAAAGAAATAGTTAAGGGCGCCCGGTTTCGATCCCACGATTCTCTGGCCGCAACGGGAGGTACGCGGTGTTCTTCCGACTACGCTAAAAAACAGGGACAGGAGAAAGAGCCTTTGATGCTGATTGTGCCAGGATGCTCCTAGGGATTGGCAAACCAAAGAATCCATCATGAGATAGCGTCACGTTCAACCACCTTCGTCATCTTCCCGTAGCGGAACCGATGAAGAAGAAGAAGAATACAAAGCCGCGAAGAGGAGAGAGTGTACGTTGCTCTCGTCCCGTCCGCAGCACCTCTGATAATCATTGTGGCAGGATGCCCCTAGGGATTGGCCAACCAAAGAATCAATCACGAGATAGCTTCGCGTTCAACCACCGTCGTCATCTTCCCGTAAGGGAACCGCCGAAGAAGAAGAAGGCGAAGACAAAGCTGCGAAGAGCGGCGTGTACATTGTCTCAGCCGTGGCCAATGTTAACAACCTTTACCTCACCAACGCTGACGGAGACTACCGATTCTACCGCACAGACGATAAATCGACAAGAACATGACGGACGAATTTTGGTGCTTCGAGAACTACCGCCTACTCACCGTAACACAACAGTACTTGCCTGCCTTTGCCAGCGGTGTGGACCCGAACGTGCGATTCCCTCTGGCGCTAGTAAACAGCAGATCACTCAACAAACCGGCAACACAATGGAACCACACGTAACTGCCACGATGCTTCGCATCCGCATCAGGGTTGCCCACGGGAAGATGGTGTAATTTTTTTGCTAATATTTGGCATGTTTCATTTCACACTCAAACAAAACAGCGTATAGTGAAAGTATGAAAGCACACATAAACAAGAACCTAGTTTTACGCTAGACATCGTAAAAGCTTTCACACGCTTCTTTATTTTTAATTTACGAATCATGTACACCCAAAGGGAGCCCATCTGCCCAGCAATGTCTCACGTGACCGGACATGACCGGCGGACGGCCAGCTCAATTTACAAGCAGCAACTCCCAGGCATTTAGGGAATGGTATCCTTGAAGATAGGCGGCGGCGGCTTTATTCTTATCGTCAGGAGTGTGCGGGATGCAGCATGGCCAAACGGGAGTATATAAGGTAGTTTCTGCAAGCGTCCCAGTTACACAGTAGACGACACCATGGTGTGCTAGTGTGAAGCTTTATAAATTACTTCCACATGACGGACGATCCTCACAAAATACCGGAACTTAGTTTCAAGCCTCAGCCCCCTTTGTGTTCACTTAATATTTCATTTATTTTTGTTCATCAAACATAAATGTATTGAAAAAACTTCTAAAATCATACAATACGTAGTAAATGTACTCCTACGTTTACTTTAGGGCCCTGAATTTATGCTTGATCTGCGAAAAATTGTTAACGGCATCTTCAACTACTGATCTGGCAAAAACAGCGTGGCATCATGGCGGCATCGGTGTTTAGTCACTTTTGAGGGCCAGCTATACCCGCCTGTTCTAAACGACGCACGATATCCACAAACTCAGCTAAGTTCGTATGATGGTTAGCCACGATCGATATTCGCCCCTACATGGATACGCCCTGCCGCCGCTGCCGGAGCGCCGCTCGCCGGGACCGCACCCGCGTCTCCACCAGAGCCGGGACAGCTGATTGGCTACATCATTTGAAGAGGCCCACCAATAGCGGCGCCTTAATAGCGGCGTTCAGTGCTTCGTGCGTCATAGAGGGTGCGTCAGAGCCAGAACTACGTCAGAGCGAGGCAGCATGGCGGTGAGGAAGCGGTAGGTAAAAAGGAAAAAAAGAAACGGCCTCTTTTGCGTGTTTGTGCAGCTTAGGGCCTCTAGAACTAGAACAAATCTTATACAAGGACCATGGCGTATAAACTGCTGATTATATGCGGCAATGTTTCTGCTTTCAGTACGCTGATGATTGCATGCTGCTCGGAGGACTTGACTACCAATTTTGCCCTCTAGTTTAGAATATTTATCTTAGTGTTACCTTAAAGGAACGCTGGGTGCTGTTCTGATACACTACATATTGTACTGATACTAAAGGCCTTATGTGCGCGCCCCGCGTTGTTCACTCAAAACCCAAACATTCACAAAGGACCATTGGAAGCCGAGGGAGACGTGCTACAGTTTGGGAAAACGGTCTCATTGCCTCCTCTAGAAAATCTTCGAAGGAAGGGCCCGATGCAAGTCGAGCATTCACGTTGTTGTTTCGCGTCCTACGGCTTGCTTCTATTGTCTGACACGTGTGCCATACTGAGCGTGCCTTTTTTGAGGGTGCAAGTAATATACATCCGCCCACACAGCTCTCCTAGTGTTTGTGTAGCGGTGCTTCAAACCGCAGGTGATTGCGATGTGTATAGGCATTCTTTGATTACGTTTGGCGGGCACCCGTCAGTTCTGCGCGAGAGCAGGCTGAACACAACAGGAGCAGATGTATATCTTCGATAGTGCGACTTTATCTAACCTGAAAATTTGCATTAGTGTGCGGGGCTCGCTATTGAGTATCGATCGCTCGCTCATTAGTGAAGTTTATAGTGCAACGATGAAGTGCTATCTCAATCCACCAAGACAGGTCGAGAGAATGAGAATGTGTAGGTATGGGCTTGCCGACAGGAGGGTATGAAGAGATACGGATGCTAAAAGCAAAAACGCCCGTGTGTGCGAGATTTCGACGCACAGTAAAGATACCAAGGTGTTCAAAATTAATCGGGAGCCCTCCACTACGGCGCGCGCCATCACCTGCGTTGCATCGGCGCGTTAAACCCGATACAAAGAACCAACCATGTTAAGAAGACATCGTTCGTTAGTTTAATATTCGCCCAAATGATTGTGTTACCGACCAGCTGCCCCCGGAACCGTTCCTTTGATAACCCCAGGATCCATGCGAAGCAAGAAAGCCCTCCACCAAAGCAGCACCAGGGCTAATGTGAACTTGTGGTGAAAGCGAATGCGATTCGCATGGCCATAGCTTCGTCGAGGGTAGTACAAGACGAGGATCACATCCTAATGTGATTTCCGAACTCGCATATCTACTACATTCGGCCAGGCAGTGCACCGGAAAAAAAGTGGTACCTAGGACAGAGTTATGCAGGACAGGACGTGAACATTTGCTCGAACAGGAGCAATGTCCGGCATCTGTCCGAGACGGTGCCTAATGCTTAGAGACTGATGCACGCTGAATTCGAATATTTTTGGTGCACATTTTCTTTCTTTTAGCAGGAGGGCGCATGCAGATAATACGACAATGCGCATGCGCTATGCCAGTTTGCCGAGGTTACCCGCTCCGAGCCTGATCGTATAACCCAATACCCGCACGGGGCACCTTGAGAATTCATGATGAGGTGAGCCGCGACACCGCGGACCCCGAGCTCCCAACATAAGCCGTGTCCAACCGTGGCGAGGTGTTTAAAGGTGAAGGGTATAAGCCGTAAACGGTGGCCGTCGGAGCCTTGGTCAAGCTCCGGCCGATGGGATCCCTGCCTGTCTACCAGGCAGGGAGCTCCGGGACCTCTTTGACTACCAGGGTAAGGTCAAAGGAGAAAGTACCCCCGTCTCCCTGCTTTTATACTATGCTTTATGGTATTGTCAAACCCCCCCCCAACCGTGATCGGCCCCCAAAAAGGGGCCGCACCGAAATATCGTTTCCCCCATTGCCATCTTTAACATTTCCTGAACCAGATCATTACTCTCGATTTCTTGTCATGGAGTCCCTCAATCCAACCCACCCTCTTGCATCTCAGTCAGTCTTCTTGATCGCCAAGTATCTTGAAGCCATAATAGGAAAATCGTATAAATGTAAAAAACAAAGATCTGGTGAACTCCTAATCGAAATAAATGACAAGCAGCAGTCCACAAAGCTTCTAGCTCAGACAAACTGGCTGATCTAGACATCAGGGTCACACCCCATCGGAGCCTCAACAGCTCGCAGGGTGTGATATCAGAGACAGATCTCTTGAACAAAACGGATGCGGATCTCTTGCGGCTTGAAGGATCAGGGCGTCACTGCCGTGAGACGCATCACCATCCGCAGAGACGACAAGGAGATTCCCACCAAGCACATCATCTTGACCTTTGACCGCGCAGTTCTCCCACAAAACATAAATGCAGGTTTTATCCGTTGCTCCATCCGTCCGTACATCCCGAACCCGCGGCGCTGTTTTAAGTGCCAGCGGTTTGGGCACGGTACGAACTGTTGCCGTGGCCGAACGACGTGTGCAAAATGCGCGGCGCACGATCATCCGAGCGAGAACTGCCCATCCGAAACCCTCACTTGTGTAAACTGCGGGGGGCAGCATGCAGCATACTCCCGCAAGTGCGAAAAAATTTCCCAAATAGAAAAAAAGATCATAAACATTAAGGTCACTGAGAACATCACCTTTCCAGAGGCGAGAAAGAGGTTCGCCTCTGTCCCTCTGGGGAGGTACGCTACGCAGCTCGCCTGGGGGCGGAGCGGCGTCTGGTTTCGACAGGGACCCAGTTCAGCGAGTCTGACCTGCTCCCTCCGCCGCCTCCCCCCCCCCCCTGGGTTGCCTCTGGCAGCCCAACCCGCCACCACGCCGCTTCCTGAGGCAGCAGTGGTTGTGGTGGCAACGTGTTCCGTCGGGACCGGTGCCGCTCCCGCCTCTGTCTCCCCATCCTCCAGTGCGTTGGAGGGTACCGAGGTGATGGACACCACGGGCCCCGCACCGGCTCTCACCGCCGCCGCACCGCCCGTGCCACCTTTTGGCGCCCCGGATGCCCTTGGCGGTGGCGGCTCAAATGAAGGGCTCCCGAGGGGGGGGCCAAGCCCGGGGGGGCCCGGTCCGTCGGGCACCCCTCGGACATCCGACGACGAGATGGATGTCGGGCCGTTCCTGCCTGCAACGCAGCGCAAGGAGCGGCCTCCGACGGCCAAGCCAGTAAAAAGGGCCTAAAAAGCCTAATCCAATAGTAACAGCCCCGAAAGACGACACATGAACAGACACAACACACACACTCCAGTCATTCTTAAATTTAATAATGGGAACAGACAACATCATTCAATGGAACTGCAGAGGCCTCCTTAAAAATCTTGACGATGTGTATGAGATTCTGCATGCCAGTCAGCCTAGTATCATGTGTCTCCAGGAAACCCACCTCAATTCTAAACAAACAAATTTCTTAAATAGGTACATGGTATTCAGAAAGGACAGGGTTGGCTGCACCCACTCTTCAGGAGGTGTGGCCATTATCACCTGGAAATCATTAGCATGCCACCCTCTCTCTTTAAACACTGTCCTCGAGGCTGTAGCGATCCGCACGATAATATTTAATAGGTTGATAACGGTATGCTCCATCCACATTCCTCCTGATCATGCACTTTCGAGCTCTGATTTCGAGGCGCTGGTCACCAGCTGCCCGAACCATACATACTAACAGGCGACCTTAATGCGCACAACTCTCTTTGGGGCTCCTCCAGAACGGATGCCCGAGGTCGCCTGATAGAGAAGTTTCTTACATCCTCTGGAGCATGCCTCTTCAACAAAAAACAGCCTACATACCATAACTTAGGACACAATACATACTCTCATCTTGACTTGGCGATTGGTTCCGCAGTTCTCTTTCCATGTCTTGAGTGGGGTGTGGGCACAGACCCATATGGTAGTGACCATTTCCCCACTTCATTAACGTATATAGGTAAAGGCCCGAGCAGTCCATCTTCTCATAACAGGTTTAATGAATCAAAAGCAAACTGGAGTACATTCACAGAAACATCTAAACTACACCACACAACCATAAAACACCTACACGTGGAGGAAGCAGCCCAACTCGTCGCGGCACACATACTCGACGCCGCCGAAAAGTCCATGCCCCAGGCCTCCAGTGCGTCCCGCACCCCAAGGAGGCCCTGGTGGAACGAGGACTGTAGGCGGCGCGGGAGGCCCAGAACAAGGCGTGGGGTGTCCTTCGCCGGTACCCCACGCCAGATAATCTCATTTCCTTTAAACGGGCAAAGGCTCTTGGGAAGCGTGTGCGTCGTGAGGCGAAAAGGGAGAGTTGGCGCGCCTTCCTCACTTCCATCAACTCATACACCGACACTCACAAAGTCTGGACACGAATACGCAAGCTAAAAGGACAACAGACACACAGCCTGCCCCTGGTTAGCACAACGGGGGACACACTCGAAGACCAGGCCAACACGCTTGCACAACACTTCGAACACGTGTCCAGCTCAGCACACTACACCAACACTTTCATTAAACACAAAGCATCATGTGAGAAGAAGTCCTTGCGAGACACTAATAAGTCGAACTCATCCTATAACACCCCCTTTTCACTTCATGAGCTGAAGGTCGCACTCGGTACTTGTAAACCTTCAGCTCCAGGTGCAGACAGGATTTCATACACAATGATACAACACTTACATGCAGACACGCTTGAAACACTTCTTCACCTCTACAATAAAATATTTCTTTCGGGGCACTTCCCACGCTCTTGGAGGGAGGCCATAGGAGTGGCTTTCCTAAAGGAAGGGAAGGACCCTTCCTCTCCCACCAGTTATCGGCCCATTGCCCTGACAAGCTGCCTGTGTAAGCTCTTCGAGAAGATGATAAACAGGAGACTCGTGTACTTCTTAGAGTACAAGGTCTTCTCGAGAGCTGCCAGGCGGGCTTTAGGGCGGGGCGATTTACGAACGATCAACTGGTTGCGTTAGAGTAATTTATTAAAGATGCTTTCCTCCATAAGCAGTACTGTATGACAGTATTTTTTGATCTTGAAAAGGCGTACGACACTGCTTGGCGGTACGGCATCCTCAGCGATTTGAAGTCCTTTGGTATGTCGGGTAACATGTGGAACACGCTTGCCAGTTACTCTCTGAAAGAACGTTTTGCGTGCGAGTTGGAACTGCACTCTCTAGAGTTCATGTGCAGGAAAACGGGTTCCGCAAGGTGGAGTTTTGAATTGCACTTTGTTTATTGTAAAAATGAACTCTCTTCGGAAGGCTCTGCCACCAACCATTTCCTGCTCAATCTAAGTAGACGACGTGCAATTATCCTTTAAGTCTTGTAACCTGTCTATCTGCGAGCGCAAAGTCCAGCTTGGTGTTAACAAGCTAGCTGGCTGGGCAGATAGCAACGGTTTTAAATTTAATCCAGTGAAGTGTACTTGTGTTTTGTTTTCGAAAAGGCGTGGCATTGGGCCCGATCCAGACATCAAACTGAATGGTGTCTCAATTCCAGTCAGAAATGAACACAAGTTTTTAGGTGTTGTCCTTGACGAAACGCTCTCGTTCATTCCACATATAAAACAACTTAAAACATAAATGCTTAAAAACAATGAATATCCTGAAGGTTCTGTCGCACATCTCTTTTGGTGCTGACAAACAACTTCTCTTACGTGTTTTTACCAGCTTGATAGGTTCACGATTGGACTATGGTAGGTTGTTTATGGGTCAGCAAGTAAAACATCCCTCAAAATGCTGGACCCAGTGCTCCATCTCGGGCTCCGCCTGGCGTGTGGCGCCTTCCGCACTAGCCCGGTCGAAAGCCTATATGTGGAGTGAACAAATGGAACCTACAACGTCAGCGAGCATACACAGATCTCCTTTATGCTTTTAAAATTTCATCCATGCCTCACCATCCTTTTAAATCAGTTTTTTTGATATGTCCATGACTGAACTCCTTTTAAATCGACCATCGTTCTCTGCGCCCTTCTCTTACAGAGTTGGAGAGGAAGCGTCAGAGCTTGCTGTCTCCTTTTTAGATACAATCCAAAGTTCTCTAACGGATTTTATAGCACCATGGCATCTCCGCCCTTTATCATGCGACACATCTTTCACACAATTAGATAAAAACCGAGCTCTCACATGTGCAATTCTGCAGCATTTCTTGTATTTGCAGCAGAAGTATGAGTGCTCTGAATTTTATACGGATGCCTCTAAGACTTCCACCTCTGTGTCCTGCGCGGCGCATGGGCCCGGCCTTAGTGTCACCAAAACTGAATAGTCATACTAGTATCTTTACGGCAGAGGCTTACGGTGTACTTCTTGTTGTCAATCATATACTTCAAAGCCACATCCCACAATCCATTATCTATACAGATTCCCTCAGTGTTGTGCGGGCACTGTCGTCAACAATGCCTTCGAAAAACCACGTTGTCAATCTGATCGTCAAGGGTATTATGTCTGTGTATGTCGCAAATTGAACTGGTTCTTTGCTGGGTCCCTGGCCACTGTGGTATAGCCGGGAACGAAGCAGCGGACCGAATGGCTGCTGCTGCTACACTCTCGAATACAGTAGACATAACCACATTACCCTACACCGACGTGAAACCACACATCAGACAACAACTTCGCAAAACATGGCAAACACACTGGAGTGAACAAACAGACAACAAGTTACACGTAATAAAACCACACTTGGGACCATACACCACCGACACACGTAATAGATACACTGAAGTCGCCTTGGCTAGATTACGGATAGGACACACTCATGCCACGCACTCGCACCTTCTCACGGGGTCTCCAAGACCTCTGTGCAGCAGGTGCGGAGAGGCCCTATCCGTGATCCACATCCTTATACAATGTAAGGCACTTGACACAACACGACACAAATCTTCCCACAACTACACACGCGACATATTCCACCACACCCGTCATACTTCTTAGGAGATGAATCCATGTTTTCAATCAAACGCGTTTTCGAGTTTCTTACCGACGTAAAATTTTTACATCTCATTTCTTATCATGCATGTTGAAAACCTGGCCCTTTACACCAGTCATCTTCATTACGTTGTGTTTTACTTTGTTTATTTTTACTGAAATGTTCCACTTTTACTTCCATGCCACTTTCATGTAATCACTTTTGTTTGGCGCTCTTTGCCCTTAGTCGGCCTTGCGCCATTAATTCCAAACATCATCATCATCGTATGACCCAATACGGCTGTGTAGGCTAATGGGGATATTCATCGAGAGAGATAAGCCGCCAGCACCGAGGAAATAAGCTGTAGCTGCTTCAGCACGAACATCACGAGCTTCTGAGCTTTCACCTGCGTCTACACAGAGTTTACAGGGAAGGACATGGTGTGGCATATTAGGTTGGTTCTGTGTTTGTGACAATAAGGTGGTTCTTTTTCGTATCGCTGGATTTCCACCTTCACCAATACCAGGTGGTAATACAACGCGTCGATTGTTTTATTCTTTTCATTATACGGCTACGCCGTTGTGGGTGCAGTCGATACCAGGAATTCTGACTTTCCCTCAACTTCATAAATCCTACAAAAATGGAAGCCCTGAGTGCTCACAACGACCATTTCGGTTATTTAAATAATGTTGTTTTCTGGTTCGACTTCTTTTACGGTTTCCTGTTATCCCGGCAATGGTTCTTGTTCCTGTCTTTGCTACTTTCATTGGGTGAATCCTCAGATAACCTTCGCTTCCTCTGCTAGGGCGACTCCTCTGTCTATCTTTCGTCCTTGTTTTGAGATACGGGTTGCAGTACGTTATAAAATTTAGTTATTCCAATGAGGTTGTTGTGTGCATTTTGCCTGCCCCACTTCGAAAATTTCCAAATTTAGTTTTTAGTTGGAGCCCGGCTACCTTTTACGCGTCATTCATTGTGGATTATTATATTCTGTAAGCAAGTCTTATCTGTGCAGTTCTGTGTGCTTCGACATTGGCGTATTAGGCGGCCGTCGCACTTATGTGTTGCTCTACTACTGCTACGTTCTATCCTCCTCACCTATCCGTCATTTCAGAGCCCTTATATTCAAGGAATACGTAAGGTTTTATTCTTGGTATTGAAATCCGCTACGTATGTCACATTTCTAGGATATTCGAACTCCTTTAAAACGTTTACGCCGCGAAGTCGTCCTTTGTCTTCTAGGCTCATTTCTTGTCCGAAGATTATGTAGTTCTAGTCATGGAATTTACCAAACGGTATGTGTAAGGCTTCTAAATGGTATTTGCTATCTTCCTCGTCAACCTCTTCATTTTCTTTACCCAATTAACAAGGCCAGGCTCCCCGCCTTTTCACACTCCACTGCCATGTCACACAGATCGGAATCATGTTTTTATAACAAAGGGGACTCCGCGGACTGCCACTAAATGTTGTTCAGTGCGTTCACGTTAATGTCTTTCGCTTTCAGGTGTATGTACAATTTACGATGTGGCGACAATCACCATGGCTAGCTTTCCCACCATCAACTACGATGACGACGATAAGAAGATGTGTGCGGTGCGCAGCAGGGGGTGGTTCATTATGGCCGCCTATAGAAAGATTGCCACGTCTTGTAAATACATCGCTCTATCATCAACCATGGTTCGTGTCATTGGTTCTGCTGCAAGGCATAATTTGGTGGAGCATGCGGGTTCATCCTCATCCTGGTCCGTGGCTTTGCATCGCATTGGGGTGTACGCAGCCGCCAATGGTAAGGACGTTGCGCTGGACAGCCCCAGCCCAGCGGACAACCCAACTCGACGATGTCCACCACTTCGTTTCTTCAGGCCCAATAACGCTAATGAAGACCAGTCGAGCCCAGCCGCGCCGAAGCAAGGCCAAGGCGCCATGATTTCCAGCCCTTTCGTCCGACGTGGCTGCAGAACCTTCGACGCCTCGTCGGGGCTGAAGAAATTGTTGCTGTGTGGCCAGGCATCATCAATATCGTCATCGTCATCCGTGAGTGGGTGTAATTGCATTGTATTGCTCATCCGCGTGCAAAACTCGGCTTCCCTCTCTCTCAACAGTGCCTGTCGTCGTTCAACGCGGAGGGGGGGGCACGCTGATTTCACGGGTCGTGACCTACACTCCCCCTTGCTACCAGGAACCATATAAAAAGATGATTAGGAGGAATAAGCTGTGTGCGGGGTGTAGCAGGGGGCGTTTTATTATGGCGGCCTGTAGATACATCGTCTCACCTTGTAAATACACCTCGTCATCAACAGCCATGGTTCGTGTCATCTTCTCTGCTGCCGCGTAACAACACAACATGCCATTTTGTATCCAAAGGCCTCCGTATGCATGTTTCTCTACGTATTGTTCCCACTACGTTCCTCTATTTTGCCGCCGGTATTGGGAGCGTTCTACTACGGCTTATTTTAGCACCATTTCTGTTTCATTTATGTTTTTTCCGTGCTCTCCTAGCACGCTTTTGGCACCAAATGTAGGCAGGCGAAACAAAGGGTTATGCCTCCAACATCTTAAATATAGGCGCCATAAGCGTCTACCTAAATATAAATATTTTCAAACCAAGAACTGCCCGACCTGAATCTGGGATTGTAAAACTCAAATCGTTATTTTTAAGAGGGCCCAATGGCACCAAAATTTGAACATAGCGGTTCAGCTGTGCTATAAAAATGCTGGAATAATGCCCATCCCTCGGTTTAATTCAACAATCGCATTGCCGGGATTCATGTTTAATGGCCACTGTCCCTTTATCAAGTGCCACATATGTATAGAACGGAAAAAATACTTAAACATGTTAATACAGTTAAAATCGCCAGTTAATGTCTGCCTGACACTATGTAATTACGACGCAGTAAAAGATACACAAATAATAAACCCAACACAGACTACCGTTTCTCAAAAATTACCAAACTGTTGCATGATGATTTTTAGGTACACCTCGGGCAATGTTATCAAGTTCAGTGATGACCGAATTGAACAATAAAGACTTTCAAACACTTCTAAATACACTTACACAAATTTAACGAGCATTTTTGGAAAAGTATTTAGTGACTGAAGAGATTTTTGACGGAAAGTCGCGTTGTACAGCCTGTCGTCAGTGTGAATTTGAAGGCGTAAGGAGAGATGCCGGGACAGTTGTGTTGCGATGTTTTGTCCTCTTAATAGGAATTATCTCGTAAAAAACGGCAGATTTTTGACGGAAAGTCGCGTTGTACAGCCTGTCGTCAGTGTGAATTTGAAAGCGTAAGGAAATGTAGCGGGGCAGTTGTGTTTCGACGTTTTGTCCTCATAACAGGAATTACGTCCTAAAAAGGCTGGTTCAGTGCTGGACCATTGGAATGAAAATGAAGTTGAATTTTAGAATGCTTCTAGAAACGATAATGCGAATCTACGTGTTTGAAGAAGTATATTTGAGGAGCACGCGGAACGTATTCCAAGAATCACAGTGAAAATTGTAGGAACAATAACAAACTTCTACCACTTCCAAATATTTGTACTCAAAAATTGTGCCGCTTGTCACTGTAAATGAGAATTCCATGTCACTGCGGCTTGAGTTTTTTTCCAGGAGTTTGCTGAAATAAAAGCCTAGTGCTTCTGTTCTGAGCATGTGCTCCACCTAAATCTTTCCCTCGACTGGGCTGGTTGAAGGAGACCCGAATGATTTTACTCGTGAAAATTCCTTGCAAGGAACTCTCCCACTGGAAATTCTAGTAGAGAAGGAATTAAGAATACGGGGGTAGGTTTGACCTCGTAGAGCTTCGAACAGTCGATGCTTCCCGGTAACATGAATAGTGATCTAAAGCTGCATTCACAACATGAGTAAATGGAGCTTTCAATAGCTCCCGGGTACCACAGAAGTACAACCGGTTATAACCAATTGCAACAGTACAAAAATAGGGCCAACCGGCAAAGAGAATTTTGTCCACACGAGGTGGAGAGAAATTAACGGGAAGACTTTCTTGCGACCCACGCCAGGTGGACGAGCCCGGCGGGACCCCTCTTGTCCCCCCTTGGAAAAAGCCGGATAGGGTGGTTGCTGGGAACGGGAACTTGGACATCGGGATGGTTATGGGAAAAAGGGTGGGAATGAGGGAAGCAATTTTGCTCCAATCCTTTTGTCTGCTCTCTTCCAAGACTGATTGCTCAGCGAGGGCATCAGACGTGCCAATTGCCGAATATGGGTCCCTGCCACGGGTTACCGCTCACCCATAGGGTCCGATAACTGGGCCCCAACTGTCGGAGACAGGAAGTACCCTATTTAGTGGCGACGGTCAGGTCCTTCCCGACCCCCAGCTCTGCGGCCGTGCGTACTAACGTCCTCGATCAACTGTCCCGCACAAGGTACTCATGAATCACCAGTGAAGCTTTCCACTATACACGGGTACTTGCAACACCTGCTTTTCACGGTCTCCGGACACCCGAAGTTTGTATGCGAACGTTTACTGAAATCCATGTTGGCAAACAACCACGTTCGCAAGGCTCCTACAGGGCTGTTCTGCGAGCCTTTTCTTATGTCCTCCTCTGTGCCTACTCTTCGCTCAATGGAACAAGAGCCTTTGGCATTGCCGCGGGGTGGGGCTCGGCAGAGGAGATCGGTCGGGCCTACTAGCCGTTACTAAGCCAGGAGAGTTTCCCCGGTCGGTGTACTCACCTCACCTTTCCTCGTTTTCCCCGTGCGGAACACCCAGTACCCCCGTGGTAGCACTCCCGGGCAGCCAGAGAAGATCAGTCTATAGGCCCCCGCAGCAAGGTTCAGGGGGCGCGACCCCCCCCCCCGGCCTCACACGGACTGTACAACATTTTTGCCCCATGACATTTGGTTCAGGGGTTGTCACTCCCCCCGTTTTAGCGATCAGTTTGCTGGCCCGCCAAAGCTTGCGGTTAAAGGTCACCAGTCCCCCGGCCCTAAGGTTTTCCGAAAATTTAAAACGGTATTCCAAACAACGACTTACGCTTGCGGCACTTGCTACTTTCGCAACTTGACTCGCCGGCCTCCTCCACGCTGGATTACAGGGGGGCGTTACTTCCCCAATCAAAGAAAGTCATAGTTGATGATCTCGACACGCTTTCCTGTTCAATCGCATGCCAAGTGCCGGGTTGACACCCGACCGCCCGACCTCCGCGTAGGACCTGATTCCAGTTGTACCAGGAACCTCCGCAGTGGCGGCCGTTTTACGCTCCCAGGGCAGGGATTGTGCGGCCTCCCCGATTCCTCGAGAAAGGGTTTGTGGAATTACCGTACTTCCACGCTCTGGCCCCAATGACATTAGGTTACAAGGGTTTGTCACAACCCCGGCCTGCAGACCAGTTCGCAAGTTCAACAGAACGAGCCCCAAGCTATGGTTACAGGGGTTGCACGCCCCCGGCTCGGTAGTGGTCTACCCATTGCTTCAGCAATGGTACGCCAACACTACGTGCGAACTGTACCGCTTGAGCGCAGTGATTACGTTGCAACATTGACCCGCTGGCTTCCTCTCACGCTGGATTACAGGGCGCGTTACCACCCCAGCCTTTGGCCTCCTCCCACACTGGATTACAGGGGCTCGCTACTTCTCCTAGCCAAGAGAGTATAGTTGCTCCACAAATACCATCTTTCGGGATACAAGGGATCCTTGGGGAAACCCCCGTGGCTCTACACTCTCGCCCCAAGACTGAAGGTTACAAGGGCTCATCAAGTTCCTTCGGTCACAGACCAGTTCGCTTTAAAAAGGCCCCTTCCATGCTCCGGTTACAGAGGTTCGCTAACCCCCGGCCCTCATTGTGTGTACCCATGCTTCAGCATGGCACGTAAAACGAACTGTACCGCATGTACCCCTATGACTTGGGTTACAAGGGCTCGTCACCCCCCTCGGCGAGAAATCGGTTCGTTTTTAAATAGGCCCTTCACGAAAAGGGAGTCTAAAAAGTTTCATTTAGGCACCAGTTCTGAATGCAGGCATGTATAGGCACTTTTAGGTATTTAGGAACAAACGCCAAGAATAGACATACATAGGCACTATTAAAAACCTTAAAAGTCTTTATCATCCTATAATTCTTGCTCATATACCAAAGTAGGACGAAAGAGTGGCTAGAAAAAGACGGCATTTGACAAAAATACGGTGTCTAGTAAGAAATTATCAAGACCACACCACAGCGACGTTGATCACGGGAATTTGAGGATGTGTTACTGCCATGACTTGCTGGCCCTTCAGAAACCTGCAAATCGGCGTTTGTCGCACACCGTTGGCGAGCTGAATAGCCTTACCATGCCAAGCGCATATTGCATCCTATGGCAGACAAGGTGGTCATTCCTGCACTTAAGAGGCTGCGTTGGATGTCTGCTGCTCGTTGCGCTCTTTCCTGTCCACACTGCACTTCAACGCTAAGAAATGGTGCCGATGCACGGACATGCACATGCTCGACCACGGCCAAGTCTACATCGACGTCCAGTGATGCATTCAATATATTTAGCGAACACAACACAACAGTACAGAGTACACAACAGGCCACTACAGCCATGGTGCCTGGAGCTCGGCTTGACGGCCACAGCTCCCCACATGCTCACAATACCTGTGATGTTCTAAAGGAAAGTTTTGCCTAGTCGAGCCTAGTTTCTCCGTCACCAACCTTTTCGTTCTTCATTTCACCGCAGTTGTGCTGTAGCATTTGCAACTCATTACGCGGCGCGTAGCGTCGAGCTGCGCCGCTGCCAGCTTGGTGCATTCCCTTTAAGCAGCTGGGTCGCCACCTGAGCCCGCGCGCCAGGCTAACAGGATCGCCGCACTCGCCTAGTCAGTGGGAGCTGGACCATGGGTGCGAACGAGGCCAGACCGTCTTCATTAGGCGTTACGCGGGAGCGGGAGGCTTTGAGTTGTCGTGGACAAACGGCGTCTGATACCTGTGACAAACTATGCGTGTCTACCTATGTGTAATCACAATCGTGCAAGCCACCGACCCTGCACAGCCCTCATACCTGCCTTCATGATTAGTGTATACCCATGTATAAAACGTAAAGCTCAATCAAAGGTTAACCGAGCTAAAACCGACTTAATAATGCTAAACCAAGCTTTCGGTTTTCATGTCCAGGGTCAGCTGTGCTAAGCCGCAGCCCTTTTTCCACTGTTCGCGCCTGTCATACGCAAACATTTTGCCAACAACCTGTAAGCACTTCTGACGCAATGAATAGCTATTGCCATTGAAGGCAGTCGCCGCCCTACTGATTCCTCTAGGCCCTCGCTAAAGTGTACCCCGTCAATTCGAAAGCCATGTCGCGATCTTCGTACGGAATGTGATTTTTGAGAATTATCACACAAAGATTCATTATTTACCTAGCGTACCAATTTCCGTGTGGGCCTTAACCAAAGGCCCTTCTCCGAGTACCCATTACCTATAAACACTGGGTACTGTGGTGACAACAGTTTTCACATTGTAACACCAGAGATGTTTAGGCTTGAGCTCTGGGCATGCCGAACGTTAACAGGAAACTCCGCTTGGCGAAGTAGAGAGGAAGAACACTGCCCTATGCGGAGTAATACGATAGTTTGGCGACGTGTGACGAGTGGGGAAGAATGGCAGCAACAAATGGCATAGGAGGATTGGCTGGGGCATAGTAGGCAATAAGTACTCCTTAGTATTAGCGCGCGGCGTGGTGAGGTGTCATGGAGAGGTGCGTCATTCCCGATTGGCTCAGCATGGTGAGGACGTGAACATTTACGTGCAGGTGCTTTCTTGGAAGAGAGGCAATGTCGTTGCCGGGAGCGTCAGTATTTGGTATATTGTCAATATGGGCATATCGAAGAATATGCTTTCCCCTGAAGAAACCAAAGGAATCGGAAGGAGAGAAGCCGCTGGTCAGTGCATGTTGAGTAAGCGGAAAGACCCTCAATATCAGGCAAATGCTGCCAACGCTATGCGCCGGGCGATGACGGACTATACCGAGTTGCGGGCCACACAAAGAGGAGAAAAATGGCGATACGGCGCCACATATCCGAATGAACAACGTCACGCGGTTCGGCTACAAATAACATCCATTTATTTAGGGTGGAGGAGAGTTTAATCCATGTTACAGCTTCGGTGGGCGAAAGGGGTGAAAACAGCTCTTCTGTTCCATCAGTCTTCTTGACATGAAGTCTGTATGCTGGCCGAATTAAAAAAACGCCATACGTTCATTGTCCAGTTTCTCTAATTGCTACGAGCTGCCGCCCGTCCCTTCTTGAAGCATTTAACTCACCTTCTTAACATAGAAGTGCCTTTTTTCTCCTTCATAGCGACCGACAGCGGGAATAAATTGCTTAAAGCGAAGCTTCATGTGCTTCTTTTACCTGTTTTCTGAAAAGCTGTTCCCAATGGCGCTCTTTCCATGTGCACAACTGAGTTTTATCTAACAGAAGAAAGCGAAAAAGTTACACAAGATAACTCTTGCCGTCCCGTAACGGTTTTGGCGGGCCGGCCATGTATATGACTCAATAAATATGCTTGTCTCTCACCCTTCGTAACATCCGCCCTTCATACCTCTCCGCCCCCTACAATCCGCCCGTCTCTTCCGCGCGCTTTCAGTATATACCGATGATTGCGTTTAGAGCTGGTGACGTCTTCGCAAGGGAGAATAAATGATAAACGTTTCTCTTCACGAATTGCATTTCTCGACGAAATCTACACTTTTCTTGTTTCTGAAAAATCAGAAAGTACGCCCAGCACATGAAAATTATGACCTCAAAATAACTACATATTTACGTTGAGTTCACCGCACTATGCAAGGATGAAAAAAAGGTTCGCGTTACGTCGGTTCTTATCTATATGCCCCATACCCAAGATTTTTAACGATGCGTCTAGAGTTCCGTCCGCCTATAGCGTAAATACTACCAGCAGTAGTAGTAAAACCTTATTTCGCCGGAAGTTCTGGTGACTGCACCACTCAGTTATTTACTCAGTTACCAATACAGCCCCCCCCCGCTCTCCTGTTTCCGGCGTTCAGTGTCTTCAGCCGATTGGGCGAGGGCCAATTGGGCACGAGAGGGATGGTGTAGGGACGACAGCCTCCAACTTTAGGAAGGATGGGTTATGAAGGATGGGAGGGGCTATTCTACGTGAGGCCGCCATGCCTTTGCATGACCAAATCATGTGTGGAAGCGAGACGTGTTCTACGTACCAAAACGTGCACGCGCCTTCTCATTCCCCCGACTAATATGATACACATTAGGTTTCCGCAGGGGATCGACACCATCTGATGCTGCCTGAGATGGACTTCATGCCTGTGACTAGGGGAGAGATGGGGGGGGTGGAAGCACTCGGCTGAAGTGGCGGGCTACGCCGTTTCGCGAGAACACGCCACGGCTCTCAATCATTGTTCTTCCTAACAGGTCCTAACACCCTCTGACGTAAAGCAGACAATTAAAAATCTACTGAAAATCAAGGCCGGACAGAATTGTAGCACAATTTCACCTTACTTTCAGCAAAGAACTTAGCCCCATCCTAGCTGGTGTTTTTGAAGGCATACAAAAAAGGAAACGTCTGTCACCATCCGTGCAGGGCAGCCACCTGGTCCTAATACAAAAAAAATGCTAATAGAATTTACCCGAGCTCACTACAAAATACTCGATAAGATCCTGCTAAGAAAATAGAATTGGCACTTGAAGGCGTGGTAGGAAACTATCAGACCTGTGGTTTCTAAGGCCGCTCTTTCATAGCCTACTTACACCGGGATGGCTAGCGCCTGCGAGGCGGCAGAGCTAGGCCTTATTGCGTTAGCAGTGCTCCACTTGTACTTAAGGAAAGCTTTCGACGTTGTAACCTGCCCCGATCAGCACTTCTACGTCACTGTGAGATTGGGATGTTAAGGGAATGGGTGGAGAACTCTTAGACACAACTACCATTCTCGTCTGAAACGGTCTGCCAGGAGTTCCCATCTCGGTTCACATGTCGGCGCGTCCGGGATGCCCGATGTCGCCAGTGCTTTTCGCCCTGTACCTCGTCGAGCTACTCGCCGGGATGACTACGGCGTCAGACACAATCATAGGCCTTGTTGTAGGCACGAAAAAGTGCAATTCCTGGCATGCGCGAGCGAAGTTCTCTTCTTCTGCTCGTAGGCGTCGCAGGAAGGGGATGAGTTGAGCTAGCTAACCGTTTCGACCGAAAAATGGACCTGAAATAAAAATGGCCAACTCAGACGACCCTTGCCTTGGTTAGTGGGTTTGCAAGCCTCGACACCTTCTCGGCATTGATTGGAAGGACGTTACCTCGAGACGTTACTTCGGCCTAAGCTGTCGACCTCGATGTAGTATGCGTGCAAAGATGGCAGTAAAACTGGAGGCTGCTGAGAGGAAACTTCAGCTATTGAGGACGATAAAAAAAGTACCTTTTTCAAGGGCACACGTCTGCAATCTTCTGGAGTACCGTGTAATGTTGTACGGAGAACAAATCACCGTAATTGACACCAGCACAGTTCACGAACTACAACGGTTATGGCTCGTCTTCCTCTGGCGTCCAACATTTGCTTCTATGCGTCGGTACAATCTGTTTTGGAGTTAGATGAAAGAAGGTGTGGTCCTTGTGAACATACATTTCAGGCTGAGCGTACACCGCTTCTTGTACTTTCGTGACCAGCCATATTTTTTCCTTCGCACGGCATTACACCGCCTTGAACAACATAAGTCTAACCGGTTTCTACAAAGAGGCCACCGTTGCACTTGTGACCTTGGAGGAGCAGTTTCTGTGGGAATACCTTCTCCCCGCCAAACCACTAATGTTTCACTGGGACCACCAGAAAAGTCGTCCCGCCTCCTTTTTATCGGTGCCCTTCCGAGGACGCGCCAGGCGGAGATGTATTGACGCGTGTTCGAGCTGCTCCTGTGCCCGTCGGTTTCTAAGGGCTTCTTTCATTTTCACGTCCGAGTGTTCGCATCTAGGCGTGGCAGGACTATTGGGGCTTTTTTGTGCCGCCTGGCGTAAGACGCATATTCTGCGGGCAAATGAAGATGCCTGAGAAGGTCTTGATAGCATACAAAACTGCACACGACTTTCGGGACGAAATAGAGGCCTTCTTTGGCAACGATGGCATATAGCGTGGTCGAGCCTCAGGTACCTACGTGCGGACGCGGAATGACCGGCCCTTCGCAAATTGGTACTCGCCCTGGGCCTACACTCTCTCTGGAAGGCAGGGTGCACGCGGTCAAGTGCACTGTGAGCCCGAAACCCGCCTGGCGCCACTTCGCTCAAAAAGGTAACTGGAAGACAAGTGTGCTTGAGAGACCAGAGTCGGACGAGGCACCGGCAAAGGCACCGGGGGAAGGTGGTGAGACGGCGAGTTCCTTCAAAATAAAGGACGACATCCGCTGAGACAAACTATTGTGTCTCGCCGACTTATCCCGCGTAGCACCTACGCTGCAAGGGGCGAGGGCGCGTTAAAGGCAGTCACGCCAGATACAGCAGGTGGCAGTACTTACCTTATTTACCTCCTTATCTTTGTTCTTCTTTTATTTTTATCCATCTAGTTATGTCTGTTCCGTGTATTGCACATATACCGCAGAGTGCGCCACTTCTTATTGGCGTCATTTCTTGATGCATTTCAAGATTTGTTTTCATGCTACAATCCTTGTTATTGCTTGTAATCGAGAACTTTTTTTTAGGTATGTATATGTGAGTGTTTATGTGTAGTAATTGCCTTCGGCTGTGCTCTTGTGTTCTGACTTCGTATCTCTGGCTTTAAATCAGCTGTGGCCATATTGTTTGTGTAAACGAAGTTATTGTTAAAGAAAAAAACATATCAAAGTGTACCATAGCTATAGGAAACAGAACTGGCAAGATTCATACTCAAGCAACAGCCCTTGTGTCGTGGATGCAAGACGGAACCTCTCCCCAACCGCGGCAGACGTTCGAATCCGTGCAAACGCGGCCTTCAAGATTCGAATGCCATCGGACGACCCTCTAGAAATGCCTCCATCACGTAGCTACAGTACCGTGAGAGCACTCTCTAGACACTGCGTTTTATAGCGAGTCTTTCAAGTTTACCTAACCACGAACATTTAGTCTTTCTGTGTTTTGGTCGGGGGGTCTGTATGTCTGTCATTCAATTCGCCCATTGGGCCCAGGCCGAATCGTTTGCAGCGTTTCTGGTTGCTTCGCATCCAATTAACTCTTACTTCGCTCATGCAAGTCAACATCCTCTAGAGCAACGAAAACATCAGGCATATTTGACCAGAATATGAATACGTAACCGAAAGTATATGCACCATTTTATGTAGTTCTTACAATAAAAAAATGTGTTCAGAGCGGGGTCAGAGAGAGGCGAAATAGCAGCACGCTTCGGCAGAACATGGCGAAAGGGGGAGTGCGAATGCGGGAAAATTGAATTGATTTGAAGAAACGTTGATTGGATTCGGCATGGGGGGAGCTAAAGCGAAGACAAACTGCAAGTGCACTCGGAGGGGAAAAATAAGGTGGTCGTGGTGGAAGTGGCAGGAGACTGTGGTCTTGCGACAATTTTTATTTCTGTGAGTGGTGGTTGGGTTAACGCGCTGAAGCGACACTCGGGCGAAGAGGCATTCTGTAGTGGAGATCTCCGGACTTGTTTTGACTACCTGGTGATCGTCAAATTGCACCGAAACCTAGATTCGCGAACGTCCTCGCTTCTCGCCTACAAATAGAAAGCGGCCGCAGCTTCCGTGATTGGGCAAGCGTCGTTGGAACACAGTTGAACCGAAGCCAGCAGATACGCTGCAAATTTTTAGGTTTACCTAAAAGCATTTTTTTTCTGCAGGCGCCATTCAATATTCTCCGTCAACCTCTGAGTTTGCCATGAAGCATACGAACCACAAACTGTATGGAATGGTCTACCAACGAAACAAAACGGGGTATAACGATGCCGGCTTGTGAATGATCCACGCTATGACCGCTCTCTCATTTACGTCGTCTACAGCGGTCCCTTTGCCATTATATTCAGTGTATATCGATACATCAAAATGGGAATAAAACTTAGACAAGCCTCGCTTGGCCACTCTTTCACAGCTACCTTGATTTGCCCTTTCATTCCAGCCGCCGTCACTTCGTATGGCTGCGCTCTGACAGCTCCGATAATTTGCAGTGTCCACTCCAGCCATTGTCGCTTTACAGCTCAATGTCTGCAGATACCCGAACATAGGGAAAAACAAAGGAATCGTGGCTTGTACTCTCTGGCACAGCTTCGCTGATTCACCTTTACGTTTGGCCACTGTCACTCGAGTTCGCAGCCGCGATAATTGGAAAGTTAGAAGAAATAAAAGCCATCACAAGGCAGCGCGGTCATAAATCATGTGATTCTTTGGGATTTTGCTACTCGCATAGGATTTGGAAATGTACAAACTCTATGTTTTTGCTTTGTAAAATAACTGACGTTGCTAAGATAACATTGTGAACCGTAAAAGCATAAACAAACAAATGAAAAACCGGAGGCCAATACTTTTTATTGCTTTTTGCCTGGCCTCAGTTTACTTGCCCTTTACAGTGGTATCAATTGGTAAGGTGTTCAAAAACAAAGTTAAAATATGCAGTGGCGACCGAAATAAATATTCCGCACCAGCTGGCGCAACAAAGCAGCTGGATAAGGACTGTCTTTCGTATTGTAGGAGCGCCTTCGTAGCATAATGTGGCCACGTATCTAGGAGGGCTTGTTTTGGGTACGAGGTGCATGTTTCTATTGCGCCTGTAGGAAATTTTACCATTCATGTATTTTTTGCAGGAGCTTATGTCGCGGTACATTTTCGTTTTCAAGAGAATCTTTCAGCCTACCACTGACGTCATCTGTTGACCCCCAGGCCCACTACAGGAAAGCCGATATTTTCTGACAATGATGATGATCGTGGTTGAAGTGAAGAAAAAGTGAATCACGGTCTATGATTCCAATCGAACCTCGATCCCTAGCGTTAAAATTCTGAGGTCCATCCCACTGCGCTACTCCAGCACTTTTTGTTTCGTTGTAATATTTATAATAAGTCACGTGTAAATTGAAAACCGCTTGCAAAACCTCATTACCATGACAAATTGACACGGTACATCATCTTCGCGGCCCGCAGTAAAGAACCGAATGCCATCCATTGAAATGGGCAGGTCTTTCTTTAGCTTTTTTTTGTCGTCATCACCATCACCATCATCAGCCTATCTACGCCCACTGAAGGGCAGAGGCCTCTCCTTTAACTTTAATTATCTCGGTCCTGTGCTAAATGCGACCAATTTATCCAAGCAAACTTCTTGATGTCCTCTGCCCATCTCTGTCCTTTAACTTTGATTATCCCGGTCCTGTGCTAACTGCGACCAATTTATCCACGCAAACTTTTTGATCTCCTCTGCCCATGTAATTTCTGCCGCCCCCTGCCCCGCTTGCCTTCTATAGGGATCGACACTGTTACCCGTAATGACCAACGGTTATCTTGCCTTCGCGTTACATGCCCTGCCCACGTCCATTTCTTCTTACTTTCTACTAATATGTCCTTAACACGCGTTTCTTCACCGACCCACTCCGCTCTCTCTTCTTTATTACATGGCGAAAAAATAGGAGAGGTAGACTTTCTTCTTTCTTCTTCTTCCGCTTTCTTCTTTTCGCTTAATGTGACACCTGTCATCTTGTGTTCTATTGATCGCTGAGTCGTCCGAAATTTAGGTTGTACCCTCTTAGTGAGCCTCCAAGTTTCTGCCCCGTTGGTGAGTACCGGAAGATGCAGCTGTCATACACTTCTTCATGACAATGGTAGACTGCCATTCATTATTTGATTATGCCTCCGGAATAATGCACATCACCCAATTCTTATGCTTCTAATTATCTCTGCCTCATCGTTGGGATTGGGGGTCAGAACTTGCCCTAAGTAGATATATTCTCTTACCACCTCCACTGCCTCGCCACCTATATCAAGACGCTGTGCTCTCCCGAGGTTATTGATCGTTACTTTATTTTTTTGCATATTAATTTTCGGGCCCAAGGTAATACTGTGTTTGTTCACTTCGGTAAGCATGCCTTGCAATTCGTCGCCAGAGACAATTAGCAACGCTACGTCGTTAGAAAATCTATCATTCTTTGGGAGCAGCGATGGCGTAGAAGTAGAGCATCCGCTCAGCGCGCAGGTCTGTGGATCGAATGCCGGTGGCGCAAAATTCCCGTCGGAAAAAAATACGTGTGTTGATGGAATTGCAAAATGATGCTCGGTGTGCGGCTTGACGCCTGCGACAATAGCCGGTACCCCATTCACTCACCAGAGCAGGATTGGCCACCATGGTGTAGTAGTAGCCGCAACCTCCAATGAACATGCCAATTAACCAATGATATTTGTAAGACGTTCCACCACTAGTTCAAAACATGCTCCAATTTTTCGGCTTTCACACACAACGCACACATGTTGGTGCAACCAATAAACAAACCTCTCTCCTCCATCCACATTAAACTGGCAACGTTCCTGCACGCAAAATAAAAAAGAAATTTTCCTCGTATTCAAGGACTGCCATATTTTTCACACGGGATAACAGAATCTTGCGCGAGACCAGAATTATACACTTTGCGATAACGTGGTACCGGGAAGAGCATTGCACTCAAATTGTAAGTATTTTTTAAACATTGGTTAAATGTTCAACGGAAAATCGCACTGTAAGCAACCGAAACGACTCATCCACTTCCTTAAGTAGTCTTTCTCGGCACCACATCTTTGTTTGCAAAAGAAACAATCTACTCAAACACTGCATTTACTAGCGTGATCTGCAATAAACTGAGAAGAAATGGATGTCTTGTGTCCGGCAAAAACATAAAGCGGTTTACAACTTTGTGGATTCCGCGAAAAAGGTTACTTCATCTGAAGCGTTCCCACACCAGTGACCAATTGAAGACTGCAACTACTGTGCACATTCCCTGCATCTGGGCCCGTAAAAATCACGACCTTGCAGCACGTGCCACAGCTTTGCCCGAAGAAACATGTTGCATAGTGTGGCACGTGTGAAAAGACATTGGCTGACTACCCAATTCCTTGTTTTTTGGCGAAATCTCGGTGTCTTGGATTCCCAGTGCTCGCCGCTATTATGATAGCTATCTAGGGAAACTCCCAGATAATTCACTGGTGTACCGGACCGAGACACGTTTTCAAATACAGCAGTTGTCCTCCACGCCCCCTGAAAAGAAGCCCGCACACTTGGACCAGTAGTAACACTACCATACTCGTTTATTATTGACATGGAGGCGCTCACACTCTCCTCGTGTTCGCAAAAAACAGCCACATCATCGTAGTGTGTAAATAACCTCTTTTGATTGATTGATTGAATGATTGATTTGATTGTTGGATTTAACGCGTCGACGCAATGCAGGTGATTGGGCACGCCATAGTGGAGGTCTCCGGATTTTGTTTTGACAACCTGGGGATTCTTAACATGCGCCAAATTCTCGTACACATGGGCATTCTTGCTTTACGCATAAATCAGAAAAGCGGCCGCCCCTAGTAACTAACACGTACTACACTTTCACTAATAATTCGTAAACAAAAAGGGTAAATTAAATTGCAAACAAAAGAAAAGATTCTCGACACCCTTGTCGCAAAGAAGACAGCACGCGAGTACTTTTTGCGACATTCTTGTTGAGTATCAGTTGTGTGCCGCAATGACAGCACGCCATATTAACTCCCTGTATGATCACATCGCCAAGATATAAATACTTCAAAATACAAAAACTATCATCACACGTGCGGTTGAACGCTTCCTCGCAATCAATTTTGAAGCATAGCCACAATTTTGGAAAAGATATCCCAACACCACAGGATGGTGCGGAACGTGGATATTTTTTACTATACTGCACTCCTTTATGCCACAGGACTGAAGCGGCCCTACTACTCCTGTTATAACACTCTGCAATTGTTGCGCTAAGATCTTCATAAAAATTTCATAATCTACATTTACCAATGTAATTGTCTGGTGCCCAGCAACCATCTGGAGCAGAACACGGTCTTCCCAATTGGGTGTAAGGGCGGCGTGTGTGAGATCAAGAGACAGCGGCAATATCTTCACCTCGTACGCCTCGGTAAGCGCTACTCAGGCGCGAAGAGAAGGAGTTTGAATTCTAAAGGCGACATGACAATCAAAATTAGAAATTAGAAATAAATAAATCAACTCCGCTCGATTTCAGGTCACAGTAAGGCACTAAACTAGTGCCCAAATTTCTACGCAGAGCAGCAGCAGCTACTTCCCTACCAGCACCATTCGATCATCAACAGAAAACTCCAGGAACACTGGCTGAAACACTCACGAAAACGGAAAACAAACTTCATGCAATTAAACCACGAATAGGTAGAAAAATATCAGAAAAACAACACAGGTCAGTAGAAGTAGCTCTTCGTCGTTTAAGAATAGGGCACACACATCGCACACATGGATACCCTTTGAACGAAGCCCACGGCCAAGATTTCTCTGTGTTCGTCATATTGTAGTTGCATGTAGTGCACTCGAAAGACAAAGAGAGAGACAATTCGCTAATGTGCACACGCAGCACCTACCACTACACCCCATATACTTTCCCTGGGATGAAGGTATAATCAGTTACAAAAACGTTTTAGACTAGTTGGCCGAGGTTAATGTTTTTAGGAAACTTTTTTATCGCACATCACGGCAGCTTCTACGTCAGTAATGAGGACATTGCTGGGGTACTTTTACATGACACTGAGGGGCCTCATTCCTTTTTGTGCTAAGCAAAAAGTCGCCTCGAGGCACCCTGACTTTAGCCCAAATGTTTTTCTAATCTCTCAACTAGTTTTATTCACTTTTTACTGACAATCACTGGCCGTATACACCAATTTTACATTAGTCGTAGCGGCGCCCACCACTATCAGTCGGTGATCGGGGAAAGAAAGGAGGCGACGGCAGTCCAGGCGATAGGCAAGCAACACAAGCCCCGCCGTTTATTTCACAGTGGTTTAAGTAGCAACTGTGACGTCAGTACCACGTGTTTCCATACATCGGCCAGGCACGGTGAATCGGCGCGTCATGCAGGAGCGCACTTTCAGCAGACGGGATACACATTCCGGCACATCCCCCCTTTTGCAAAATAACAGTGATTTTGTGCGTGGAATTTAGAACATTCACACATGAACAAAACCAAGAACCCTTAGTGGTAACGAACCACGAACAAAAGCTTATTTATCAATACCGTAGCGAACCGGTCGCTTAACCACTCTACCAGACCTGGTCACAGTCACGGAAGCGAAAGGTACTGACGCGGAAATCAGAGCCCCTGAGTCTGAAGGCATTGAAGCTGAAGTTAGGCCGTGGATGGCTCCCTTTCCGTCGAAACCAATTCGGCTGACTCGCTTTCGCTTGGAAACTCGCAGCTGCCTGAACGCTTCCCTATTGTGGCAAGCCGTTTAGCATTCGTCTGTTACGTCGCAGTGTAACCCCTTCCTCGGTTCGTATTATGTAGGAACGTCGAGTAGCGGCTGTCGCTAGCACCGTTCCTCTGGCTGTTATATCCGTTACCGAAACAGAATCACCTGGTGTTAGTTTATCCAACTCCCTGGCTCTGTAGAGTTTGTTGTAGTACTTTGCTTGCAACTTTTTGTTGGCCCTTTCTTTGGTCGCAAGAGTAAGCAGCGGTGGCTGCACTGGATCACGGAACTGCGGTGCCATTGGAACTCTTGTCCGAAGACGCCGGCCGATGAGGATTTCCTCCGGGCTTGTGCCGAGGACGCCTGGAGTTGCCCTTTCGGTAAGCAGAGCCAAGTATGGTTCCTTGGATTTGAGTATCAGTCGCTTAACCGTTTGAACCATGCGTTATTCTTCCCCATTAGCCTGAGGGTACCTAGGGCGTGCAGTGACGTGACCAAAGCCATAATCATGGGCAATCTTCTCAAATTTTGTACAAGAAAACTGTGGTCCATTATCTGTCACCACGGTCTTCGGAATGCCATGACGTGCAAAAATGCTTTTTAGCATTTCTATACCCGTACCGGTTTTTGTTGAGGGAAGAAGGGCTACTTCCGGATACCGCGACAGGTAGTAGACCACGACAAGCTAGTGACAGTTGTTGAAAAAACATAAGTCGATCCCCAAGTCATTCCCAGCGAAACTTGGCGTTGAAATTGATATCAGCGGCTCACAGTTCTTGGTGACGAATCCAGCACAAGTAACAGATTGTTTTACTTGCCGTGCGAGTGGTTCACCGATGCCTAGCCACCAGACTAATTCTTTCGCCAAAGCTCTTGTCTTTGAGATGCCCTGATGCCCATCGTGTAGCTTGGATAGTACTTTTCTTAGGCATTGAGGTACTACCAATCTAGTCCCCTTTAGCAACATGCCATGGCATTCGGCAATTGCGCACGTTCCCGCCAGTACGGAGCTAGGTAGCAAAGAAGTTTTGGTTTTTCTGGCCAGCCTTGGTGAAAGAAGTTCAGCAAGGCTTGACAAACAACGTCAGTCTTTTGAGCATCACGTACTCTGTGAACAAAATTGTCGCCCGTTTGAAGCCCTTGAACAAAAGATTTAACAAGTGACGAAACTTCCGAGACGGTCTGTTCACAAGCGAGTTTATCTGCTGTCCTCGGCACTCCTGAAAGAGCGTCCGATGTAATCAAGCTTTTGCCGGGAACGTACACAATTTGAAATTGATACCGCATCAACCGCATTCTCAAGCGCTGCACCCTTGGCGTTAACAAATCAATAGGCATTTTACCGAGCAAAAGAGACAAGAGGTTTGTGGTCTGTTTCGAAGGTCACATCGATACCTCGTATATACTCGTCCAATCTTTCTGCAGCCCATGTTAAAGCTAGTGCCTCCTTTTTGACTTGCGCATAGTGCTTCTAGGTTTTGGTCAATGACCTTGAAGCGAACGCTATCGGGCGGCTCACCTTTACGTTTTTTTGGAAAAGGACGGCACCGAGACCAAACGAGGAGGCATCCGCCGAAGGAATCGTGGGAAGTCGTGGATCGTACATGGCCATACACTTTGTTGAGAAGATAAGAGCTTTCAAGCTATCGAAACCTGTGTTCTGAGATGGACCCCAAACCTATTCAGTCTCTTTCTGAAGAAGCGCCCGTAGTGGGGCAGTGGTTTGCACTAAGTTCGGCTAAAAGCGTCCTAGGTGATTGGCCATGCCCAGAACACTGCGCAATTGTGAAATATTCAAGGGCGGATTCAGCTCTTTAATGGCTCTGAGTTTGGCCGGATCAGGCTGTACGCCTTCTCACTTAGAAAGTGACCCAAAAAGCTCATGCTTCTTGCTCCAAGTACCCACTTTGCTTTATTTAGCGTAACGTTAGACTAGGCCAGCCTAGCCAAGACATTCTATAGCCTAAAATCATGTTGCTCTTTGCTGTCGCCAATAATGAGAATATAGACCATCAGTTTAACGACGCCAGGAAGACCTGCCAGGATTTCAGACATTCTCCTTTGAAAGTACTCTGGGTCTGAAGTAATTCCAAAGGCAACCGAGTGAAACAGTACCGCCCAAACGGCGTAATGAACGTGGTCAGTAGTTCTGAGGCCTTGCTGAGTCGCACCTGGTGGAATCCGGAATTTGCGTATAGTTTAGAAAACTATTTCGCGCCGGCAAGTGAGCCTAGTGCTTGGTCTACACTAGGCAACGTATACCTTTCTCTTAAAGGAGCCACGAAGAGAAAACACAAGTTTGGTTCATTCGAAAGATTGCCTCGTTAGAACCATTAACGACACCACTTATAACGCAAACTTCGCTCAAACAACCTACATAATTAGGAAAAAAGGAAATGACTATGCGACAGAACCTATGATGTCACTCGAGAATGCTCTGCGATTGGCGGAGGCCGGCAAAAGCAAACGCATGTTAGGCAGGGCTTACAGTTTGCATAGCGAGCTAAATACCCGTGAAACATACTGCACATTCTTTTTATGACAAAGAACGGTGGAGTAAACGGTTGAAGTTCCTAACAAACACGCAAGCGTGTGCGCCAATGCGTACGAAACTACCTCCGGCCGAGCTCGACATCTCGCCGTCACGCAGACGAATTTTCGGGCTCGAGGCTCTTAGGGGTAACGAACCGTCCCAGCAAGCACAGCCGCGACTTTGCTTGGTATCGTAATTCCTTCACAGGAGGTTGGCCGTCATATCGCCAACCAGCAAAGGTAAAAATAGAAACGAGGGGAGTAAGTAACAGCAAGCAGCGACGAGATAGTGACAGTCGTCGCAGTTTCGGAATGGTGTTGGGTTGCTGCTATTGTTAGGAGCTCGTTTCCAGTTTACGACCACTGAAAACTTCAGTTTGTTCGAGTACTTTACAATGAAATTTCGTTGCTACGTTTTGAAATGCCAATGTAGTACGGGCAAATCGTCAAAGGGAATGCGACATCCCCGGTGAGGAGATCTCCTTTCATGTGCTGCTCAACGACGAACCTCGGCGAAGCAAGTGGATACGTTTGGTGAACTTTGCAAACGGAGGAGAAAGAGAGCTAAAGGAAGTACGAGTGTGCTCGCTTCATTTCCGAGGAAGTGATTACGGCAGGGACCCTTACGTTAGCTCACTCCTGGGACATGCTGGCGCTCGTCGCCGACTTCGTCAAATGGTCAAAGCGCTCTGACCTTGGGGGAAAAAATACCGTAAACACCGCGCATTAACGCTCGTATCGTTCTGGTCGAAGCAGAGAGCTCGCGCGAACGGCTTTCCATACACGACACCGGCCAACTGCCATAAGCGATACTGCTACGGAAATTGAACTATTATTAACCGTAATAAAAATACGTCACATACGTAACAGTCTGTATTCGTCCGTCGCGACGGGGCTGACGAGGCAGCGGTGCCGATGGCAGGGCGTTCGTCTGTTGTGGCTATCGCGGAATGGTCGCTTCCCGTCCACCGCGTATCCCACAACTCTTGCCACTCGTGCACTTAGAAGCATTGAGCGTTCAAGTGGTGTGATGTTGTTAAATGCAAGCCCGAGCTCTTCGGCGAGAGTTTTGTTCTCCGGATCAGGCGATTCCATGACTAGGGCTGCGGGTGCACTAGGTTGTACTAGTATTTTTAAAATGGCCGCTGTCTCGGTCGACTCCCGCGTGTGGGTGCTATATGGAGTCGACATACTAAGTATCTGTTTCATGGACCGGCTTATATGACGCCATGGTTCACGTGACGGAATGTGCAATTTTAGCGGGAGATTTAAAATTTTGGCTTAAATTGCATTTTTTCTCAGTGAATAAAGCATCATTTGCTTCCGGGAAAGCGCTTGGGTACTATGAAAACCTAATCTTTCGAATAAAACAAACTTTTGTTTTCTCTTCATGGCTCCTTTAAGACAAACTTGTTCAACTGCGTAAGGTCGACACAGATCCATCGGTCTCCTGAGGGCTTTTGTACGGGAACAATGCCGGTCCACCGTTCGGTTGGCTCTTCGACTGCCCGAATGACGCCCATTTGTTCCATCTTATCAAGTTCCCGCTTCAAAGGTTCCTGAAGCGGTATAGGAATTATGCGTGGTGCGCTTATTGGAAATGGAACTGCGTCTGGTTTTAGCCTGACTGTATACTCCCCTGGCATACAGCGTAAGTAGTCAAAAACCTGAGGGCAAAAACCTTGTAGTCAGACTTTCTGAGCGACAGAGTCAGCGAACTTAACAACTAATACTTCAAGAGCTGGCAAACCTAGCAGTACGTGGCGCAAAGGACTGACGACATAACATGTTTGGCGAGAAGTTTGTCCCTTCCAAACTATATCTGCCTGAAACTTGCCCAGAACATTTAGTCGGGCACCGCTAGCGCCTGTCAAGATGTCGGCCTTTTCTAAGCTCGTGGGAAGTCCAGGAAACGATGCTGGAATTACGGACAATTCTGCCCCTGAGTTAACCTTTAAGAAAACAGGGACTGCATTAACCAATACCTGAACGTAAGGCGCCTTGGCGCCAGGCACCTCCACCGCACCTAGAAAAATTTCCCCAGTGTCTTTTCGTACGGACGACACTCGCACCTTTCGCTGGTTGCTTGGAGGAGTCCCTTTAGTCCCTTTGAGGCACACCTTGCCAAAATGTCCCTTTACGCCGCAGTTGAAGCACTTCTGCGGTCTAGCTGGTCAGTCTGTCCTTGGGTGGGAGTGGCCGCCGCAGAAGATGCACTGCCTTTCGGAACGAACTGCTGGCGGCCGGGTGTCCTCACTTCGGTGCGGTTTCGTGCGGTGACCCACTGCGTCGACGTTGACGTCGTCACCTGGCTTTCGCGGAGTGTTGTCGCGAACCTCCTTCGAGTTGCGAAGCTCTGCTTGTTGCTGCTGAACTGTCTCTTTCAGGCGGGCTTTCGCTAGAGCTGTCCCGAGAGATAGCTTAGGGTCCAGTTGGAGCGACTCAGAAATTTTTCATCCCGCAGGCCAACGACGCACCGGTCCCGGATGAGGCGCTGCTTGAATTCTCTGAAATCGCCTTTTTCCGCCAAGACGCGTAGAGCCGTCATGAACTGGTCAATAGACTCGCCCAGCATCTGGTACAGCTTGTGAAAGCAAGCGCTCCCGTAGACAACGTTAGTCTCCTTGATGAAGTAGTCGTCGAAGTTCTTTTTGACCAGCTCAAACTTCTTCGACTCTTCTGCGAAAAGATTGAAGGTAACGAAGATGCCCCTTGCTCTCCGCCCCATGGTGTACACTGCGCGTCAGGCTTGTCTAGGGCAAGCGAGCCCGTGGCTTCTGAGCATGCTGGCGACATCTGCTGATAGTGGCTGGGTTGGAGATAGCTTGCCATTGCGCGTGCGTGGATCTTGCACAGGCTCGGGGCGGTCGTCTTATAGCATGGGCCTCTCAAACTTAGAGACGCCACGCCCCACAAGGGGCGCTTTTATTCTGAAGTGCCAATCGTAGGCGGTGACACGGGGCAAGCGCGAAATTTGACGCCATACATTATCAGTGCAGCCGTTACTTAATCGCACAAACGTTTTGACAGAAAGAGCTGCAGTGGGTTCTTGTTGCGTGCTTTTAATTTACTAAATATGAGATTCAGAAGATTAGCGGAGGTCGTTTTCTAGCATCGCGTGACCGCCTGATTGGTTATTGCACCGCGACGAACGACGCGTCTATCTGCCCTGTCAACGCTCCCGGCCGCCACTGTGAAAGACAATCAGCCCTCGAGGGTGGTGGCGTCTGAAAATTCGAGCGGCACATGCGAAACAAAGACCGACCTGACCGTGTCCAAGATCGGCGCACGCGCAATGGCAAGCTATCTTTAACCCGGCCGCTATCAGAAGATGTCGCCGGCACGCTCCCAAGCCGCCCGCTCGCTTGCCCTAGACAAGCCTGACGCGCACTGTAAAGCAGAGAGCGCACTTGCGCCTCCTCCGAGCGTTCATTCACGCCCGACGCATATCGATAGTCGTCGAAGTGCTGTATCCATGCCGGTCACTCCGAGATAGTGTCAACGTCCAGCAGTGGTGGCTGGGGTGCAGTGGCCGTTGCAGCCTCTTTTTTTGCAGACGTCTCGATGGCTCTTTGTTTCCTCGATGGTGTTAAAGGTGGGCGGATCACATAACTTCTGACACCTTGTCGTAGCGGCACCCGCGGCTACCAGTCGGTGATCGGCGAGGTGACGGCAGTCTAGGCGATAGGCAACCAAGAAAAGCCCCGCCGTTTATTTCGCAGCGGTTTAAGTAGCAACTGTGGCGTCAGTACCACGTGTTTCCATACATGGGCCAGGCACGGTGAATCGGAACGTCATGCAGGAGCGCACTTTCAGCAGATGAGAAACACATTCCGGCATACTCGAGGCACCCTGATTTTAGCCCAAATCTTTTTCTAGTCCCTCAACTAGTTTTATTCACTTTTTACTGACAATCAGATGCCTTATACACCAATTTCATAGGCATCTTTTGACGAAAAGCATGCAGCATATAACTCACCTGCGATATTACACACCCTTGTTTAGGCGCTCTTCCGCCTAGAAGCCCTTGCACCATTAAACAAAGTCATCATCAAATCCACTCCGCTCACTTCTAGGTTGCTTCGTGCGGTGTTGGACTTGATTTTCGCAAGCTGCGCGTTCTCCTATCGTTGTCCTTTCGACAATGGGGTAGTTGAATTTTTACCATGTTTAGAGACAACGTCCGTGTTGTGCAAGCATGCAGACTTGTGTATCCATTTTTCACCATGTTGAACAGTGATTAGCATATAGCGGCTGCAGCTGCTACACAGTTTTATATTTTTTCCAGTTCTTGCTACATGGCTCTGTAAGAAAACCGGCAATCGGGGGACACCTTCCCATCTCGTTTGCCATACGTCCTATTGAGAGGGAGAAATAGCAGCCTTGAGGACGGAAGCAAACTGTGATGCTCCTCAGGGCTGGTTTATCACGCATGGTGTATTTGCCCATCCGCAGGTTATTTTTTCCAACAGCGCAACACACCCAAAAGCCATTGCTTCGCTGAAATGCTTATCTTGTTTTCATAGGTAGGTTGCAGGTCTTTCACGTCGGTGCAACTCTTATCTTTTGTAGGGCAGTCTTAGACGAGAAAGATGTAAACATTGTTGGTGTGTCCACGCTTGACCCCTGCGCAACTCATTCAACTTTATGCTCTTCTCGTATGTTTATTTATTTCAAGTATCATACATTTTAGGTATCTCAAGGAATAGGTACCGCAAGAAGGTTTTTTCGGAGATGCCCGCCGTTTCGGACACCAATTCTTTGATGATTTACGATGAAGCGCCAGGATGTCTATAAAACGTAGTGTGGGGATAATTAAAGTGACTGGAGCATGAAAAATGCACCCAACGTCATGACGAACAGCTAACCCGCATCAAGCCGGTCACCGGGCCCCACCGCTTGGGAAGCCTCGCTTCCCCACGGTTTCCACCCCAGGACCATACTTGGCCATACCAAACAATCTCGTTCGGGTCAAGGTCAATGGAGCAATGGAAGTTATGGTCGTACACTTGTTTTCATTGTTTGATTTGACCTGTTCATTGAATAGGTCAAAGAAGTGCTACTTAAGCAAAATGCTTGCAATACTGATATATAATTGTTTTGAAATATATGTCTACATGTTTCCCTGAAAGTAGAAATTAAAAACAATTAAAAACAAAATACATTCCATACGTAATTGTCACATAGTAGTGTAACTGATAAAACTTCATGCGTACGAATTACTGCGCTTGTGTGTTCACTGCGATCCATCTGTGAATTTTGTACGTATGGTTTGTATAGGACATTGGAAACGGGGTATGACTTCGCTTTGTGCTGTTTCTCTATTACGATCATGATATTATGCTTAAATTTTGAACAGACGTGTTAATATGTACGCTGTAAATCGGGTGGCTGAGGCCCCTGTCAGGCCACGATCCGCCTTTAGTCTCAGCGTCCCCTTGGTTTTGACAAGAAATAAAAAATAAATACTCAAATACTCAAATTTTAGCAGAGGGATTCAATTTGTTTTCACTAAGGCCAGCATGCTCCCCCTGGTTGCTTTAGGAACTGGTTTGTTTCTTAGCTCCGTCATGAATGAACCACTCATCACAATGCTCGTCTACCGTGTCTATCAGTGCTACGCCATGGCCGTCGATAGCTAACCTTTACATGTGCCACACGGTCGTTTGAAAGGCCTTCCGAAGGATGTTCCATCCGATTGCCTGTCGCGTGCTTCATTGACAATACATAGGACGCGCTGACATGTAAGCGTTAAGCTGTCAATCGACAAGTTGCCGTGTCATTATGCTGACATAGTACTAATCACAGTTCATGTGCGTAGTGGGTAGGGGCGTTTTCGCACGTCGTATGCGTGCTGCTGGTCAATAACCACGTGGTGTCGCTTGGCGGCGCGTGTTCCTGCGAGCTCTGCATCGCTTCGTGTGGCAGTTGTGTCCATGCGTCAGTTCAGGGGTAGAAAAGATATCAGGATGTAAGTACGTCGTAAGGCTTTATATTCGGTGCACCGTTCAGTCGTTCGAGTATTCGTGCTTTCCCGCCGTAGAGCTACTTTAACTACCGGAGCTACTTTTTTTAGTTTTTTCCTATGGTGGGCTACGGATCTTCCAAGTGCAAAGTCAGCGGGACTGTGGCGGGTTGGTGGTTCGCAGAAATATCGCGATCGTGATTGGTTGATAGAGCAAGGGTGGAAACTTTTTTTCGAAGTGTCTGCTGCGTCAAGGAATTTGGAGGGCGCCGGTGACCTGGTCTGCTCATTCAGCCAATCCTTGCTGGATTCGAGGGTTCCAGCTGCCTAACACCTCCTCCAAATTCTCTTCAGAAGAGATGAGAGGGAATAAGTTGTGAGGACATTGCCAAAAGATCCGAGCTACTGTTTTGTGTGCTCTGCAGTCGGGGCATTGGGGAGAGGGAAGTATAGACGAAAACATTGCGTGTTGTGTGGCGTGACATTGGAGAGTTTTGGATTGGAGAAGGCGTCAGTATCGTTCCACCATGTCCAGTGGGGTTGGCTGTAGCAGTGGTGAGAGGCGGTAGTGGCGGGAAGTTTTGTTTCAAAGACAAAAGGCTGTGGCGGGTGGACTTGGTTCCATTGGAAGGGGGTGCGGCTTCTCCCGGCTGTATGGGTTAGGTCTGGTGTCTAGCTGCAAGGTTAGCAGCTTTATTTTCTTCCAGCCTTGCTTGGGCAGTACTTTGAATCAGCACGCGTGCGAGATTGCAGGATTTTGAAGGATGACTTTGAGAGCCTGTGGGGAAATATTGCCCCTGGTGAAATATCCGATGGCGTTTTCGAATAGGAGATAGTAGCTGTTGTGGTAAGCCGATCAGTAAGCGCTACCGCAATAGCCGGTTCTTCCGCAGTAGCAGGAGAACCTGTTCGCATAGTTAGTAAGTAAAAAAGGTTAGTTTGGGATCGAAGAGAGAGGTGACTGCCTAAAGTTCGCGACAAGTATAACCAGCGGCATCCAAAGAGGCGCGGCCTGGCCCATGGGGAATTTGCCGGCTACGACGCGTGCGCCATCTTGCCTGCGTTTAACATTGAGCAGCACCCTCGGCCTCGGGACGTATAAAGCAGACACTCGTCGATATACTAGAAGGCTGACCGGGACAGGGGCTTCGTGCATCTACGGGGAAATTTCGCTCAACTAGTCGTTTGTAGGGGCAGCGTGATAGTGGCGAGGCCGGCACCTACTGTCCCAGGCACCGCGGAAGTCGATAGGGTGCTCGCAATACGTCGGTACTCCTCGAAGTGCGTTGATGGGGAAGGTGGTGCGGCGGGCTGCAGCGGGTGAAGGAAGAGGGTGCTTCCTGGCCACGGTAAACAGGAGGGCCTTTATGATGAACGAGGGCTCCTAGGCCATATTCTAGGCTTCAAGGGGGCTTCTTGTGGGGTATATGTGTTCTTTGCATTTTTTTTGCTGGAAAAAGCGACTTAGGGGTTGTGGCATTGTCCGGAAGTATCCGCCGTGCTCGCGCACTCTGCCGTTGATTCTTTACACCAACATGCCTGTTTTGACAAAATAACGTAGATGAGGTTCACTGTAAAGGAAAGTCTTTGCTAGTCTAACTGTGTTAAGCCCTGTCAAGGGTCTTCATACGTTAAGGTGTAACCGCATGGGTAGAAGAATTCATCGACGGTTTTCCCAGAGCTGCCCCCCTCCTCTCAGGTGCAGTCGAACATTATCTGCAGTGGCCGATCTTTCCCGATGTCCAAAGGTCGGGCGAGATTGCTAAAAAAAATGCGTTGACTGCGCACCGGCTCCCCTACCCGCCACTTTCTTCTAGTCGCCTCCTCATATTTCCGCGCAAATAACATGACGTCACCAGCCTCTAACGTGACGCAGTACCGACACACGAACTTGGAACAAATAATTAGCGTCTCACAGGCCGTCGCTGGCAGACGTCTTGGTCATGGCCGCGGCAGTATCAAATCTCCGGCAGAAGAACATTCCAACGATGTTTACCGTTAAAATTATTTCCCTGGACTTCACCATACTTACAAACACAGGCGCAAAACCCGCCAGCCAGGCGACCGTTTGCCTGAAATGACTGGAAACGGACCATGCCGTAAAATGACGGCCCTGGTGGAAGTACACACGCCAAGACCTAGTACTGTCCACTAGGACTGTCCCCTAAGTCAAACTGTTTTTTTTTCGCCGCGGGAGGAGGGTGTTGGAACTTTTTCCCGCGAGGACAAAGAAGTGATCTCAGATGTTGGTAGAAATACTATGAGGAATGATGGCGGTGATCGGATATGTTCTGTCGGTCATATGATGTAAATACAGTTCTTTTCTTTTACCGAAGTTGTGTTAGTCGCGACAGGTACCCAAACAACCAGCACTACCTGTGAGTAAAGCTGTAGACTCACAGCTGTAGACTGTGTAGCTGTAGTGTAGCTGTAGACTGTGTAAAGCTGTAGAGCACTCGTCCGTGTGTATTCTTTCTGTCCTCTTGTTTTCTGCTGTGCTACATTTATTCACCGACCTGTGAGACTGCATAGTGATTATACAGACAATGGACGTATGCACAGGCTCTCCCCTTCTCCTGGCACTTAGGCGGAAGCGGCTCTACCCCCAGAGGACCCCCAGAAATCGTTGAAACCCGCTCTCTGGAAGCGCAACAAAAAGCACCGGCCGGCACCCACCCTCAGTCAGACACTTGACCACCTCCTCATTAGGACTGACAGAATCGGAGCACTGGGAGGCCCTCCTCCAACACAGGAAGGAGTTCTTGGGGGCGACTGGTAACAGCAGCAAGCCCCCGCCCTCCGCCCCCCTCAGGAATGCATAAGCCTTTATAGAAGGCAATAAAGGTATTTAGATAAAGATATAAAGATCTCCCTGTTGTGTAAGCGCTTCCACGACCAAGATGAACAGTTATCAACTGGCCTAATTTTCCGTTCTTTGCAGTAGGCTGGAACGGCACCCGCCGCGGTGGCTTAGTGGCTAAGGCGTTTCTGCTGCTGAGGACGAGTACGCGGGTTTCGTTTCACGACGTAACACCAAAAGTTGGGCGAGTTGGTAAATCATCTTGAAAGAACTACACACAGCGCGCAAAACAGCAGGATGAAAGTCGGAGACGTTTCACAGCCGCGATGGCCGCTATTCTGAGGAAGCCAAAAAGCAAACACACCCGTGTGTTAGAGATTTTGGCTCACGTTAGAGATCCCCAGGTGGTCAAAATTATTTCTAGGCCCTCCACTGCGCCACGCCTCATCGCCTGTGAACCGTCGGCACGTTAAACCCCCAATAAATCAACATTGGAAAGGCCCGGTGATATAGCAGTGAGACAGAGCCAGCGCCGCTGCTCCGATGTACCAGGGTGGTGATGAGACACTTCCTCCTCGCCTGGGGCCTGAAAAAGATCCTGGCATCAGAAAACCCAGCTCCTCCACCTGTTTTGCGCCTTAGGAGACGCCCACGTACAAAGTGGAGGTATGTAGATAGGGTGGCGACGCTCCTATTTATTAGGCGTGCTGCTTAACAAGTAATGCCAGGCAGCAAGGGTTTACGGACGGCGGGTCTCAGCGAAGCCGGTGACTTACTCTAGCACGAGGCACGGGCGCAGGGTTCTTGTACGTGCCCACAAAGGGGAACTGTCCTAGTATCTATGGTACAATATGACGTGAAGTGTTCATTGGGTTTCCGTATTTATGGGTTGGTTTTGCAGCCCGGCTGGGCCGGACTGTGGCATCGGTGTTATCTGTGGGCCAGGTGAAGCACGTGCTGCATTCGTTATTTTTTATGCCACATGTGTTATATACTTTCATAGGGAGAGTATATTGAACTAACGTCACCAGTCCAGAATAATATTCTTTGATCTACAGGGTTCGGGATGGAATTGGACGGTTCGAGAAACGCCCACGGCCAAAGATAAAAGCCTTCCGAGCGAGTGCCGCGGCATTCTATTAGCCGACACTCGCCCCCGCACGTCGCTTTGTTGACTGGTGATTCGCTGCCTATAAATTTTTTGAGCTGGTATTGGAGCACAAGTTCGCTACACTAAACGTGCTTCTCCTTCAAGCCAACTGAGTCATCTTTAACTTCGTGATAATATTAACCAAAAGAACGCACAGCACCAAGTAAGTCAACTGAAACACACACGCACACAAACACACATAAACACGCGCGCGCACACACACACATAAAAACACACGCACACACACATGCACGCACGCACGCAAACTCACAAATATGGAACATATGGGCAGGCTTCATGGCATCGAGTCGGGTTAACACAAATTGTGTTTGATTAGCCCACATATGGGTGTGTAATAACGATAAACAGAATCATACAGGACGCACAAAGCCCATGCACTTCAGAATTCCCACACTTGCCAAAGTCAAGAAACAGCTTACCAGTCAAAATACAACCACGCCTAATTTCTGGGAAAGGTTAAGATTCACAGTAATCAGACATGAGACGCCCAAAGATGGACACGGATGGTACATGATCGGCATGCGGATGCGGCATGACACGAATGCCACATTATCGGACAGATCGTTCTAAAGGCGCATAGCGCGTGGGAGATAAAATGAGAATGTGTGGCACCGAAAAGCCGTGAGAAGCTGTAGTGCTTATTACGTCGGCGTTACGTGTTTGATTGGCATCCAAGGTTAAATGGTCTCGTTGTAGAGGCCCAAATATAATAATGGAAAAGACACATGAATGCGGGAGAGCGACGTGTGTGCAACGACTGGGGACGTCTTCGAGTTTAATAAGTGTGATGCAATAATTTCGGTTGTAATTTTGTTTTATAAAGAGAGCGGCTGGATTCTGCATGAATTCGATTATGTCTATGAAGTATTTTTGATGGGCTTACCGAACAGAGGAAGCACATTCCCGTAGTGGGATAAAAAATATTTGCAAAGCGAGTTTGCCAACATTTGGTGGAGCATGACGTAAATTGCGTGGTAAATACCTAGGTAATCGAGAAGCTTTTGCACAAAAGCTTAATACGTTTTGACACCAAGCTAGATAAGGAGTTAGAATCATAAATTGATGTTTACATGTCCCCATACGGATGAGTAAAATAAAATTAAAAGTGTAGGCAAGTCGGCGTTATGACGTTTATGAATAAACCTCAGTACTTTTAATTTGTTTCCCAATGTTGTCTCTAAAAGAAGGGGGGTTGTTGGGCAGTATTTCTCAAGCCCGCCGGTATACGTCGATTGCTAACATGCCATTATGTGAGTAGGAGCTTAGGTAGAAAGGTTTAACGCATGCGTTCACTGACTTGGTCCCTCCGTACAGCTTGTTCTTCTTCTCCAGTGTATGGAGGGGTAGACCAGGGGATCCGCATAACTCAAGCGATTCACATCTCTCAGGCCGCCTGCAATCAATGAGTCGCTATAAGGCTAAGAAAGATATGAAAGATGAATAAAGTATTGAATTAGAAAAAGGAACAGGCTGAATTATACTGGGACTAGGACTGATCCTCGTGGTACCTCGCTGCATGTGGAGAGGACCCCTGACGCCTGCTCTGAGACATTGACTCATAAATCACGGTGCATGGAGGAAGACTCAATCAAGGGCACCTAAGGGGTCTGGCAGCTGCATAGTAGCTGGAGGATAGCTTGATGGCTTAGGCTGTCGTATGCTTTTTTAACATCCAGTACAAAAATAGAGCAAATAAGAGAGCTGCGGCATCCATTTAGCAAAGGTGTAGATATCGTTTCCACGCCCTTTTCAGTGCGATGTGCGCCACAAAGCATAGCCTTTAGGATAATACAAGCTTTGTAACTTGCGTAGAGTGCTTGTAAAAGCAAACGGCTCTAGATTGATGAATATATCCGGTGATTTTTATGTTTTCTTGACGCAAATATAGTGATGATTCAATTGTATGGGTACGGTTGCCTTGGTCCAAGCTTTGTTTATTACTATTATTCTGACCTAGGCGGAGTGCTATAGGCAGCTTTTAAACACTTCTTATTGAGACTCAATACAGCCTGTACGCCCGCCGCGGCAAGTCTTGCCGAAAATCGAGCGATTACAAAACCTGAAAGAAAACCATCTTTTTCCTCTGTAGTAAGGGGTTTATCATCAATGATGGATAATGAATGACGAACCATCAATTTCCCTATTCGCGCAATATTGTTTGGCTTAAATGCTTTCATTGCCTTCCTTACTAAGCCTCGCCAGAAAAGGCCATATGAATGGCGAGCATTTTCCAAAAAGGTTTCCAGCTTACACTCTCGTTTTATTGCATTGAATGTGCGCCAGGCTGACGTGGTCTTTGTGTAGGGACTAAGAGGTGCACACCGTTTTAATCAACTGGACTGGCATTACTCTGATCATTCTGTCGTGCTTGAATTGAACGTTCATTGAGATGAATCTGGGTATTTTGTCGAATGCATTTTGTATGTTGTTTATTGTCTATTTTTCTATTTTATTTCGTTTTGATTGTTTTTAAAGGGAGCGACGACATCTGTGAGGTGTTCTAGCACCTTTGAGCTTCCTTTCCGCGGTTTCGCCTTTTTAATGTAGAACTGAAAATGAAGTTATGCCTGTATGTCAACGAGTTCGAAGTGATGGCGGGCTTCTCGTAAGCGGGGCAGGTGCAATCTGGCGTAGTGCAGGCTTTATCTACCTAGAAAACGTGTATTGACGTGTGCAGTGCTTTTTAGGGATAAATATTGGGTCGTCAGTCTGTTTTTCTTTGAGTAAAAAAGTACGGATCGGAAAGTGTTATAATCAATGACCATTCAGCGTCAGGAACGTCCAGCCACCTGTTGTGCATCAAGCTCAATAAAAGTGGTGTGATAATCACTCGCCGAGCAGTCATGCTCGAAGTACCACGATCGAGTATCCTTTCTCAAGTCCCCAAGATAGGTCCGGAGAATCAGATGTGCGTGGGTGGGTTTGCCGACCGCCGGGTGCGAATACGCGTTTTAAAGTTTATAGCTCGTCAAAATAAATCTGCACTGAACACGCTGCCCCTAGCATTGTTCCTTAAATACCCACAGGTCTATGCGGAGCATTTAGGTCTACCCTGCTATAATGGTGCGGCAAGGAAATCTGATTGACGTGTAGAAGTCGCCAGCCTAGGCAACTACCACTCGCATAATGACTTTTTGTGCGAGCTGAGTAAGAGGCAAGTATCGCGTCAAAATAAGGTAAGCGAAGTCACAGAGCTGCCACTTCGTAACCTAGTGAATCATTATAGAAGATCTACTTGGAGCTTTGTAGACAGGAACAAATGTATTCGTTAGCTTGGCAGGGAAGAATGTCCGTCATTATATTGCGAGAACTCGAGATGCTTGGAGCCGGATGAACAATTATTTTCTACGTTTGTGAAGCACTTTTCTTTTCGTGTATCAGGGGGTCCAGTCAGATAATCGACCAATGCGTATGCGCTACTTTTCTTGACCTAAACCTCATCTCTTATCATGCATAATCAAATCTGGCCCTATACACAAGCCATCACCATTATCTTTATTGATCTTACTATGTCCAGTTTACACGTTTTATACCTACCTTTTGTGGTAATCACTTATTTTCATTAAATAACTTCTCTGGCTCTCTTTGCCCTCGTCGGCCTTGCGCCATTAAACACAAACCATCATCATCATACTTTTCTTGACCGAGTGGGCCTTCTGATTCCCCGCCATTCCCCTGGAGAAAGGAAAACGGCTGTCTATGCCTTGCGGCACTTCTCAGCATGGGAGATGAGCCGCTTGCACGAGTCTAAATGCTGCAGCTGCTGCGACACGAACATCACAAGCTACAGAGCTGTAATTGTAGTCTCTCCACCGCAATCAGGGAAGTACGACGATGTGGCACGCTAAATAGACGTTGCTTACTATTGGGCGTATTGTTGATTTAATACGGTCCAGCTTTCCCGCATCTGCCGGATTTCTGCCTCCAGCGTCACCCAGCGTTGATTTACACATACAAAGTTGTAGTGTCTTCGCTGACGGTCACATTCGCATCGGTGCGGGAAAAGTGAGCGTACGACGGATGATTTCACTGTAGGTTGGCGCGAGGAGTGGGTAAGGATCGCCAATTAAATACGCTTTTTCTCCTGTAATTACGCTCGACATCACAGAGGAACAATTTCCGCATGTGTAAACGCACTGTCATTTTACAAATGAAACACGACCACAAATATATGAACCAGGACACAGAAATAGCGTCATTCCTTTCCATTCAAGCCAAGCTTGCGCGTGGCTTAAATAGTGGGACAAAGATGACGAATGTGGCTTTCGAAATGTACTGATAACGCCGCAATATTGGATCTCCATAAAGAGTATTTTTCAATTTTGCGTGTGATGTTTTATTTTTTTGCGTTCACATTACATTTGTTCATTACTGTACGCATGTGTGTGCTTTACGACTTTTGAAATTAAATTTGATGTTTGTTATCTTCAATCAAGGCCTTGAGCAGCCATACAAAAGCTGCATCGATGCACTCCTCCCTCATAATATATCACAGCGATTGTTTTCCTTCATCTAGGTAAAATATTTTACTTCAAAAACTTTACCCAGAAACGCCGATCATGACCAGCCGACATTTCGGTACACTGGGTTTCTTTAAAAATATTGTTCTATAAGCGCAAATATGGTCGAAATTACTACCTTAGTGAAGACTCATTTGATTGATTGTAGGGTTTAACTCGCCGACGCAACGCAGTTGATTAGGCGCGCTGTAGTGGAGTGCTCTGGATTAACGTGGACCATCTGGTGAATCTCAAACATGCTCTCAAAAGCGGGTAAACACGCACTTTTTTAGTTTTCACCGCCATCAGTAAAGCGGCGGCCGCGCCCATGAATCAAACTCGCCTCCTCGTGCTCAGCAGCCCAACGCCTTAGCCACTGAGCGAGCGCTGCGGGTACTGTTGCAGTAAAAAACATTCCGTTATTCTCCTCTTACAGCTAAACATTCAATGCTTCTACAGCAACTCAAAACGTCCTCGAAAGCCGTGGTAAACAGTTGTCCTGCTCTTTCTCGTTGTTCTAGATTATCCTTGTCTGCCTTTCACGCCACTCTAACAAAATTCTCTTTGATGTAAACGTGAGTTCGCTTGCTGTAATGCAGTGTTCCTTGCTCACTACGCCCAAGAGTTTGATGTCTTCACTGTTATTTAGTTTCAACCGGTCGCCATTTTTTGTACACTTTTGTAATGTTTTTAGTTCGAAGATTCGGTGCCAAACATTTCGATAGATTTCCATGTTGCTACTTGTCGTCGCCCAGTTGCTGTGACGCTCGTTTTTCCGAACAGATGAGTGAGTTTTCTTTGTAGGTAGAATACAGCGCAATCCCCCAGAATTATGCTACCACTATGTTCGTGCACCCTGGTTTACAAATCTTTAGTTGCTTTGCGACGCCTTCCTATTATTCCAGAATTTGTACACAACCCTTTTATTGTTTCCGCCTATACCTAGCACTTAATGCAGCCGTGAACTTTTCCCGTTTCCCAATTTTTGTTGCCTCCTAGTTCTTGAACAAAAATTCCCTTCTTTGTTTCTCTGCCTATTGCCTGTATTTAAACTTTGTTTGTTTGAGCCCCAACAACAAAAACCCCGCCTTCGGTTTTTTTTTTTTGTGCTGCCACAGTCCTGTATAGGCTCTCCGCTTCGAATATTCTCTTCATTTCCTAGGAGTATTCTCTTCTGTCTTTTCCGCCGTATTTTCACGATGTCTACACGCAGCAAATATGTTGGATATTCTGTTGACGCTGTTTATGCCTTGTGCCTGCCCCACTTAAAAATTTGGTGTTTTTGCGTTTTTGTTCGGAACCCACGGTGTTTGTATGCGTCATTTTCTTCTTCATTTCATTGGTTCGTTCGTACTTTTTATCTAACACTTGCTATGAATCTGTGCAGTTAAGTGCACTGCAACATTGCCACGTATTGAACCCGTCACACGTATGTGCGTGGTGCCAAGACGCACCTGCAATGTGTCGTGCTTCACACAAAACTATCACTTCTGATCCCATGTAATCGGTGATACCTGCAGTTTTAATGGGGGTATTCGATTTTAATTGTACGAAATACTGAAGTTAGGACAACGAAAGGGCACTGAATAATCGTTGGGACTAAGCTATTTACCAAGGCATAGGCAATTGGAGATCCAAGACGTGTCTGTAAAATGTTAGTTTTTATGTTTGCTACATTAAAAGACGTTGAAAAGCATATAGCCAGTCTTGAACGCTCTCACAAAGATCCGCCTTGTGCTCGTATTCAAACAAGCCGTCTGCGTGAAGAAATAACCGCGCTACGCACAACGCTTGGCGCAGAGGAGGGGTAGAGGTGAGATAACATTCTTTTTTAGGAATTAAGCACAGTAATTAAGAAAATTGGCAACAATCTAAAAAGCAGATTATCTCATTTGCTTTCGAGAACCTGCAGCTGCAGATTCCAGCACACGACATTCGGCGTGTGGCATCAAACAGGCCAATATTCTGCGCGTAAAAACCATCCCATTGTGGTTATATTTGCTGCCAATAATACTAAGTAACTGATTAACGGTCTTTTCGGTATGGTACGGAATAGAACATCAGAGAAGACTTTTCTATTTCTACCGGAATGGCGCGCAAAACACGCTCGACCGTTGTGAAGATTAGAACACTTCCTACAAACTGTGCCATAGTAAGCTTATTGCCGGTCCGAAGCACTACATGTAATGGGCAGATGCTGACTCTGCCCATTAAGTGGCTGCAACTGTTTTCTCTCTCCTCGCGGTCGCCTCTTCCATTGGTGCGACTACATCGCCAAGGTACACGCGTTCGGGACGTTTGCATTGTCAGCCCAGCGGTTGGTAGCAGACCGTGAGAGGTAGTGGCCGTACAAGCAATCTCTCTCTTTTGTATACTCGCCTTCGTACCCTATATCCAAAGAAAGCTGATTTTAACGCATTATGCGATTAAACAAAAGCAAAACGTTGTTAAATGTTAAACAAAAGTAACCGTTGAATACAAGTGGAATTTTTTCAAAGAAAAGGTCTATGCATAGTTGACAAGCATATGCTGCAAAGCGCGTTTACAGTAATAAGTTACCCGAAATACCCTTGTTTACCCGATTTTTTTAAAATAATTTCGAACTATAAAACCGGGCTCTATCCTACTGCTAGGGCATCTGTTAGGTTCCTTATAAAATTCTTAAGAACACGGTGTTTCTCCAAACATGGTGTTTCTCCTTATCAAGTTTTTTGGAATTAAATAAGTTCCTTCAACACTCGCAGCAAGGTTTCTGCAAATTCCAACCCTGTGAAACACAACTACCATCTTGTTCACTGACAACTTGCGAGACTACACTAATTCTAGTTCTGTGACTGACTCTGTATCCTTTGATTTTGCGAAAGCATTCATTAAATAGAATCACCAGCCGCTCAAATATAATTTGGGCATTTGAACATTGATCCATAGGCCCTACGCTTTATTGGAGTTTTCTTGTTCATCGCTGTGTACGCATCCGGTAACCAAACTACCTTTCCTGAGGTGGCTGTATATTGAGGCATTCCTCAGGGCTCTTTTCTGGGAGCTTTGCGCTTTCTTCTATGCCTAATGGCTTGCCTTGAAAAATTTATTCATTTCACCTTTTTGCTGATGACTCTGTCCTTTATTATACTTATATTGACACTAACGTTGCATGGCTTCAATTCGAAGTTAGGAATATATCATGATTTTACCTCCTACACATTGATCTTAGCATTTCGAAATGTAAAGCAATGATCGCTTTGCATAACAAACTGCCTAGTTCTGATTGCTTTCTCAAAGACATCTTACTAAGGTCACTCGAATGTTATAAATATCTTGGTTTAGACACCACTAATAAATTATTTTGGGGCACCACATTGGTCTTGTACCGCATGCTCACGGAGGGTGGAGTGCGGGGATGGCTGGCGATAGTAGTGGTGAAGGAGGCAATAATGCTGCGTGATCTACCGCTACGAGATGAGAAAGTCCAGGGAGCTGGGAATGCCATGGACCATGATGGATGACTCGAGCGTGAGACACGCAGACTGTCTGAAATTTATAGAAGCGGTAGTCAGTGTTTTTGTAAAACACAAGACCTGGTCAAAATTTTTGATTTACATTGATTTCCCACCCTCAACGAATTAGGAACTGTTTATTTCAGAAAAATCATTTAGAGATACTTCTCCAATGAGTTCCCGTGGTTCACAACGCTTCTGACGTCCCAAACCGGAGTACCCATAAGCGTGCGTGGCGTCGTCGCTTGTTATCACGTTTCTGGCGTTTTCTGCCCTATGCAAAAACTTCCAGCGGCCAAAATGACGAATTTATATTCTCGGCAACGTAATCTACAAATGCAGGCTAACTTCCTTCCACAATTTAAGGCCCATTAAAATTATGTTGGCTGAAACCACCCTCCTTCATATTGGAAGGCCTTCACCATTATTACAAAGCACGTATTCCCCTCCACGATGCCATAAATTACTTGCGTGCTTTCTTGCCACAAATAGGCCGGGATCGGACCCACCTGCCTGCGTCATTACTCATCATTACTCTCACTCTACGCTTTTGTGAAGCACTGGAAAACTTTCTTAGATAGTTTGCTTAAGGAATTTTTAGTTTTGTTTTTTGATGATGTTTTTCGTGTGACCGTTTATTGTATTATTTCAATTTAGCGCCGACTTTTCTTGATAATGTGTTTTGAGTGTGCATTGGGTTGTCATTATGGGCTGATTCCACGAGAGGTCGAACGTCGGCGCACACACGCATTTTTATTAGGCTAGCGTGATAAGGTTCATTTCTTGATCATGCTGTAGCTGCTAGCGTCCGCTAGCAGCCGTGCTCACTAAGCCTTCGCGGAATTACGTCACAATGGCTAACCGGGAGCTACAGCTTAGGCAGCCTTACACAAGGGCTCGGAGGAATTGCGAATGCCGAGCAGGGGTGTTTAGATTGTGGAAACGGGGAAAATGGTACCACGACCAAGGGCAAAGAAAATATATGCGATTTGAGCCGCTGCCGCGCCTGCGCACAGAAGTTCGTTCTACACTGCCTGTATAGTCCCATATAATAAGCAGGCACGGTCGCCAGCAGTGCGGGGAACTTACGCCAGAACCAAAATGCTCGATGGTTGATTGTGAGATTCAACGCACCGAAGCTTCACAGGCCAAGAGGCGCGCCTTGTGGAGGGCTCGGCATTAATTTTGCACATATGGGGATCTTGACCGCCTGCCAAAATCTCAGACACGCGGGCATGTTTACTTTTGGCCTCCAGCAAAAAAGCGGCCGCCACGGACGGGATTGGAATCCGCGTCTTCGGGCTCACCAGCACAAAATCGACGACGCAAGATGATGCTTGCGGTAACATCGCGTTACCTAGCCTACAAGAGGTGGAAAAAAAAACCATAAGGATCTCAAAAAACAAGGCAAGCAATTCTAACTAAAAACGAACTAAAATGGGCCCGAGAAATAAACAACCCGTCCACAGGGCGTTTAAATACATATATTTAAAACAGCTTTAAAATTTCATATCGAGCGCATGTCTCTGCCCTTTACGTCCCCTGTCTAAATATTTGGCGCTTGAGCATACCATCATAGGTTAAGAATTAGCTCTAATTCACATGTTTGTAACTGAAACATTTTTGCGGTCGTGTCAGCTCCGCAAAATCTATCCTGGATACCTAAAACGTTGCCACGCGGCAAATTAAAAAAAAAATAATAATAACGGCCAGCATGTGCTCTGAGCTAAAAATTGCATAAGAATCCTTGGCATGGCCCCACCGAGAAGCGACGGAGCCTCATTCACAATCGCCAAAGTAGAGGAAATATTTAGCTATTTATCCCACATTGTAAAATACGTGTACAGTAGCACTGCATGTAGGAATGAAGCCAAAATGATAAAACGTGTTTGGGTACTGATGATAAGCCAGATACCGAGAGCATGGAGCATTAGGATTTACTTGCCCCTCTGAAGAAGGTCAAATAAACACTATGGTCGGGCAGCATATAGCACCGCTCTTAACCTTCGGATTTTCAAAATAGCCGCAAGGGTCTCTAAATTTTGCCTTTTCATACCTTTGAAAAAATCAGAGCCGCCTCCTTTCTATTGCAAAAGGAGCGTCTGGTAAAAGGAAATGGCATTGGTCATCCTACAAGAAAATATTTTGAAAGGGCGAAAGAAAAGCGATTCACCAGAAAAAAAAAACAGTTTTATACAAGCGCGGAACAGTCTCCGCGCAGGGTGGACACTAATCTAGCAACATGAACAGCAGCGGCACCGCCCAAATGAAAAATAAAATAGGAAGAGCAAAACTTGTGAGCGGACTCTCGCGCAGAAAGAGAGGACTGCAAGAGTGTTCGTGTGTGTGTGCATCGCCACGTGGAAGCGATAAGGTGTGTGATAGAAGGCGCGAATGCTCCACCAATGAAGACACTGCTCTGTGGGATGGGAAGCCCCTGAAGAGCAATGTTTCACGCCCCAGTGCCACAACGGCTCCCGCAACTGTTTAGTGGATTTCATTTATTCAATTATATCCCGCTCGAGGCGCAACTAGAAACGTAACAGTGGGCGGGAAGGGTAGTGGGAAAAGACCGGCGGCGCGACTTCACGGTGCTTGTAGAAGCGGCTGTATCCTCTGTAAACTCCACTTTGCCTTTTCGGTGCCAGGAAGTGATTTGTCCGTTGTGTGTGTGGAATGGAACTTTGATGATGCTGATGATGATTAGATGCCCTCTCTTTGTATCGGGATGTCGGTTGTTACCAATAGACCAGCCTGTGTTATTCGACATATTTGCCTGACCCTTAAGTAATCAAATAAGTTAGCCCCACTCCCCCCGTTTTATTCTAATTCGGTGTAATCTAATTTTTATTCGGTATATTACTCTTACTACGTTCAGCACTCTCCCCTACTTTTCTTCCACCACCACTTGAGCCGCCTCTTCGTCACCTCTGTGGCCCTGGAGTTAAGGCTACCCTCACACCAAATCCCAAAGCCTCCGTCAACGTCTTTTCGCCATCGTCCGACCGCGGTATTATTTATCTCTGTACAATCTCTGTACAATATGTTCTACGGTCTCCCGATCCCTTCCGCAGCATACACAAGATTCGTCCTCTTGCCTCTATTTAGCCCGGTATTCCCGTGTTCTCAGACACCCCGCCCGTGCTTTAAACAGCAATGCACTGCCTCACATATTGCCATGGAATCCTTCCTGCCTGATGACTAGTTTCTTGTTTTTATATTTCTCCAGGATTTTTTTCCTTCCTTTCTATGTACCCAATTTGTCGTCTCTGCGGCTTTTACGTGTTTTTGTAACTGTTGCGTATACCCCACCTTCACCTACGTAATTTCCGTACCCCTTGAACAGCTGTCTGGCCTTCCGTCTACACCGCGTGTCCACGATCCTCATATACGAGTACCAAACATTCTGGCGGCCCGATTTTCCTTCTCCATGTCACATAGTCTCTCCTCAAATTTTATCTGGTTCTGCACCTTCATTGCGTCGAAAGACGAGCAGCCCATATCTCCCTGTAACGCTTCATTCGAAGGTTTGCTATTGGTCCCCAGGGCCAGCCTGTCTACCGCCCTCTCATTTACCTCCAAGCCCGATTGTGCCTCTTGATTCCTGCATATAAAGGCCTTTCGGAAAGTCAATCCTGGCCCCAGCACCCCCTTATAGACTCCCCTTATTACCTCATATTTGTTTTAGACCCACAGTGGTCTATGTTTAAATAAAGCTGTGTTCCATCTTCCTTTTGAAGGTGGGCCTCATGCGGATGCGTGTAGTCTGCCACGCCATTACGCCATACTTTTAAATATTTGTACTCCTTTACCCATGGTATTACCACTTGTTGGACTGACACCGATTTGTGTTCGGTGTCGTCAATGAAAACCATGATACCTGATTTTTCTCTGCTAAAGCATAGCCCCAAGTGCGTTGCTTCCTCTCCGCATATATCCATCAGGCCCTGCATACCCATGCGGTTATCCGTCATCCACCAGAGCCCGTCATCGAACGTGTCCGCAACTAGCGCATTGAGGGACGGTCTTACTGCCTCGTGCGAATATCCAACGTCTTCTCCATGGCGGCCGCCTCGGACGCGAATTCGGCCACCGGTTTGGGGGGGGGGGGGGGGGGGGTAGACGGGGTTGCGGACAAGGCAAGCAAAAAGTTCTTGCTTTACTTTTCGCATCCGAAACCTCAGTTTCTCTTTTTCCGTCATATCCGGGTCCGCGCGAGGAAATAGTCGCTTCATTTTCTCAACAAAGATTACGACTCCTTCGTTCGGGTGTTGCGTTCGAGTTTCCAGTAAAAGCGCAGCTCGTTCTTTTCTCCCCACGGTCGTGAAGGTGTTAAGGAACTCGCTTTTGAATTGGTCAAGGCGCTCTCGTAGTTCTAGAACCAAGTTCGAGCTGCATCCTCCAAGTAAACGAAAACGTGCCGGAAGGTTTCTTCATCGTCCCACCTGTTGAAGATCTGCACGCGGTTCAGCTTCTCCAACCATTCCTTGGGGTCTTCAGCGGGGGCTCTTCGGAATGTTGGCGGTTCCCGGGGCTGCTGCAGCACGATTGGCGACGTTGGTTTTTGCACCATGGTGGTGGTTGCAGCAGACGTTGTCTTGGGTCTTTCTGGCAGGAGGCCGAACTCGGGCGGCAATCCTTGCAGTCGGCGGATTTCTCTGGTTGGACTGGCTTGGCGGCTTCCTGATGTCGCAGGGAGCATAATGGGTGCGTACCCCGCACCTCCACCATGTGTCACGAAGCCAGAGACGACGCAGTTCTCTTGAAGAAAAACACGTTTATTGGAGCGAACTTCTGCTCCACCAACAACTCAAAGAATACACAGGCGGCGAAGCATCAGTAAACAAAGTGACGTGTGCGAGTGAGCGTCGACGATCGGAATGCCGTGGCGTCTGCTCTGCAGGCTTTTATCTTTCGGCGCCAGTGTTTCTGGAACCGTCGATTTACATCGCGAACAAAGAAGATTATTCTAGGCTGTTCACGTTAGTTTGGAACGCTCTGCCTATCAGAAGAGATAACACATGCGGCACAGAAAGAAAGAATGAACGCGCGCTTCCCTTGGCCCATAGATAACACAACCCAGAGCAGCCGGGCGGTAAAAAAAAACAATATAGTAACAAACGCATACATGGTTCGGGGCAATATGTAGTCTGCATGCATTTTTCATGGGATTTGCTGTTCCACAACATGTGCGTTTTTAATATATGATAAATTGAATCCCAGCCTGCTCCCCTCTATCTTTTTTCTAAACCCTCCATCAGCTGCAGTGGAGAGAGAGGCTTCGTTTTTCCCAAACTCTAGGTGTTTAGCTTTTTATGCCCTCCCATTTTTACGCTTGACCTTTCGGTTCCGCTCGTTAATATACAAAGATACCCCATTTCTCTGCTAAAGCAAGCCCTCCATTGCCCTCTCCGTCTATATTCATCAGGCCGCAGACCTATGCTGTCATCTCCACCCCAAGGCCCGGTTTTGCACGTGCCCCGCAACTTTCCATTGTGGGACGGTGGGTACTGCCTGTGCGAGATGAAATATTCTCCAGCGCAAACGGACACGAAGCAAAGAATGGGACGGGTGCGACAAGCAATAATTGCTTTACTCCCGCTAAAACCAGTTTTCGCCAGGTGATCCGGTCTGCAGTGAAAAAAGCTTATTCCCAACGACATCTAAATGTTCGGGTCTCGAAATTCCAGTAACAGCGCAGCTCGTTCTTTTAAAAATTACGTCTTTTGGCTTAAGGAACGTTTGGAATGTCCAGTCGGTAAGGCCTTTGAGTATAGAACCAGTCTGCGCTTCCTCTTGTGGGCCCTATTCGAAGTTCTCATCGTCCAACCTGTTGAAATCGACGCGGCCAGCTTTCACCATTCGGGTCTTCCCCGGGCCCCGAAGTGGCATTCCCGGGGCGTGCCCCGATTGCGACGTTGGTTCTTACGCTTGAAAGTGGCAAAAATGGTTGAAATCTGTCTGGGCTTTCTGGAGCTGTGCGGATGGCGGCATCTGAGTGGCGGCTGGCTCTAGTCGGACTGGCTGGCTTCCAGAGTCCCTCAAAGGGTGTACGCATTCCCTAGCTGCGACAAGCCATAGACGACGCAGTTGTCTTGAAGAAAAACACGTTTATTGGAGCGAACTTGTGCTCCCCTAACAACTCAAGAATACACAGGCGCGAAGCATCAGTAAACAAAGTGACGTGTGCGAGCGAGCGTCGACGATCAGAATGCCGTGGCGTCTGCTCTGCAGGCTTTTATCTTTCGGGCGAGTGTTTCTGGAACCGTCCATTTACATCGCGAACAAAGAAGATTATTCTAGGCTGTTCACGTTAGTTCGGAACGCTCTGCCTATCAGAAGAGATAACACAGCGGCACAGAAGAAAGAATAGAACGCGCGCTTCCTTGGCACATAGATAACACAGACCAGCCCAGCCGGGCGGTAAATACAAACAATAAATAAACAAACGCATACATGGTTCGCGGCGATATGTATTCTGCATGCATTTTTCCTAGGATGCGCTGTTCCACCACATGTGCGTTTTAATATATGTAAATTGATGGCAGCCTGCTCTCCTCTAGCTTCTTTCTAAAACCCTCCATCAGCAGCAGTGAGAGAAAGAGGACATCCTTTTTTCAAACCCTTGTAGGTGTATACAAGGCAATAGTATGTTATCCCCTCCCACACTATTTGCACTTGAATCTCGCGGTATAGCCCTCTTAGTGAGTTAATAAAGTCTGCCCCAACTCCCTCGTACTGCAGGGTACTCCATAGCCGCTCCATGTTTAAATTATCATAAGCCGCTTTGCTGTCCTGAAAGACTAACCACAAATGTTGGTTTTGCATCTTCGCGACCTGTATGCATTTGCTTACTACAAATATATCGTCATCTAGTCGTCTGTCCTTTCGAACCTCATTTTTGAAGTTCCCCGACCACTCTATTCTCTTCTGCCCACTGCTCTAGTTCAACTTTCACTACCTGCTTTGCCAATCTATGTAGCACGGACATCACAGTGACTCCCTTATACCAGCTCGGTTTAGTCTCGTCACCCTTGTCCTTATAGATTAGGCTAAAGCTGCTAGTATGCACCGTGTCCGGTGTTGCCTTGTATTCTATTCCTGTGCTGATGGCGTGTAGTAGCCTTCCCTTGCTCTTTGGGTCAAACTAGTTGATCAACTCCATCGGTATTTTTGGAGACCCTTCCCTCTGTTTTCCGAACTGGAGCTTATACCCTCCTATCTCCAAACCTTTCGGCCTGCACGTCGTGACATCATTGTGGCGCAGCGGGCCCGCTCTATCAAGCCTACAGAACTTCTCAGTGACAATTTTATGAAGGTATGCCAATGCCTGCTGTCCCTTGAGGATCTGCCCCGCTTCGTTTTCTATAGTACCACTTTCTGTATGTCTCGTGCGTTTCGCGAATGCCTGAACATGGATTAATACTTTTTCGGCGCATCCCAACTATTCCCGCGTATTTGCTTTCGCTGTCGCCCTTTATCTTCGCCTGCACCTCTTCCACTTTTCGGTGCTTATATTGCACCCATTTTATGACCACCTCTTTCTGTTTCCTCCCCGCCCTTTTCGACCAGCATGTGTTCTCTAGGCACTTCTGTACGCCTCAGTACAGCCACCTTGATTTTTGCGCTCTGCCAGCTTCTGGCCGTTTTCTTTCCATTCCATTGATTTGCTCTTTCTGCCTTGACTATTTTTTCCTGCATAGTTTTGATGAGCCTGTCATATTCCCATATTTTTTCCGGTATTTCTTTCTATGTCTGCATCTATACTTTTGGCTATAGCCGCAAATTGTTTACTGCTTAACTTTGTGTACTGCCCCGGTTGGTCCGGTTTTGCTCTCGCAAGATTTCCAAAATTCAACTGTATACGCTTGCGGTCACTGCCCCGACTCCGACCCGCTTCCTCATCTATACTCATTCCATCCAACCATTCATGATGCCCCTCCTTGATTAGGCAGTAGTCGATACTCGACTGTCTCCTGCCACATTTCCACGTGATATAACCCTTGCAATTCTGTCCCCTATTTACTGTGATCGGTTTGTGTTCCTCACACATATCCAGCATGAGATGTCCGTTGTTGTCTGTGTACCCCTCTAGATCTTCAATGTGGGCGTTCATGTCCCATACCAATAGTACTTCCGCGGATCGTACCAAATTCTCAATGTCCAGTTTTAGGCACGCCACCAGGTTTTCATTTTGTTCCTAACTCTGCTTACCCGACCACAGGTACGGACACAGCCGTCCTATTGCAACCTTGCCATACATACTCTCCGATTACTGGAGGTTCTTCAAGGTCTCTTAGGTGCGTCTCGGTCACTGCATATAACGCGTATCTTTCGTTTTCTAGTTGTTTACCTAATTCCACCGATTTCTCTTGTTCGCTACCAATCATCATGTTGATGTACGCGACCTTCCGTTCTCGCAACCTCTTATTTACATACCGGCATCTCCCCTTTCTTCGCCCGGCGCCTACCTGTACCGACCTAGCTACCTCCCTTTTCTCGCCGTTTACTTCCAGAGTTACTTGATATAGGAGTTACGAAACTCCCCATAGGCGCCATGCATCATAAAGAGGCCCTACGATTGGTCCACTGCTGTGCATCTTGTTTTACAGTGGCGCCATTTTTGGTGACAAAATAAGCTATACAACGTGCTTCGCCGCTCGACGAACTACGCGAAAAAAGGTATTTGAGCGCTTACGTAAATTTGTTATGCCAAAGGAGCCCAATGTGCTGAACTATGCAAGTGTTTTATATACATACGAAGCAAAAGTAGTGAAAAGAAATGCGACCATGGGGTCAACCATGGCTTGCGCACTGTCGTCTGCTGCGCGTCCTCTTCGGCGTTCTGGCGGAAAAAAAATAAATCAGTTGGTTCGACGGCTTTATTCTAGCTGAAATTTATTATTTAGAGCCACCCGAACGGCTACTACATAGATTAGTTTTGGCATCCATGAGCTGTAGGCGAAACAATAACTGCAAATGTAGCACTTCACTTCGGACCTATGTTGTGCAGGAGCGCCTACATGTCGAGGCAGATGCGCAGACGCAGAAACAATCGAAACCTAAAAACCGGAGTTAAGATAGCAATTATTAACGTTCAAAAGCACAAAAACAAAGAATTATGCCGTTTAAAACAAAATTTAAGGTTAAATTGTCAGTTTGAATAATTAGTTTGTTTTTTGGATAGCGCATGCGGCGGCCGCAGTGGCGCCGCGGTACGCACGATCCAAAGCAGGGGGGTCCAGGTGCGGGCCATTTCTTGAGGCGGAGTTTCGCAACTGCCTACATGGAAGAGTTCTTGTTTACGGCCTCCTCACAAAGGCCTGCAGCCCCTTTAAAAAGGCCGCTGGTAGGGCCGCGTGCCGCCCGATGGCTTATCCCACCTTCCCGCTGAAGTGGAATCCGTCGTGCTGGAACGCCCTCTTCCAGCCCACTCGTCGGACATGAGTGTTAATGTCCACGACTGCGAAATTCACCGCCTTTCCTAGCTCTCATATCTCCCTGCTCGCAGCCATCACCTCCCTCTCCACATGCACCTCTTTCCCAATAACCTCGGGTACTGTGCTGACAACCTGCCCATTTGGGCACAACGTCCTAAGCTCTCTCACTACCTTTTCCAGCTGATTGTGCACTTCCGCCACACTTCCATGCGGAACATCGCTAGTCCTTCCGTTATAACCGCGAGGTTTATCCCCTGCATGTTTTCCCACATCTTCTTCTTCGCCTTTTCTGCAACAACCCCGACCATCTGGACACAAAACACGCCCACCTGCACTCTCTTGTCTCCCCTCACCCGTTTTATATCTCCCCCTCGGAGTGGCGCATGTTTTAATCGCCTGCCACGTTCACCATGCACCCCTCTCCCTTCTTTTGGCTGCCCCCCAGCGCGCCCACCTTCCGCAGGTGCGTGTGAGTCAGCCTAACCTCCCTATAGCCCCGGCCCTTTTCGACCTCGCCTCAGGGTTCACTACCCATCTTTGCTATGGCCGCACTGGTGCTCTCTCGGTGATCAGCGCTGCGCTGTCCACCATCGTTTTCCTTGACGCAAAGCACACTCGGCACGCCTGTGTTCCTGCGTACGCCATTCTTGGCCGGAATGGCATCCCTCGTCGCTAGCTTGCCCTCCATTTCTGTTACCTTCTGTTCGATCGCCTCCCGCCACCTCCTTTCACATTTCAGTTCCTTTTGTAACTCTCCAACGTGCACCCGGAACAAATAAAGCCTTACGCGCAAACTTCTTCACGTTTATAGCCGTCTATGTGGCTGGGGAAGACGTGGAACTTTCTAGGTGTCACCATTCCTGCACCGATGAGACACCACCACCTGAGAAACTCTCGCTCGAGCCGTTCGCTACACGAAGGTTGTGCTAGTGGTGGGGGGATTTGATGAGCAGCCTGTCTTGCCTGCGATCATCTCGGCGGACATTTGAATGCATGCGAGAGCAAAGCATCTTCTGTTCGAAGGTCACGACGCAACCAGGGGATCTGTCCTAACGTTTATTGTGGCTGCGGTAGGAAATCTGAAGCAGGCGGAGTCTCCGTCATCGAGCCCTTTTTAAAGTTCAAATAACTAACTGAAGTTCGCATATGAATTAATTATCTCGTCAATCTGGCACTTTTTTGCTGTCGATGTCTTGGTCTTTTATGCGATAATACCGTTGGCACATAGAATAAATCATTTCATCTTCACATTCAACATAAGTGGAATATTCTTTATCTAGGTAGTCTACTCCAAGTAAACGGTTTTATTTCTTGATTCAGTGATCTCAGTCTAACTTTGCATTTGGTTAGCTCATGTAGCTAGCGTCATCAACACATAACTAACGCCACTGCTGGACAAAGACAGTCTTAATGTGTCTTTTGCTTGACTTGCACAGTGCTTGAGCTATTATTCGCTCTTTTTACGTGTTATTTTTGGTTTCTGAACGTGCATCATAACAGAGCGAGGCCGAAATCGTGTAGCAGATGAAGAGCGGCTTGCATTGCGCGATGCGCTGCGGCATTGCCCTTACCGTTTATGGAATCACAGCCCATCGAGGCAAATCGTCGGAAGGGAGGATCCGTCGTCGTAGAGTTGGCCCATCACCTCGGACACCTTTTGGCACCGCCACCGGTTCAGTCGATTACACCAGTACGTCGTTGCCATAGACGGTTTCTTCTTCTAATAGGCCAAATTTCGGAGTACTCCGAATCGCACAGGCCCTTCTTCCCGAGTTTATCGGCACCATATAAAATGAGAGGAAAGACCAAAGGACGCGACGTCCCGGTGATACGATGGTGGTTCTATTTTACGGATGGTGAATGAGAGGAAGAAGAAGCAGCTCGGGCGCGAGCTTCTCACGCGAATACGGGCACCGATGATGGTGATCTCATCGGGGCAGCAATGGTGACACCTGTAAAGTTCCTATAGAACATCTTGGCCAAAGGAGGCTGGTGGACGTAAAGCGAAAGTCTACAGAGTTCCTGAGTGTTTACATGAACGGAACTGCCCGAAAAAAGGATTGTTAGTCGAGCATCCGCATTTGGTAGCAGCGTGGTTTACTTGTGTACGCACAGCTGAGCACGAGGTCCCGGGTTCGATTCCCCGAGGCGGTCGCCGCTTTTCGATGGAGGCGAAAAGCAAACAGGCCCGTGTGTACGAGATTTCGACGCACGTTAAAAATCCCCAGGTGCTCAAAATGAATCCGGAGTCCTCCACTACGGCTTGCTTCTTCGCCTGTGATGCGTCGGCGCGTTAAACCCTACAATCAATCAATCAATACTTGTGTACGTTGATATTTAACAGTGAAGTCTTGTTGGTGGTCGATATTATAGATAGTGATCGGTACTACCATAATTGATTTGTACTGAAGGTATATGTTAAGCGGGACGTCGCCGGCCACACGGCAAGCGAATCGAAGCTGACGAGTTTTGGGGTTAAACGTAGCCTCACCTGACGGAGCGCACCTTGGCTGTAGGGCATTCTTTTGGAGCTCTAGTTCCCTTAGTCGCTGACTGCGATGGGCAGGTCGCTATCTCTAAAGGCAGTCGTGGTCTATACTCCAAAACAACTTACTGTGGCAATGCCGTCACAGCTACGGAGCCGAACCACCCTGCTTTGCAGCGCAGCTGGAAGAAGTTCAACAAAATATAATTTGCTGGGTAACGTAAGCAATTAAAAAATATATTATTCTTACTTTTTAGCCATGAAGTGATAATTTCACTAAATCATTGCCCAGAGTAGGGGAAACAGAGAGCATGATTTTGATATTATTTTTTTTTTGGCTGCGCGTTCGCAATTATGGCGTCACAAACGTTCTCTTCAGGAAAAAAAATCATGGCCTTCACGTCGGCGGCAGTTTTCTTTCCGTCCGGCAGCTCACCACATCACTCGCCACATTGTATTTTTAAGAAGCTTGATAACCAAAAGCCGCTAAACAAACAAGGCAAGTCATCTGTAACATGTGTGTCTAAATGAGGCCGACGCAACCGGAACTTTCTGTCGTTTCCGCATTAAGTTCGGGTAGCCAGGTTGCTGCCTTAAGCGAGTGTACTGTCGCGCAGCTTGAGGCGGGGTTCTGACTGGTACACAGAAGTCCCCAAAGCGTAAAACGGCTTCGTTTGGCGACTGGAAGACCGCCTAAAGATTTAGAAAGGCAAGAGTGCAGCGGTACGATAGTTTCACCTTTAAACGCATTGGTGCGATCCAAATGGAATTTGAATCAGGCCGCAGTGGGTGGTGCTACACTTACAACATCCCGCGCCCGGCCAACGTAAGCACGCTGCGCCTGCCCGTGGTGCGGTCCACTGTTCAGCCCCAGAACAGCTTACATGTCAGTGCATGTATTAAAACTGCATTGGAAAGATTGTAGCCGAAAACTGTCATAAAACTGCAAATAACATTGCACTGTGTATCTTTGTCTGACACCCTTCCTTATAGTTATTTTAGTACTCACCTTATGTAGGACGATGGAAGCAGTGGACCCATTGTAGATATCCTGTAGTATACTTACGTAATGCTCGTCTACACCATGATTCCGCAATGCCTGAATAACTGTTGAGGTTTATACAGAGTCAAATGCTTCTCATAATCTATGCAGGCTATATATAGAGGTTAAGTATATTCAGCGCATTTTTCTATCACCTGATTGATCGTGTGAGTATGGTCCACTGCTGAATAGCCTTTACGAAACCCTGCTTTTTCATTTGGTTGACTGCAATCTAAGATAGAAGAAATTCTGTAGCGATTACCTGTTAGCAATTCTGTTAGCGATTAGCGAATGTTTGAAGTCCTTCATATCACCTGCCTTATGGATTAGGATCATAATATCCCTGAAATCCGGTACACTCGCGGTCAGAAAGGCATTCCGTATACCGCTTTGCCAGTTTTTCCAGTATGATTTGCTCGCCATCATTCAAAAGGTTTGCTGTTATTTGATCTTCACCAGGTCCTTTGCCCACTTTCATTTGTTTCAAAGCCTTCTTTACTTCTTCTGCCATTACTGGAGGGATTGCTATCTGTTCTGAGCTACTTCTTGGTAAGGTGGTATCGGGGTTGTTGCGGCTACTGTACAGATTTCTATAGAACTCGTCGGGCGCTATAACTACTTTATCCCTACATGTGATGACATTGCCTGGCTTGTTTTTAAGGGCGTACATCTGCTTTTCCCTCACTCCTAGAGGTTTCTTATCTGCTTTCAGGCTGCCTCTGGTATTTAGAGTATATTCCATGCTCTCCATATTATACTTGTGTATGTCAGCTGGCTTACGCCTATTGAAAAACTTCGAAAGCTTCGCTAAATCTATTTTGTCAGCTGAAGTGGAAATTGTCATGGTTTGCCATTTCCTAATTACGTCTTTCGTTTCGTGCAAACGTTTACTAGTATAATGTCTAGCCATCGTGCACCCCACCTCTACTGCACACTCCATGATAACGCGTGTAAGATTGTCGTTGACCTCCTGGGCCGTAAACTCTGCTTCCTCGGGTAGACCTGAATATGTGTTCTCAAGCGAGGTCTTAAATTCTTCAAGTTTCGTCTGACTGTTAGCTCATTGATAAGCTTCCTTCGTATTAGTTTGTCACAGTTTCTACTCATATCTAGCTTTATTCGAGATCGTACCATACGGTGGTCACTACACGTCACCCTTCCGAGCTCGTCCACATGTGGCGCGACGCCAGGGTTATCGCATTGTATGAAGACTATTTCATTTTAGATGCAAAGCATCTCTTAGTCGAGGCTCCGTCGTCCGGGGTCCGGTGTACAAACCTCTCCTCCTCTCCACAACAGCTGTGATAACGCCGCTCTCTCTCCCCTCCTCCTCTCCAAACCACCTGTGCGATAGCGCGCCCGATGCCTCTCTTCTCCCCCTCTCCACACCACCTGTTCGCGCTGCTCCTCCTCTACCCTCCTCCTCTCCACTTCAGATAACCAGGTCCGAGCCGCTGCTCCCTTCCGTTGCTGGTTTTTATCGAGACAACGCTGCGCCGTCCGATGAGCTGACAATGGACGCCAACGATTCTGGCAATGCTGCGAAGAACCGACGACTATACGGGGAACGTGCATAGACCTCGCGTTCAGTAATTTCAAGATCGAACCGTTAATACGACAGCCGTTGACGCTGCACTTTACCGACCATAAAGCCGTTATAATAAAGGCAAAACGTCACCCACTACTTGATAAATAAAGAAGAAATTTAACACGCTACTACACGTGTCTTAACTCTAACAACCAAATAACACGCTACTACTCACCACCAAATAAATTAAACCATTTTACCACGTGGGAACCCTGAGGAACGATGGTGGAACTCTGTGCAAATTCCGTGCAAAGCCGCGCAAACTCGTGCAAACTCGAGATGCTTTGCATCTCCTTAGGCTTCCCACGTTGGAAGATGCTGTAATTTTTTTGTGTGTGTGTGCTCATTTGGACTCCTCCCCGTCCACTTCCGGCTCTCCCGTTGGAGAATAAGGTATTCATGATGCGCAGATTACTCTGCTCTGCGAATTCTACTAATACGTGCCCTCTGTTATTTCTACAGCGCAAACCATATATCACGACTGTCTTGTCTCCACTCTGATTCTTGCCTATTCAGCACTGAATGCTCCCATAACTACGGTAATATATTTTTTCACTTTAGCCAATTCTGATTCCTCATATTCATTGGAGCATTTCTCTAGCTGGTCGTCGTAGCTAGATATAGTCGTGCAGCCCTGTACCACCTCGAGTTTGTACTTATTAGGCCTAATTACAAGACCGGCTACCCTTTCGTAATGGTATAGTATTCGTCTATGTTGCCAGCTATGCTTTTATTGACTCGCTCTCTGTTCTCTCCTGTCCGCTAGACAACGGTAACATACGGCGTGTCTATTTCTCAGCATTGTAAAGGCTTCACCTGTCTTCACCTAACCCCTAATAAATCCCATTTAATGCCCTCTAAGTCCTCTAACCATACCTCCAGACTCGCCTCGAGAGATAAAGTTCTCGTATTAAACGTTGCTAGGCTCACATTCTAATGGCGGCCTGTTGGATCCAGGGATTCTTCACCATTGTAATTGAAGGTAAAACTGTACGAATGTAACTGGCAACAGCCGTACTTAACCAACAGTCCTTTGTTTCACGGAGGTTGCAAGGAACCTCTACTCAACCGTTGCAGTTGTTCCAATCCATGCAAGCTCTGCTTTAAATATTCGAATGCCATCGGACGGCACTCTAGACATGCCTTAATGCGACACTGAAGTGAATTTGCCAAGCTCCCGTTTTTGCTTGCGTAGACTGGCTCAAATTAGCACAATTTCATCGTCGATCCGGTTAACAAGTCGGTAATTATTTTACAAAGCGCATAAGAAGAAAAACTACCATGCGGTTTGCGGCGGCCGCACCAACTAAAGGCTGTGACGACGGGAGGAGACGCACCGTGATTGGACGATGTCCAAGGTTAGCATTCAAACAAGTTTCGGTTTCGGTTCTGTAAAACAACATGCTTGACGTCCGATGGCTTCGTTGGATGGGCATTCAGGATATCTCAATAATCGTCGTACCGCGCTTCTGCCATGTTGTCGGCTGTAAAATGCATAAGATAAGCCTCCCAGAACGGCTTGGAATGGCAGCAATCACTAGCCGAGGCTTACGCAGTGGATGAACGCCCTCCAGCGTCACCGCAGATGCTCAAATGTCATGCGCTTTTCCCCATGTTTGGAGCTTGCCTCACTCATGCCTGTATCGTAAAAAGCGTGTTCGCACCAGGCCAAGGCCTCTGTTGATCCTGGCCTGTGCCCACTGCCCGCAAGAAGTCAGTGCTTATGGCAACAGCACGCCAACGAGAACTCGCTAGTGCGCCAGTGTCAGCCCGCGCGCGTTCTGTGAACTAGGTCGTGGAGCAGTGAATGTTACGGCCCAAAAAAAGGTGAACTCAGCGCAGAAAAATCGGCTGAAAACGAAAAAGTCAACTTATAAAAAAAAGAATGTACCGTCGGGGATTGGAACTCGTGCCGTCAAACACTTGTAACATACACTAGCGCTCCATACTACTCGGCCACGGCTTTTTTTTTTATTACATGGGAGAATACGCTCAGACGTTGCAGTACGAGGAATACAAGCAAACAAAAGAATACACTGAAGTTATGAGAAGCACATATACATCAAAATTCAGGCAAACACACACAAGCGTTCAAAGAGGGAACCAGTCTGGTGTTGTCAAGCGAACTATACACACTATGTACAAATGCCACAGTTTCTCGGAAATAGACTTAGTTGATCTTGGTGGCTCAGCATGCCTATCACATAAGCGGCATCGCCACAGACTGTACAAACCAATCAACACGAACATGTCATAAGGCGGCTCACCAGGATAGTCGAATGGCAAAAATCAGATAGAGAAAGCGTAATATCCATGTCTTTTTGAGCGTTCGCTGTAAAATGTCCCAGAAAAAGACAGCATCTGGGCAGTCTACAAAGCAGTGATCAATTGTCCCTGGTCGAGTACAGAGCCAACAGTCTGTCGACCAAGCTAAAACAGCGCTGCTGACGTGGAAATATAGTTATAATTATAACAACTTTTCCCTTTTATTTATTATTAGCATTTGAAGCAGCTTAGGTGACTATTTGTTTTGCGCTGTGCAGTAAGCGTCCCCCAAGTTTCCACAATATCTCACGTCTAGCAATTGCATTTCTTAGACGGAAAAGCGTTCGCAGATGCGTAGTCGTGCTGCTGACCACTGTGCTTGTTCGCCCAGCGCAAAAAGTGCTTCCCGCACCTATTTTACGCTGTACGGTAAAAATATCAGTTGATTTTATTTCCTTAGTACCTATATTGACTTCGCTGACTCTTCTCCCGCCTTCAAGAGGCCTTATATTTTCCTACTGGCGTACCAGTCAGCGAAGCGTCGCATGTGCGCTTGTGCAGCACTTGTGTGACGCGACCTTGACTTGGAGCTAGATGCAGTGTACAAACTAACAAAGTAAAGAAAGGAATATTCTTTCATTCACAAACGTGTCCTGGCTTCGTTTCAACTGAACGAATGAATTGCGACGACCCGTTGGTGGCCGGCGGACGAAACCCTGGGCCGACTGACTCTGTCGGAAGGTCGGCGAGCTGTGCAGTAGCGCAGCCAATTGCCAGCTCATCTCCTCCTGACGTCACACGAAAACGCAACAGGAAATGGGTGAGGGTGCAGAAGGAGGACAGCGTTTTCGAATTGATGTTTCTACTAAATAAATTCTCGTACACGCGCTCAGAGTGCTCGAAACAGGGCCTAGGGACTCCGGACTACAATTTGCGCACGTAATCCCGCACTGTTTACAAATAACTTCAGTGTCCCTTTAAGGGCGTAGCTACAGTGCCGTGAGAGGGCGCTCTAGACACTGCGTGCTTTTATAGTGCAGCCGTTAAGCAAATCATTTGTGTATGGTGTCCGCAGTTAAAAATACAACGAAAATGCACTGAAAAGAAAAAACTCCGGCTTTCGCCATAACATGGAAACACTTGTACGGAACGAGAAAGACACGTCATAGCGTACGCCGTTCGTTTGTTAGTCCTGGTGTCATTATGCGCATCTGCTATGTAGGTAGCAGAGCCGTGACTTGAATGTCGAAGCTGCTGTGAGTAATGATGGACTCCGCATGGCTCGTCCGCGGGTAGTTTGCATGGCTGAGGAAGGGGCCGCGCTTCGAGAGGCTCGGCGTGGAAGGCATCCGCTAGAGACGATAAGTCGCGCCAGCAAAGTGACGGGTAAAAACGTCGACCACGACGACGGGCTTACTGTGGCCTTGCTCAACATAACGTAATTTCAATTCCATGCCGCCGACGTCAACCACGGCACCACAACGATACTAACGCTCACCTGTGTGTCCATCAGTGATCACCTGTAATAGCTTCGCCCTTCAGGTGTTGCGCTTGTGTGCAAGCTTTCCTGAATTGCTAAAGACGATATATATCGTTTTTAAAGACACCCGAACCGACAAAAACTGCGTCTATCTGTATGTCGGTAGGTGGGTCCGTGTATCTGTCATTCGATGCACCCGTTGCCGCCTGACTGAAACATTAGCCGCGATTCTGTTTGCTTCGCAGCAAATGAAATCCTCCTTGGCTGATGCAAGTCACAATTATTAAGCGAAAGAAAAAAAAAATCTGAGGAATTATTGCCCAAAATATATACGTAACCGAAAGTATCACCGTCGGTTCATATGTGGTTAGTCTAGGCGTTATATAATCAGATGATAAACACAAAAAAAGGTTTTCAAGCGTTGCGGACGAGAGCACGTTTTCGCAGAACATGGTGCAAGGGCAGTACGAAGGCTGCGAAATTGAATTAATATCAGACCCCCTGATTGCATTCGGAGTTGGAGGACCGAAAGGGTAGAGGAAAAGACCCAAAGGGTTTAGAGCGTATAAATGAGCAAGCGCTCGGGTGGGGATGGCGAAAGGCTGCCATCTAACCGAGAAACGTTTATTTTGCGAGGGGGGGGGGGGGGGGAGGGGGGGGGGGGGGGTTCTTAGCGCTGCAAGAAATGTTGTGGATCGCTGCTGCATAATTTTGACACCCTGGTAATCTTCGACGTGTACCGCGTACCGAAGTATGCATTCATGGTTATTTCTGGTTCTAGCATCCATATGTAAAGCGGCGGCGCGGAACCAATAAGGCAAGCGTGCTGCAAATACTCTTGCACCGACGCAAGGAGACACGCGTTATATTTTTACTCTGATTTCAAGCGTATAATTCGCCCGTTGCAAGTCTTGTTCTTCTTCCAATTCTGACCTTACCTTCAAACGAACAATGGTCGGGATGTGCTCAGTATCTACCGACGCAAAAAACGACCAAACACGAAGGCGATTTGTAGCTAAGCCGCGCTGAGACAGGTCCACTCACGTACCCTATCGGCTTGGTTTGCTTTAGCCCTTGGATTCAATGTATACCGATACATAAATCTGAAAAAAAGCGAAGACACTCCTAGCTTGGCAACTCTGTCACAGCTCGGCTGATTCAGCGTTCCATTGCGGCTGCTGTCACGGCTAAACTTGTTGATTATAATATATAAAAAGGTGAGTGGGCCACAAGAGATTTATCGTGTGGCTGCAATATGACAGCTCCGCTAATTTGCCATGCCCTCTCTGGTTATTCTCGTTGTACAGCACTATGTGAGCAGTTGCCGGAAGATATAGAAAAACAAGGGACTCATGACTTGTGCTCGCTGTCACAGCTTCGTTGATTTACTCACTCTGGCCGCTGTCACTGTTATTTACGTGCGGATAGCTGAAAAAGTTTGAAAATCTGGAGTCTTATCACGTAGGCAGAGCTGTCGTACCTACATTGGTTCGCCAACTTTATTCCGGCTCCACTCCCTATAGACTCAAACCCTATTACAAGCCCTAAAGCCATAACACAAGACATAAATACATAACATTTTTAGATATTATAAAGATAATTGCTTATCAGAATATCCTCATCGGAAATGCATCCACACCGTAAACACGCGTTCCAGCCTCGACAAGACCCCACTATAGGAGAAGCGAGAGATAGAGGCGTTCGTTCATAGAGGCGTTCGTTCAAGATAGAAGCGTTCATATTCCAAAAAACTGATTTTCACAAAACCAATTAAAATCTTAAAGCCACACATCATTGCCCGACCACGCAAGCCAGGCTTTGGTCACCCTGACATATTTCCTCAACGTTCGGTTTTATTTCGTCACACTCAAATATTTATACTATACTGCACAAAACAAATGACGAGGTGAACCTCATTAGAAGGGATGGCGGAATTTTTTGCTTTTCATTCAGGAGGGATCCTACAACAAGAATTTTAATTTCAACCTGCCCACATTTCAAAAGGCAAGCAAGCGCCTCCTTTCCATGAATGATTTTGCTTTTCAGATAGGTCACGTGGACTATTGCACTCGGTACTCTGTAGTGAGAAATGCTGCTTGCACTCTGGCCAGTGACAAAGAAGACAGGGCATCGGTGGCCGCCACTCCAAGGCTCGAAGACCTCCAGCCATGACTCGAGTTGCAGACTATTTCGCTTTCTTGCTGTTCACAGGGTCTAGCCTTGTCGTTGGCTTGTACTTTTCCGTCGTAAGAAAGACTCAGCCCCTGTCCGTCACGGATGAAATCTTTCTTGGCAGTAAGTCGCTGAAGACGCTTCCCCTTGGCCTGTCCATTCTAGCCAGCATTGCTTCGGCAACAGGCGTGATCGGATATCCGGCACACTTGTACGCGTACGGCTTTCACTTAGGCTGGACTGTTGTGTTGTACCTAGCGTACATTCCTATTGCCGTAGGCCTGGTGGTCCCAGTTCTGTACAAGCTCAAGATCACGTCAATTTTTCAAGTAAGTCAACTTTTGCTGCGGTCACATTTTTTCGGCTGCACCGCTAGGCGATATGCATGATCGCATGTTTTCTACGAAGTATAATTTTGTAAATTGCAGTAGGAAACATCAGCTCTGAACTCTTACCTACCTTACCATACACTTTCACTAGTTTGTTGAATTTTTGATTCTATTATGTTTGCCGGACTTTGCAATCTCATTTTTTTCAATCACAGGGAAGCTGGTTTCGTGTCTCCACATGGAAACGTGTCATGTCCGCCGTGTCAGATCCGGTGTAAAGCAGTCTAGCTCGAAACGATTTTTTTTTACTTACGAGTTCTGCAAAGAAATAATTTGTGGCCAGCGTGTACGGAATGCAAATAGTTATAGGGTGTAAGCCGTCACTGATATAAACTGTTGTTTTCATAAGCATGCCCGCTTACATTCCAGGATCGTCCACACTAACGCGAGTACCTGTTAAACAGCCTGGCTACCCGGCGGTGTGCCGATGAAGAAATCCCACAGATGAACAGCGGTTCAAAACTATGAGCTACACTTCGCGGCCGAACAGAAAAGAGGTTCTTAGGGTGGCTATATTTCTTTCTTATATTATGTGCGGAGTACCTTAGGATCGTGCAATGTCCGTCCGCGTAGGTGTGCATAGCATTTGCAATCGCAAAAAATCACACAGGTACCGGTATGAATGGAGCTTGTGTCTGGTAGACCAGACAGAGTTACTGTCGGTCGACTTACCCAATAGGCTACGATCGTGAGTTAGTAGCCCGAAAGTCAAACGGCTTACTCCCTCGCCTGTAACGGTGCGGAGTACCTTAGAACCTCCCAATGTCTGTCCGCATCCATCCGTGAGCCCACCACCATCAAGCAAAAAGCAAGCGAAATTCAATTTGGGCCGTGAGTTGCAGTTTTATTTAGGGACTAATAAAGGTGCACCTTATGGCTCAAATCTAATTACGGTCATGGCGCAAATCATATGTGACTCGGGGCGTAACTTGCATGGCATTTCGAGTCCCCGTACTTCGCGCCCTCACCATCATGCACGGAGTGGAGATGCTGCCATTTCTTGGGGTATTTACTTACCTTGATGCGTCCTTAAAGGAAAGAACATCACATAGAATATAAGGGATTAATTGAAAGTCAAATATAAATCAAGATTTGTGACAGAACTACGCAACAATAACAGTATAAGGAAATAATTTAAGTAAAAACTGCGGAGATTGCTAAGCTCTTTTTTCTTTTGTACTTGCGGTGGAGGAGGAATATGTTTACTGCAAACGCGTGCAAATGTGCTTCTTCATCTGCAAGTGGGGAACAGAGTTCAAATATTTGCTCGCGACGAGTCGTGAAGTGTGCACAGTGTCATCTCAAATGATATAGACTAAGGATGCATATATTGTCACAATACGGGCAGCGTTGGTGTGTGAGCTGGCTCCATTCGTCCATTTGTGCACTACATTACGGGTTAAAGCGGTGTTAGCATCGATTATATTAGCTATTATCTACCCCGAGCGTGCTTCCGTCCTGAGCAGCCCTAGTACATCCAATTTTGGTGTGTTCCAGTTTCTCCCGACTGCTGCCTTGAAGCTCCTCGTATAAAGTTGCCAGTCTGGTCGTGGTGGGTGTTGCAGTGGGGCACTCGAAATAACTGTAGATGTGTAAAGTCTCTTCCTTGCGGCGGTGTTAGCCACGCCGTTGCCGTGCGCCCCAAGCGTGTGTTCTGGGGACGAGACAATGGGGTGGCGATGCCTTCCTGTTGAAGGTCAAGTATGGCATAAAGCACACTTGTTGTCGTATAATTAGGATGAGATATCATGTTCACTTCTTTAAACGTGACGTGAAAGCCCGTACTGATGCGGAATTATCGGAATGAAACAAAGTCACAATGGCCAAGGATTGAGCGGACAGTGCACAAGATAGCCATGAGCTTGGCGTTTCACCTAGGCCATATTTATTCGAGATCTACAAGGAGAACCGTTTAGCAAGTGGGTGTCCAAAGTAGTCCATGAGATCGCAGCCTCAGTTCCGCGCACCGCGGCGTCCGTGCATATGTCGATCTTGTACTCCATCTCGTTGATCTGGATGGTACAAACGTATAACTCGCATGCTGTCGCCTTCCACCGAGGTAGCGTGCGACACCGAAGGATGGCAATCGTAGGCCGCACCCAGGGTGGAAGAGACACTGTGTAACCAGTGTGGTCGAATTTCGTGTCGTTATGGTCTCATGCCTTGTACCTTGTGATCCCATGCCTTGCTTTGTGGGATTGGTCAGAATGGTCCTAAAAACGTAACTTGGCCTGTTCGATGAGCGTATGAGTGGAGGGAAGGAGTGCAATTCGGTGAAGAATTCCTACGGTGAAGAGTTCAGGAAGACTACTGGTTGAACGGAATATTTAGTATATGGAGATCCTTTACAAAAGTTGGGCGAAGATCATACACCGCAAAGCCGTGATTTAAGTGCCCGCGTGCCATTGCACGGCCAAGCATTGTACAAGCTTGTTGATTGACACCACCAAACGTATTAGATAAACGGAGGATGGCGTGCACAGTGTTGCGCCGAGTTGTTTTCAGATTAAGGATCTATTTATGGAGTATGGTGCAACTGCCGATGGGCAGGCAAAGAAGACGGATAGTACCACACATGATACTGGAAAACTCTCCCAGGAGACGAAACAGTTAATTAGAAAACGGCAAACCATGACAATCTCCACCCCAGCTGACAGAATACAACTAGCGGAGCTTTCGAAGGTAATAAGCGTAGGTCCGCTGACATGCGGAAGTACAATGTGGAAAGAATTGAACATGCTTTAAAGAGTGGAGGCAGCCTGAAAGCAGTAAACAGGCGTTTAGGGTTGGGTAAAAATCAGATACATGCACTTAAATACAAGCAAGGCAATGACATCACAAATAAGGATAAAATAGTTGCAGTAGCCGAGGAGTTCTATAGAGATCTGTACAATAGCCCCGACATCTAGGATAACACCGTAAGAGAAAGTAGTCCAGAGGAGATAAAACTCCCACCAGTAACGACATCATGAGAAGTAAAGAGGTCTTTGAAAGAAATGCAGGGGTCAAAGCACTTGGTGAGGATCAGATAACAGTAGACCTCTTGAATGATGGCTGGCAAATTGTACTAGGAAAACTGGGAAACCTGTATACGCAATGGCTAATCACCGCGAGTATTCCGGTATCTTGGTGGAACGTGAACCTTATCTTAATCCAGGAGTAAGGTGACATAAAGGACTTGAAAAATTACAGGCCGATATGCTTGCTGTCAGAAGTCTGAAAGGTACATACCAAAGTAAATTTTAACAGAATTTTTCTTAGCTTAGATTTCAGTCAACCTAATGAACACGCAGGTTTTTGTAAAGTCAATTCAACAATGGACCATAATCACACGATCAATTAGGTAATAGAGAAATGCTCGTAGTATACTCAAACCCTATATAGCCTTCAGATTATAGGACAGTATTTGATTCTGTCGAAACCTCAGCATTCATTCAGGCATTTCTGAATCAGGGTATAGACGAGCGTTGCGTAACAATACAAGAGGATATCTACAATGGGTCCACAGCTACTATCGTCTTACATAAGGAGGGCATTAAAATACCTGCAAAAAATCCCTCAGACAACGAGACAGAATCTCTCAAATGTTATTCATAGCAGGGTTATAAGTATTCAGAACATTGAATTGGGAACGGGAGGGAGTAAGGGGTAATGGAGAATACCTCAGTAACCTCAGATTTGCTGATGACGTTATCTTGCTAAGTAACTCGGTGGTCGAGTTGCAAAGCATAGTTACCGCACTGGACAAACAGAGTAAACTGTGGGCCTGAAAATTAATATGCAGAATAATAAAGTAATGATCAATACCTCACGGGAGCACAGCGGTTTCAGATGCTTGGCGATACAGTGTAGGAGGTGCGCGAATATATCTACTTAGGCAGTGTGACCCGGATCCAACCATGAGGCAGAGATAATCAGAAGGATAAGGATTGGGTGGAGCGAATTCTGCGCGCATTCTCAGATAATGAAGAACAGCCTACCATTGTCCCTGAAGAAGAAAGTATATGACAGCTGCACCCTACTGCTACTCACCTGCGAGGCAGAAACTTGAAGGCTCACTAAGAGGGTTCAAGTTAAATTGAGGGAACTCAGGAAGCAATGGAACGGAAGATGATCGGTGTAACATTAAGGGACAAGAGAGAGAGTGGGTGAGGGAACAGACGCATGTAAAGGACATAATAGTAGAAATTATGAGGAAGAAATGGACGCAGGCAGAGCATGAAATTCGAAGGCAGGATCATTAAGGGTAGCAGAGTGGACCCTTAGAGAAAGCAGGCGTGGCAGTGGGCGGCGGAAAGTTAGATGGGCAGATGACATCAAGAAGTTTGCGGGGATAAATGGGCAGCGTTTAGCACACGACCAGGATAATTGGAGATCGATGAGAGAGGCTTTGCCTTACAGTGGGCGTAGAGTAGGAAGATAATGATGATGATGGTGATGACACCTTTTCATACACTGATATTTAGATGTATTCTTTTCGAGCAGTAGTAATCTAGTCGTACACTAGGACAGCGTGTCATTGACAGGCAACAAACTAAAAAGTATACGTCGTTGCTGCTGAAGACAACGACATTCACTACATTCTACGTAAGCGCCCAGCACCGCCGATTAGCTCATTTTAAACACTCCCGCTAGTGTTGTGCAAATCGTAAAAGGACCCGGAAGAATAACTGCAAGTGTGGTTCGCTAAAAAGACTGCTTTGTCCGGGTTGAAATAACTCCATATTTACTGAGAACATATAAAAAGGGGTTTTTGAGAAAAACAAAGAACCAGTGGTGACACCGCAGCCAGTTTCCGTCGATTTCTCTTGTGAATTACAGATTATTGTTTCCGCGATTAGCGGCCGTTGTTTGAGTCCACGGCCTGAAACCTTACCGTGCCATTGTAGAGGGGTATTTCTTTGGAGTGCATTTTATCAAATAATGCTAACGGGCCGTTATTAGGCTCATAACTACTTTATTGATGGCTTATATTGCGTCACTGCTGCCAAAACTAGATGACCACACCGCTACAATTAGTCGTTTTTATTGCCTTTTAAAAGCCGAGCTGTATAACATGAAGCATGGTTTGTTGGGCTTCGCAAAAAAAAAAAAATACGAAGAAACAGAATGCCCGGGCGCAAGGCGCTCTGCACGACCTTCGCGCAGTGGCTGCAGCAAAAAA